>CP092864.1:75995223-76595223 GCA_030710605.1 Cordylochernes scorpioides | reverse complement strand
AAACTTAAAAGCTGGAGATTCTTTCTCGAAGAAAATGAATCAACTAATCCATTTGGGAACACATATAAAACTTTCAAAACCTTAAAAGCATCATTTAACACAACAGGGATTCCATTGATAGACAACGCACCGGATTTTGCTAGGATTTCAAAAATGGAAAGTTTATTGAACGATCTTTTCCCGGACGATGATATTTCTTCCGAGGAGGAACTCCACAAAGCAACTAGATATTACTCGCCAATCTACAATAATAGAAACAAAGTGATCATAAGCCTAACAGATATCGAAACAATTATTGTATCATTGAAAAATAAGAAAGCACCCGGATCAGATAATATTAGCAATAATATGATTAAATACGCCTACCCTAGGATTTCCATAATCCTCCATCAAATATTTGAAAAATGTATAAGTTTGGGATATTTCCCAGATTATTGGAAAAACTCTTTTGTGAAAATCATTCCTAAAGGAGATAAAACTAGTTATGATGTTAGTAAAAGTTACAGACCAATTTCCTTACTATCTAACATTTCAAAAATTTTCGAACACGTAATTAAAAATAAACTTACTACCTTTTATGACGAAAACAATTTGATGAGTCATAGACAACATGGCTTCTCCAGGCATAAATCAACTATTACTGCTATGAAAGAGCTGACTGAAACTATTCTGGAACACAAGCAAAGAGAACTGACGGCGTTGATCGCAGTGGACTTATCAGGGGCTTTTGATAATGCATGGTGGCCAGCTATAATAAAAAGAATGGATTTAGACAACGTTCCCAGCTCTCTGATTCAAATCATCCAATCCTATTTGAATAACAAAAGGACAGTCTGTCTGTCTTACGGTGGCAAAACGATCTCCAAAAACCTTACTAAGGGATGTCCTCAGGGTAGTCCACTTTCACCGTTATTATGGAACATCTTGCTAAACGACATTTTAATGAATTTTAAATCTACAAAAGCTGAAATTATTTGCTACGCGGACGACATCTCTATTGTATGTTGGCATTATAATTTAGAGGGTCTAAAAACTGAGTTAGTGAACACCCTAAACTATGTCACTCAATGGTGCCGCTCAAACAAGTTAAAAATAAATCCAGAAAAAACAAACTTGATTCACTTCCACAATTTCCATAGGTTCCAGCTGGAATTTCAAAAAACCGTCATAAAGCCTTCAAATGAAATCAAAATTTTGGGAATGAAATTATCTAATCATAGGTTCAAAACAAAAATAAATTTTACCCCGCACATCAATGAGATTTTGCATAAGGCGCAGCGCATGAAAAATCTGCTTTTTTCCCTCAGCGGCAAAATATGGGGTATAAATTCTAATAAAAGGTTAATTCTGTATAAGACGCTAATTAGACCTATTCTAACATATGGAGCTGAAATTTGGTTTTACCAAATAAATAACCGCTCTAAACAGAAATTAAATTCGATGCAATACCAAATTGTTCTTTGGGCTACTAGATCGTTTAAAACATCTTCCTCAAATTGTGTCCACTGTCTGGCAGAGATCCCATTCCTGACTGATTTTATCGAATCAAGATTGATTAAATATGAATTGGACCAACTAAGCGAGGAAGACCAACGAACGTTCAGTCCACATTCTCCTTCAATTATAAAAGGATTCTTGAGAACAAGAATGGAAGATATGTTTTCTAATACAAATGATCACTTTCGTCTCTTTTTCCCTCTGGGCATTCCAAAATATTTCCGCCCTGACTTTTACAATGTGCAATTCGTTACTGGTCATGGAAATTTCGGAGATTTTCTGTTTCGAATAGGAGCTATAGACGATCCGGGATGTTTATGTGGAAAGAGAAAGCAGGATTCCAGTCATCTGCTCCTTGAGTGCCCAATCTTCCAGAACTACAGAATCCGGGAAAACATCGAATACAAGGATCTTTTTATGTTTGTAAATAGTAAGGACTCGTATTTTAAATTTAGAAAATTCTGTAAATATATCTATGATTTTCTCTCTTGGTTAAAAAAACCTTAATTATTACATATTTGTATATATGTATTTTTTGGTTTGTTTATTTTGTTGGTTGTGATGTAAAATCAAGAATGATTTAATGTCCTCTTTTTTATCTTTTAAATCTTGTAATTATTTTATTTTTTTTTTTGATGTAATATAGTATCTGAATTTAGTGTTGTTATTGACGCAAGCATCCCTTGTAGGGATATCGCGTCTGATTTGATGGATGAATAAATAAAAATCTCTTTATTTTTCAAATCTTTTTAAACAAAAAAAAAATTACATACTCCATTTAGTTAATTCTTCAGTAAAAACAAAAAAAAATTACATTCTATCATTCAAAATGTATCATATATATATATATATATATGAACATTTTAGTCTCATTTTGATAATCTATATTTTTTGTAATTTATATATAATATAATAATTATTACTCTAGATACAAATATGAAGTTGAAAATTATTATATAAGGGTAGGTATATATAAATAGTATATATATATATATAAATTGTCCATTTATTTAGTTTTTCCTTTTAGGATTCTAAGCATATTATAGTTTGTTTAATTATTATCCCTAGTAGACATGGTACAGTCCATAAGAATCATGGTAGGTAGAAGTTGGCCATTGCTTTTACTGTAAGTGCGCCACATGTCTACACTTGTGAAAAGCAGAATATTATAGGAATATATTATACTATCTTTTTCTAACCTTTTCTATATTGATAATCATATCAATGTGAAAGATCTAGTCAACCGATATGTGCATTCTATAAATTTAACATTACGAAATATCTAATAACACCTTCATATGTACAGATTTCAAAAGGTTAAGGTAATCCATTTTTTCATAATTGAATGCTAATAATTTTTACTCTTTTGTATGAGATAGTAGTAAATAAATATTTTGCATCATGAATGTATATAATAGTCAGCTAACTACGAATTTGAAAGATTTTGAACATATTGTTTCCTTAAACTGGGTTTATTGTATGATATTTCGAAGTTCAAAACATTCGTTTTTGAAACTTTTGAAAATCATGAACGTTCTGATTGTCAAAATATCATAGATATAATTCAGTTTATTTTTCTCTGCAAGATGTGCTGTACATTATTCGAAAGTATCCATAGTAAAACTGGGGAGAACAGTTTTTAATTTCTTATAATAAAAAGGGGAATTGAAGTAGAAACAGCGTTATTTTAACGTTCAAATAATATCATATATGATTGAATGAATATGAATAAACACGCATATATGAGTATTTTCATTCTGAAATATTCCTTAAAACCTTTTTTAATCTGTGAATTGTTTTACTATAATAAACACAATACTTTACAATTTTATTTCATTTAACTAAATTTGCATACCAAATTTAATAAAAAAATTATCTATTGACAGGATTCTTCAATTTCTTATTATTAATTAATTTAAATTATATAAATTATACTAGCGGAAGTACCCGGCTTCGCCCGGGTTTTATCAGAGGGAAAGTTTGCCTAACGAATATTATTGATAATAATATTCCGGAACATAATATTATGATTTTAATGATAATAATATTCCGGAACACACATAACATTATGATATTAATGATAATAATATTCCGGTTTTTACCCGAGTATAAAGGTTTGTCTAACGAACATTTATTAAAACAATTCTAGAAAACATCCAATCCCTAATGAATCTATACTTGGCAAGATAACTTTATGTTTGATTATCTGCTCTACCTAGCTGTACCCGTTCAAACGTTGCTGTCTTTGAACAAAAAAAGCAGTTTTAATACCTAAATAATAATTTATTAATGATCAAATGTATACAATAGATCAAAATGAAAATTAACAATAAAATTATTCCTACATAAATGCCATTCGAATATAACATATGTAAAAAATAATAGATATATTTTGATAATTTGAAACTCGTAAATTTGAATCTCTCGATTGGGGAACATGCATTATTTTCAGAACATAGATATTGGGGACAATGATATTGAGATATTTCATAGGAATATAAAATTTAAAAATGAAAGATTATTTTTAGAGGGATGGGTATCACGAGAATTTTGGAAAAGAACTATAAATACTTTTGAAGATATTCCGCAACAATATATGCTTCATTTTTAAATTTAAAAAGTAGTTAATAAGCTAGATAAAAAAAATTGGACATAATAGTTATAAATCTATATAATAATCTTTGTGATTATTATTATATTACTTTATTTATTTATTTTTACTTAATATATTATAATTTTATTATTATATATTTTTATTTCCAAGATCATAGTCTTTGACGAGTTTAATATTTGTTTTTGACTCGCGCTTTAGATGTTGTACTAAATTCAAAGAATCACGTGAGAACGCCCTTGCAAACCCCAGAACAATTTTTAATGTCTTGCCAAATGTTTATTTTTATTTACTTCTCCTGACGAAGACAAAAGATTTTGTCGAAACGTTGAGAAAAATAAAAAACTACAACTGGCCAAAGTGTCTATTTTTCATATAAATATGAATGCCGGCCAGGCAACCTCTATCTTTTCGATATCCTGAATTTTGTCTTTCCTAATTTTCTACATTACAAAATCATCATTTTATCTAGTGAACATTTTTTCCCGGTCCCTTGAAAAATACTCGATAAGTTGAATAAAATCAATATTAATTGGTTCACTCGGTAATTGGAAGTTAAAGGAATAGTATCTTGCCTTGGAATTGTATCATTTTTCTTGTCTCAAATAAATGCCGTGTCATCCTGAATTTTGTCTTTCCTAATTTTCTATATTACAAAATCATCATTTTATCTAGTGAACATTTTTTCCCGGTCCCTTGAAAAATACTCGATATATTGAATAAAATCAATATTAATTGGTTCACTCGGTAATTGATAGTTAAAGGAATAGTATCTTGCCTTGGAATTGTATCATTATTCTTGTCTCAAATAAATGCCGTGTCATCCTGAATTTTGTCTTTCCTAATTTTCTACATTACAAAATCATAATTTCATCTAGTGAACATTTTTTCCCGGTCCCTTGAAAAATACTCGATAAATTGAATAAAATCAATATTAATTGGTTCACTCGGTAATTGGAAGTTAAAGTAATAGTATCTTGCCTTGGAATTGTATCATTATTCTTGTCTCAAATAAATGCCGTGTCATCCTGAATTTTGTCTTTCCTAATTTTCTACATTACAAAATCATCATTTTATCTAGCGAACATTTTTCCCGGTCCCTTGAAAAATACTCGATAAGTTGAATAAAATCAATATTAATTGGTTCACTCGGTAATTGGAAGTTAAAGGAATAGTATCTTGCCTTGGAATTGTATCATTATTCTTGTCTCAAATAAATGCCGTGTCATCCTGAATTTTGTCTTTCCTAATTTTCTACATTACAAAATCATCATTTTATCTAGTGAACATTTTTTCCCGGTCCCTTGAAAAATACTCGATAAGTTGAATAAAATCAATATTAATTGGTTCACTCGGTAATTGGAAGTTAAAAGAATAGTATCTTGCCTTGGAATTGTATCATTATTCTTGTCTCAAATAAATGCCGTGTCATCCTGAATTTTGTCTTTCCTAATTTTCTACATTACAAAATCATCATTTTATCTAGTGAACATTTTTTCCCGGTCCCTTGAAAAATACTCGATAAGTTGAATAAAATCAATATTAATTGGTTCACTCGGTAATTGGAAGTTAAAGGAATAGTATCTTGCCTTGGAATTGTATCATTATTCTTGTCTCAAATAAATGCCGTGTCATCCTGAATTTTGTTCTTTCCTAATTTTCTACATTACAAAATCATCATTTTATCTAGTGAACATTTTTTCCCGGTCCCTTGAAAAATACTCGATAAGTTGAATAAAATCAATATTAATTGGTTCACTCGGTAATTGGAAGTTAAAAGAATAGTATCTTGCCTTGGAATTGTATCATTATTCTTGTCTCAAATAAATGCCGTGTCATCCTGAATTTTGTCTTTCCTAATTTTCTACATTACAAAATCATCATTTTATCTAGTGAACATTTTTTCCCGGTCCCTTGAAAAATACTCGATAAGTTGAATAAAATCAATATTAATTGGTTCACTCGGTAATTGGAAGTTAAAGGAATAGTATCTTGCCTTGGAATTGTATCATTATTCTTGTCTCAAATAAATTGCCGTGTCATCCTGAATTTTGTTTTCCTAATTTTCTACATTACAAAATCATCATTTTATCTATTCCCCCAATATATATGTTGTAGATAAATGATAAAACTAACTTTGACTTGTGCGCAATTAATAGGTAGAAAATCTTACTTTTGATAAATAATCATCATCCTTTAGTTAAATCTACAAATATGCAAATAACTCTAAGGATATTCAAGATATTCAAGAAATTATTTTTCAGAAACCTTCCCGGGGATATACCTAATAATATCCCAAATTTTCACGGCGATTGGATGTATGGTTTTTAAATCTATAGAGTACAGACAGACAGACATTCAATTTTATATATATATATATATATAGAATATCAACTCAATTAGTGAATTGCTCAATTGGCAAATAATAATATAATATGAATTTCTTTTATTTTTTTTATAAAATATTTCACGAATTAACAACATTGGCAAAACTACTCCTATATTATAATAAATCGAATAATTGATATTCTTATTTATGCAACATATTATATTACAATATATACATATTATATATATTTGAATATGTGAAATAATAGTACAAATATGTAATCTTACTTAGGGATGGAGCTTTTTTTTCTTTATTAATTTAAATATGTTGCTTTGAAATTAGTCATCCAGATTTAATTTATTAAGGAAGCTCATCTCAAATAAACATATTTATCTTACAATATTTAGTGCGGGTATATGAAAAATTTATTGTGGAGAATTAAGTGAAAGTAGGTTCGGATTTCGTGTATCATGGCTTCTATATATATATGCAACTTTTCTTGTTGCAGAACTATTCGCCAACGCTCGAGAAGTGTTGTTCCTGAAAGAGAAAAAGGGAGATGGGCGAACGGTAAGTTTTATTTAGAACTTCATAAAATAAAGTCCCTTTTCAAATACTAATAATATGACTGCCGATAAAGGATTGTTCTTATCGATACAAGACTGTGTGTAGCTTATATGTACAATCATTTGAAATTCCTGTAAAGGAAATGGAATGGGAAGACTATTTACATATTAAACAACTAGGCAATATGTTACAAGTAAAACATGGGATATTTAGGGATTTAAAAGAAACTTTACAAATAAATAATTATAACGATAGACACACAAAACATAAATTGTTCAAAGAAACAAAATTACTTTTAAATTATATATAGATTAAAAATTGATTTATATATATATTGTGTTTATATATGCATAAATAGTTAGGTAAATCAGTACAAAGACTTGCTCGCCTCCTCAAATATTACCCATTGACACATAGCCTAGTTTCAACTAACGGTAAAGCGTCTTGAATTTATATTTTCTGTGTGTACAAATCAAGCATTCATTCGGGTAGTTGGTGGTAGAAATAAGGCAAATATTTCCTCAAATAATAATAATGCAATATATCAGAAAAACAGAAGCATTTATATTCTATAAGCCTTATTACAACCACACGAAAATTCTACTAAAATCGTAAACTAAAATATTAACATATGATAGAAAATTTGGAACATTTATTTCTACGATGCCTTCCTCCTTAAATTCGCAATCGGCAAATCGAAGTCTCTAAGAATAAGAGAAACCGACCCATTTAAATAATTAATTAATTTAAACGGCCACAAAATAGGGAACTTCTCAACGAAATATCGAATATTTGAAAAGAAAACTTTCTATTATAGATCAATTTACTCATAAAGAATGGATTAAGTAGAAAAAGTTGGAATCTTACATAATCGATCAGTGAAGAGGTGCAATTATTGTCACCGAAATTGTGGATTTATTATTAAATAGAAGTCACGGCGTAATTTCAAAGAAATCAACAGCTTGGCGTGGCACACAGACGTTGTAAAATATTCATCATATCTCGGCAGATGTGTGAAAATTTTATATTTATTGATTGAATAATTAGCCGGTAAGGCAGATGGTTTCTTAGCTAGGCCTGTTATTTTGAACTATCATTACACCGCCTATTACATTATTGCTGTAATTAATGGTTATTTATTAATTCAATATACGAACCTATTGAAAGTTTTTTGAATTTGTTATTTGCTCTTTTTACTAAGTGGGTTAACCTTAATTTGTATCATAGAATACCTAATATATTATTCAAAGAGACTCACTTAAATTTACTCTTAATATGAACATAGTAAATGCAATTTTAAATGTAAAAATAAATAAATGAATTATTGTATTTAAGGTAGATAGAGAAATGTTTGCTTGATATTAATAATCTT
Source organism: Cordylochernes scorpioides (assembly GCA_030710605.1). NCBI lineage: Eukaryota > Metazoa > Arthropoda > Arachnida > Pseudoscorpiones > Chernetidae > Cordylochernes > Cordylochernes scorpioides. Next base: position 76,586,847 of record CP092864.1, on the reverse strand, counting down.
CATAAGAATATATGAAACATTAAAGCACGGAAGTTCCTTTTACACATAAATAAAAAATTCCTTGTCCTTACTGAAATGGAAAAATATTGGGTGGGCTTGGCTGATCATTGGTGAAAATCCCAGCGGTTTCGTAAATTTAATCTACCAGTCCGCTTTTTAAATAACTTATACTGTATTGGACGATTCTACTTATATATGCTACACTGAAGGGAGAGTCTTAGAAATGATATTGAAGTACATTATATGGACATAAGTTTAAAGACAATAGAATTATAAATAAATATATTAATGATATTGAATCAATAAATTTGAGCAAAACATGAAAGTAATGACATACTTATGAATAAATATTCAATGAAAATTAGAAAAAAACAAAAAATCATAGATATGTTTTCTTAGCATATTACAGTGAATGTAGCAATTGATACTTAAAATCATAATTTTTTCTTAAAGTCCACACTTCAAAATCTGAATAACCAAATAAATTTAATTACCTGAATATAGAGGAATGAAGACCAATATTATCTTCTATAAAATTTATGCATGCAGGAAGAACATAGCTTATCGATATCTGAGATAAATAATATTTATATACACATTTCCTCGCATTGCATATTCAATACATAAGTTGAAGATATAGAAATAGGGAAGAATTTCTTTAATAGATTAACTCGGAAAAAAAGTATGAAGGCGATAAAATGATTAATGTTATTAGAGAATGTACGAGCATAAATCTTTTAACATTCCCCTCTCTTTGTAAGGAAAACCTTTAAATAAATACGGAGAGATAGATTTTGGGGAATAATTTCTCAAAGAAACGGATCCATTTCTAGCTGAGTTGAATGGAAGTTTCTTTGTACCATTGACATTATGATGAAAATAGCATTATTAGACGTTGACATACCCCAGGCGTCGTTGTTATTTATCTCTGCCATGTTTGATATTTCATATTCTCTGTTGTTCTCTATATTGGAGTATACCATTTATCCTAATCAAATTTTGAATGATATTCATGTGAAGAATATTCACCTACTGGAAAAAGAAATAAAAGTAACATTTATATATAATATGAACTATAAATATACGCATGTCAAAGGTAATTGAATTTAAAATAGAATAAAATTTCAAATTTATGGATTATCATATATAAAAATATATTTAACTACTAAAAAAAGGTTTTAAGAGAATTGTATTTTCTCCAAAATATTAGAAAAAAACGATATTATTTCATTCAATCAAATATTTTATAGTCTGATAAAATAATATTTCAATTTTGGATTAATATGAATGCGATAAAATAATTTTATAATCTTCAAGTATTGGTATTTTCTTAGGAAATATTATATAAGAGAAATTTTCATTTGTCATATAAATCACAATCAATATATAGCTATATATATTATATGAAGAGAGAAGAAAGAATATCAATATATATTTAGAATTAATTTAGTAAAAGGTTGTATTTCATTTTCTAAATAATAATATATCAATTGAACGATTTCAAAACTGTATATATGAATAATATATATATAACTATTTTAGTATATATATGGTAATTTTCCTCTTTATAGTTCCATTGTTTCAATGCATCTATAAAGATACAGTTTCCTCTTTTGATAAAAAATAAAAAATAAAAGGCGCCATAACTTGAAAGGTGAGGCGTCCTTTCTATTTTTATAAATAATTATCATTCCGGAAAAGTTTCTATCTATATTTTTCCCATAGATATTCCTTGGGAACTTTCCCATAAAATCACACCTTTGTAAATTAGGAAAGATTCCTTGTGTTTCTCATTAAATAAAGCCCGCTTTTAACTAACGAGGACCATTAGCTCGAAATCATGGTGTCAAGGTGGACGCTTATCCGTTTAACAAATCTGGTTTTGTGATATTTTCCCCGACCCAAATCGGATAGTTTGCAGAGAAATTCAATAGATGTTGTTTAACAGTGACGAGACCTGTATTTTATATATCTCATTATTCTATCATAAATAACTCCATCTCGAAATTTCGTAAATTCCGATCGAATCCATATCCCCTGTCGTAGGATATGATGTAATCGAGGCCTGTATTGATGAGAGACATTGCCTGAAACCATGATACATAGGTTGAAATTTATTCCTAAATTCAAATATTTGTCTTGTGCAAATTCTTTATCACCACCTTTACGTTCTTTAGAAATGATGAACAAAATGCATTTTAATTCATTTTTATGGGGTAAATATATATGTTATAAATAAATAACATATAGGTGAATATTATAAAATAGGGATTTGTAGATTTGCAGTCGTTGCGAACAGAAAGGTCACACGACAGTTTGTCTAGAAAAATAAGTCGAAAAAATCAGCAGAAAATTTAGATGTAAATTAGTAACAAGACCATGGTTCTGAAGGAACACATCGTCAAGAACGCCTATAGGCAACTCTCTTAAGCAACAAAATATTCTACAGCGATAAGAAGATTATAAAAATGACTCAACTCTACAAAGGAGATAATTAACTTCAAAATCTCTATTGAAATACACTGTAACAAGAGCTGCTTTTATCACTTAGACTTGATGGTGATCATCTTTCCATTGTTCCTAGATAACGCCGATAGTGTCTTCTTTTCCCACTATAATAAAAGTACTATAATAAAACTTCATTGTACAATCTATGGAAAAACTCAATTATTAGTAAATAAATTTGGTGGTAAAAGGAAAAGTGTTATTTATAAACTGAATAAAACTTTATCGGGGAATTTAATCAAAAATATTATCGCGAGAATTTCATCCATTGCTCTTCAACGGACAAACCATTAAGCTGTTTGATATTTTACCCGTTGAAGAGATATAGCTCCAAAACTTGAATATTTGTTGAAGAAACTTGTACAATAATTTATTTTAGTTTTTAAATAGGATCACATATAACAATGATGCATCCTATACAAGCTATATTTCATATTATTTATTTTTATACCTATATAATTTTTCCACGCCTTCTTATTATATTATTAAAAATTCTTCACTACTCTCCTGCTGGATAAAACATTTGTTTATAAATATTTTAAATATTTCAAGGCGATTGATAAAATGAGAGAAGAAGTGCTCAACTCCACAGACAACGGCTGATTGCTCCCCCTCCCCTCTAAATTGCTTTTCCTCCTCACTCATGTACATATATAACCGTTAAGGGGAATCCCCTTTTAAGAGAATAGTGTCTTAATAAAGGTTTTTTGTTTTTGTTGTTGTATTATATTATTAATTGTTTTTTTTTTTTTTTGAGTTAAATATAAAATTTAGTAGATAAATTTTAAATAAATATATATATTATAATATTTTTGGGGATAGAGTAATTCATACTTAAATCATGTATATAATATATATATTAAATTATAGTAATGTTGTGTCTTTTTAGCTTGACAAATCTCATACAGCGCTAAACTATGCGAAATTTTATATGTTTATTATAATTTGTAATGAGATGTGTTTATCTCACAGATCTATTAGGTGGAGATATTGCGATGAACTTGCAGTTTCTTTTCACCAGAGCTGGCAGGAAACAATTCGGTCAGCATTCAGACACTTGTTTACATAACGCTTGTATTGGACTCTTTCCAACTTCTCTTCCTGTCTATATAGCTACAGTAAATTGGGATATTATACGATTGTAGTTAGGAAAGCTATAATCGTCAATGTATTTTTTTTTGTATATAATTAATATTGTTAACAGAAGTAAAATAAAAAACATATGTTTATCATTTACCAGTTTGTGTAGAGAAAAAGGCAAATGTATCGAATCTCGGGTCGAAGTCAATCTTTGAAACTATTGTTGTTTTTTTTTTAGAATTCTCACCTCAATGTATATCCATGTTTTTCTTGTATCATTTGTAATTACACAATAAAATAAACAAATATGGAAAAGATATTTTAAATATACCTGTAGCTGAAGTTTTATAAAGGTACTTTACAAGTTATAAATGTTAGTGATTACAATCTAAAAGTACAAAAGTGGAATAGAAAAAAAAGGTTTTTGTTTGAAAGTACATTAAACTTTATGTTATATACTAGCCTACTTACAACCTATGTTTAGACTTTGTAAAAATAAAGGAGGATAAAAAGTAGGGCTAAAGAGGATTATGAAGATTTTCGATGGAATTATCTGCGCTGAAAGGTTTGATAAACACCTTGAAATATCCCGAATCTTCTTCATTTATATTTTATTAATCTAGATTGTTCATAGTGTATGTATGTGTGGAACTACATTGTATTAGCCTGATGAAGCGCTACCGCGTAAAAACACTTATCTATTAAATATTTAAATAAAACTATCTTTACGAATTTTTGTTTTTTATTGGGTATCTTAAATTGCATATTTTCACTTAAACTATCAAATAAATGATATATATAATTTTTGTTTGTATTATTTATTCAATATTTATTTCTTTGTTCAATTATTTAAAAAAATAAGAATAATTCGTTCATAATAAGTTATTATCTATGAATAGCTATTATGAGTAAATACTGTGTGATTTTGTATTTGTTTGTTTCAGGGTAATTTAATTTTTACTTGTTCCGATTAAATAAAAATATATATTTATATTCTAGTATATATAAATCACAATTTTTCATTTTTTATTTTATAGGATATATTCGCATAAGCTTTAAACGCGATAATAATAAAGCAATTCATCCTAAATAAATCAGTAATGCCTGTAATTAAATCTGTAAATAATAACAGATATATTTTAGTTTCGTAGAATATAAGCCTCCTATTAGAAAACCAAAAGATTGTATGGGCGAATAGAAGCCAAATATGGAAATCCTCTGGAATACCATTATGTTAAATACTCCTCTTTGGTCAAATCGGATTATAGCTTTGGGAACCTTTTATCTTAATGGGTTACGTTACGGAATTGTATATGTAATGATACATATTCTATTCTTATATATATACCTCCTTTATATTACATATAGTGTACACCACTAACATTTTACATATTTGTAAATATTTGTGTTGTTTCCTTTTCTATTTTTACATATTTTCAAATTGAAATGCACATCACATATGTTGGAGTTTTCAGATATTTATATCTCGGCGTTTATTTTAACTTGAACATTGTCTGTTATTTTTAGAACTTATTCTAACAACTTATTCTAAAAATAATATTGTTATTTTTCTAAATTTTATCATCTCGAAATATATTAGTATATTTGATTTATAACTGTTAAAGTAAATATAGTTTTTTTTTCAACGAATAAAAAATATAAATTGAATAGTTTTGAATTGAGAAAAATGAACTATCTTTTCTAAAATGTTTATTAATTTTGAATTCATATGCAAATTTTAACAATCCCTGAAATAAAGTTGGATCTATTTAATAGTAAAGATTAAACTGACGAGAAACACCCCGCTGAAAGGGTCTATCATTCATTTCCTATCATAAATTGTATAAAAAGTCATAAAAAAACATAAAGCCAATATAAATCGATAGAATTCTACAATTATTTGACATAGAGATAACATTCTATAGGATATTTTAAAACAATTTTTCAAACATTTAAAGAAAAGTTTGTAAAATGATTGTTTCATTTTAATAGTTTTTCCCCTGAAAGTATAGGGATTTATGGCTAAACTCTCCGTTTGGTCATTTTGGGTCGAAGAAAGGAAACTCTGTGAGCAAAGTCAAATTAATTGTCCGACTCTGTCATCAATATCCTGAGCAATTTGAGTAAAATGGCGAGATGGGCTGGAATCGCCTTTTCTCGGGTACTTAACACCCTTGGGGGAATTCTCTTTGTGCGCACTTTTATCTGATCAAATAAATATTCACACGTTTATAATATGTTCTTTATTAAAAATTAACTTATTGATTATATATTTGATAATTATTGTGAACTTTTATTATAAGAAAATTAGTTTAAGATTATTTTTCTATTTTTTTTTATTTCAATTTTCTTTGGGACAAATGTAGAATCCTAATAATTATTCGAAGGATGATTATTTTCATTTTAGTTTTGTTGATGTCTAAATTTATATTTGAAAATTAAAGTTGAATATCAATGATGATAATTATAAAAGGATAGTTTTCCCTTTATATAGATACGAAAAACAATCTAAACAATGTCTATTTGATTGATTCTACTAGTGTTTTACGCTTCTCTCACTTTTATCAAAAAAAAAAAAAAACTCAAATATCCTGTCAATGTTTATTCTGATATATGGAGAATTAAATTAGTATGGTTCAGGAGTACAAATAGAGGATGCTTCTATTTTCATTTACCTTTTTTGAATTTTACTTTAGTCTTTTTGTTTTTTATTTTTCTTATTTAGGTAGGTGGGTATATGATATGAAAGGGGTTTCAATAATATTCAAAAAGGGTATTTTTTTATATATTCCCGAAAATTTCATATGTAACCCTTTATTATGATAAAAACTAGACCAACATATATTCATATATCAGAATCAACAATAGTCTCCAATCGTATTGTCAAGAATAAGACACTTATTCTTAAAGACTGTTATTGATTCTGATTGTGAGCAAAGGATTCTAACCATTTAATATATTCTGTATGTATACATTTACTGTTTAGACCGACAATGATATAGATATATTGAATTTACCATTTTGTGCGCCAATTTATATATTTTTGAATAAAACAAACGATTTTCTGTCCAAATATACGATGAAAATATATTGTGAGAGCCTTAATATAAAATGTATATATTCATAAAATAGGTGTATCTAATATATATCATAAAAATAGATTACATATGGAATATTTGTGAATTTCAAATAGATAAACCTTTCAAATATTTTGGAAAACCCTCTTATATCATACCTAGCCAAATATGAAAAATATAGAAAAAATAATATAATGTACCAGAATATATTGTCAAAATAATAATAGAAACCTTCTCTATTCATAGAAAATTTCACTACCTATATATATTTTCATTGCTTTAAGAACAGTTTGAATTTTGTTCCATTTATAAAATAAGGCTCAGTCTTAATAGATATAGTATATATATATTTAGATGGAGTGTTATTTAGTTATATTTAAAATTGCTTAAGTTTTGAAAACATAAAACAAAATGAGACTTACTAACTAAGTAGGATAAAATACTTATTTCAATATTTTCGCTTAATTTATAAATATAACGTTGAATATGAATATATATAGATTGAAAACATTTCATATATATATATATATATATATATATTTATAATATATTTTACCATTATTTTTCCATGCCAGATGAATTCTATATACGCGTTTATAAATGACAATAGTGCTTGTGTTTATTAATATTAATATTAATAGTTGCCCCTAGCTATTTTACACCGATATTAACTGAGCAGTAATGATAAAACATAACCAGAAATAACGGTATACATGTTGAATCTTTTTTTTTTCAATGACAAGGCTTGTTTTGTGACGTATTCATTAATTTGTTTCCGACCTTCTGAGAAAATCAAATAAGTACGATGGTTTCAAACGAAATTTTACCCTCGCCTTTCACATAATAAAATATAATGTGTCGTCATAAGGAACGCGGAGATTAAATATATACAAGTACTGAAAATGTATTTAATGATTGAAAAAATAGATCGAAATTTCCTTTAAACCAAAGGACTGCTACTATTCATTACTCCTATGGAAAATATTGGGAAGTATTTGGCTCATCAGTGGTAAGCTATCCAGAGGTTACGCCACTTTAATATACTGGTATCTCTAACGTTTTAAAGAGAATATCTGCTTGTTTAACCGGATATTTGGAATAACTCTCAAGTAAGGCATTTAAAAACTCAATGGGCACTCAAGATATGAGGAGAGTCTTAATAGGTGTGAATAATGTCGTTTAATTTCCCGTTCATATAAGTACAATATCTATCTGTCGTTGATGCAGTGTTTCAACTCGGCGAGTTTTGGGAGTTAAGCTTGAATTGTGGAACAAATATTTATTACCTTATAAGAAGAAGAAATCTAAAATTTCAGGCTTTTATCTTGAAACTCCTTTGTGTCATAACCAATATTGTCGGGTTGAGAATAAGGAGAGACAAACATTGAGATGAAATATCTACAGGGTGATCCAAAAGTCCCGCACTATTTTAAAAATTAATAACTCCGCGAATATTTGCGCTAGAGCAATGCGGTAAACACCATTGTGTTCAGGATGCAATGGGATTTTTTATGGCAAATAATGAAAAATTCGAAATTTATTTTAGTTACAATTTTATTCGCCAGATGGCGCTCTACCAGAATCAGAGATTCAGCGGCCAAATTGTTTGATAAATTGAAAAATATAACTGATCGGCATGTATTTTTCCTTTTTGAATACCAGGAAAGAACCCTAATAATATCAAATAACAAATTAATAAAACACCACTTCCCCAAAAGTATGAATAATTGGTTAACGATTTTCAAATACAATCAGAGATATGTAAAATAGGTAAATGCAAATTAAAACATGTAGCAAAAAGAAAATTGATATTTTAGATACGGTTTGTTTCCGAAGATAATAAATTTCTAATATTTTTAATTCAACTCTCACTCAGTATCGATTATATTTATTTTAATTCATTTGAAAAATATGTATCTATCTCTGATAATTTATTTTACTCTGGAATGCCGTTGTTGTTGTCGTGTCCAATAAAGAGCCTCAGATGTATCCATGTATCTCCATCACAGCAGCAGCAATGTCCACTATCTTAGGTGTGTAAAGCTGCTGCTCAGGGTCTATGTCTAATTTTTGCAAGGCTGCGGCCATTGCTTGTTGTCATTCCTTTATAGTGTTTTTTTCTGAGTCTTGTTATAGTTTTTGTTATTCTTCTCTCAGAGTTTATTTCGCATTTTGATCTTTACTTATATTTTCGTTTAATTATCTTGTATTTTGACAAAGAATCAGCGTCAAATAATGACATTTGTTCTTTCCTTTGGCTCAACTTTCTGGCTTCCTTTGCCAATTCGAATGCCATTTCATTACCCCTGATCCCAGCATGGACAGGGATTCATTGTAGAATGCAGTTATTCTCCAATGGTTCCAGTTGGGTAAGTAACGAGTGTATTTTCTGTGTGATTTTAGTATTGCCCTTCTGAATTTCTTCTAGAGCGGATATGGAGTCGCTGTATATTAATATTTCTTCTGCTTGATGCAGGGATGGTTGGTTAAGGCATACATCAAGGGCTTACCAGATAGCTGTCAGTTCACAAGTGTAGTTTGACGAAATCTGTCCTGCTCCTTCTTTGATTTTGATGTTTGTTCCATCTTGCAGTATTATGTTAATTCCGGCCCCTCCATTACACAGAGTAAGGTCTGAAGATCCATCTGTATATGCTGTTGAAGGGCGTGGCCTAGCAATTTTAATCAAGAATTTGTACTATGAGGACATAGCCGTTAATATTACAAACACATTAGACCTCGAAGCCCAAGGTATCAAAGTCTACCTCAATCAAAACAAAGCCATCCACATATACAATATGTATCACCCTCCAAACAATACATTTATTGACGATGGAACAATGGCTCAATTTCTTACAGACAACACTATTATTGTAGGTGACCTTAATGCCAAACATCAACTATGGGGATGTTCTACGCCAAACCCAAGAGGCAAAATACTATCAAACATATTTGACGACATTGCCTTCATGTGCTTAGATGATGGGAATCCTACCCATCATTCCTACAAGCTATAATACTGCACAAGCCCTTGATATAAGGTTTTACTATCCTGACATTTTCCACAAATGCAAATAGAAAATATTAAAAAGTTTTGGAAGTGATCATTTGCCTAATTTGATAGAAATTAGCACCAAGATCAAAACCAGCTCAATTAAGAAAAATTCTGGAACTTCAAAAAGGCTAATATGATATCTTTCGAAAACACCATTATTAAAGCAGCCAAAGTTTCAATACCAAGAGGTAATATTAAGAAATGGATTCCAAATTATACACACAAGGCAAAAAATATTTAAAGACTTATAACTAAAAGAAATGAACTACAAAAAAGTGCACCCAAAACCAAAAATATTGTAGAACTGAACTGAACATTGTGATTGCAAAAATAAAAAAAGATTATGCGTAAATGTGAAAAGGGAAAAATGGAAACAAACTTGTGAAAACCTGAACCCAAGAAACCCAAATACAAAACTTTGGAATTGGGCAAAACAAATTGACAGAGTCCAGCCACAAACTGAAAACACAAATATGATTAAGAATACAGATGGTACACCAGCAACTAATGACAAAATTGCTGCCAATCTTTTAGGTAATTCATATCAAATAAGTAGTAAAATCAAGGTTGAAAAAAGGCCCGAAAGATTATTCATGACTGTAAAAAATGTCACCAGCACTCATAATATTTTCCATGAAAAAAATCAATATGAAAGAGCTAGCTTATGCATTAGAAAACACTGACCTAAACAAGACTCCTGGGCCAGATGGAATCCATGGCCGAATGATATCAAACTTGGGCAAAATTGGCAAAGAAAGACTTCTTAATATTTTCAATAACTCCTGGAAAACTGGAAAATTGCCTCAAGACTCTAAAAATGCAACAATAAATCTCATTAAAAAACTTGACAAACTGCTGATTACCCAAAAAACTTCCGACCTATCTCCCTAACAAATATTTGCTGCAAATTAATGGAAAAAATTATACTCAGACGACTCACCTACCACCCCGACACAAGAAATCTCTTACCAGAAGAACAATATGGATTTAGGAAAGGACATGGGACAATAGACCAACTCTTATTTTTCACACAAAAGGTAAAAGATGCACAAAACGAAAAACCAACTAACCACACCATAGCTGCTTTTTAGACCTTACACAAGCTTTTGATAAGGGGTATGGAAAAACAAGTTAATTACAAAATTATACAAACATTTCAAAATTGATGGAAAAGCTATCACTTGGATAAATGATTCTCTTAAAAATATATAAATCAGGATCAAATATAATGGCACTCTATCTAAAACCTTCAAATTGTACCAAGGATTACCACAAGGATCAGTCCTTAGCCCAACTCTTTTCACCCTATTTATTGCAGGCATAGAAAAATAAATTTCACATAAAACCAATATTGGACTTTTCGCTGATGACATTATTCTATGGAGCAGCAGCACTAACTGGAAAAAAGCTGAAAGAGATTTAACAAGACTCTTCTCCGCCTAGAAAAATTTGCTAATAAACATAAATTATAATTTAACCCCCAAAAATCTGAAACCTGTCTTTTTACTACCGATAAGAAACTATACAAAATAAGACCAAATATTATTCTGAAAGAACAACAATTGCAATATAATAAACATTCTAAATATCTCGGCTACACCCTGAATCCAGAAATCAACTCCAGTAAGCATATTGAAGGAGTTGTTAGAAAAGGAAGAGACCGACTAATATTCTTGAAATATATTTCAGGAAGAGTGGGGAGCTGAAGCAACAACAATAAAATTAACTTACACATCTCTAATGAGACCTATCCTGGAATATGGATATCAAATCTATGGTACAGCATCTGAAACAAATCTAAAATCACTGGAAAGGATACAACTAAGTGCAGCTAGAATTATTACAGGTCTTCGAAAACCCTGCCCTAATGATATTGTACTTTACGAAAAAGACATTATGCCCTTAAAGAATAGAATAAGCTACAATCTGCCAAAATATATAAACAAAATCAAGAGTTATGAAAACAAACACAGAACTTTCAATTACATACTTAATTGGGAATCCAATCTAAGACTCAAAAAAGAAGGCCCTCTCCACCTGGCCAAAAGAAATGGATTTTTAAAATATAAAGTGGAAAAATATTATTTAGCTGAAAAAAATATCTCCATGCGAACCACTAACAAAATGTTATTTTTAATGCCACTTTAAATGAAACCACCAACAGACAATATCAAAATCCAGAATACTTAAAACAATTATCATTAGAAATAATTAATAAAATTCCTAAAAATGCAATAACTATCTATACCGATGGTAGCAGAGATGAGTTGGGACACACTGGCAGTGGCTCTCTCATTAAAACCACAAATGGCATTGAGAAAATAAACAGAAGAAACCCAGAATTTTGCTCAGTCTTCAGATCAGAACTTATAGCCATCTATGAAGTCTTAAAATCCATCAGAAACATTAAACATCACGATATATGGATTCTTACTGATAGTAGAAGTGCCATGCAACACTTGAGTCACACAGGGGAACTTAGAGACAAAGTAAGCAGGAACATAATTGGTTATCTCCAAAAACTCTCAATACCTCAAAAATTCACCTTCAATGGATACTCTTACATGTTAGCATTGAAGGCAATGAAGCTGCTGATGCGCTAGCGAAAAAAGGCACAAAAGAACCCTTGCTACAGAAAAATAAACTTACTTTTAAAGAAATAGAAACAGTAGCCAAAATAAACAAGAACTGGAGGATCCCACCTAAGCACAGTTGGTATACCCTAGAAGCAGATGGCCACCCAGACCTTTCGGTCCACAAGCCGGCATGTGAAGCATGCCTTCGCTGCTATTCTGTTCAACTCATAAGCCAAGTAACGGTATCCAAGCTAGTGATTGGACATTGTACCTTGAAACACCACCTCCCAGACAACGTGTCTGGAAGGATTTCTATACCGGTGGCCTTTAATCACAGCAAAATAGGAAACTATCTACTGTGTCCAGCAGGGACCGCGGGGAGGCAGCCCCCGGTCGACTCTGTTCACTCACAGCTGAGGAAAAGCTCAGCAGCCACGTCGTGGGCTTTCTCAATAAGCTTGCTGTGATTTCTCAGCAGCTTACTCTCGATCGCGCCTCTCGCTCTCCTTCTCTCTTCCTGCACACCCACTACCCTTGGACAATCCAAGACGTAGTGGCGTGCATTCACATCCCTTTCTCCACAGACGCAATCGGATTGCTCTTAATTTCAAATCTGTGGAGACTTGGGGAAGAGCCCATGTCCCGAACTACCCTAATGAGTTTGTGGGACATTACCTTACAGAGGTACTTGGGTGTTGTTACCCCATTGAATAGCTCTCTCCCCTTCACAATGTTCCTCCATCTGTCCAAACATAAGTCCTGGACGTGCCCCTTGATCCTCCTATAAACTTATTTCTTGGTCACTGTGGTCCTCAGTGATCTACCTTTTAAGCATCCTGTCTTATAGATCCTGTCTGCGAACTCATTACCTTCGATGAGGCTGTGTCTCCTAAACCAAGGGAGCTCCGGAGCCCGCATCATCATCTCCAGCTCCTGGATTATTTGATGCGCGAGTTGCCCTTTCTCCAGATTGATGGCGACGAGGGCCGACATACAATCTGAATAGAGGCGGTCCGGGCTGAAGTTCTTCTCGGCACACACTCTGAGGGCTACCCTGATCGCAACCAGCTCGGCTGAAAAGACCAATTCGTCCACTCTGAGTGTTAAACTTTCTTGGAAGATCAGCTCCCCATTAGTGAAAATCACTACCCCAGCTCCAGTATTGGGTTACAGACTTACTCCCATCAGTGAAGACCTCCGTACCAATCCCTGTCGGCCCTCCAGGACTCCAATTCCACTTTGGCAACCACTGCGGAGGCTTTCTTGGGTTCCTCTTCCATTCCAGGGCACCCGCTTCAAGTCCCAGGGCATCTTCCCTGTTCTCTTAGATCTTCTGTCTGATGGTCTCCTCCTCTAGTTTCAATCCCAGGGGAATAAGACCAGCGAGGACCAATAAGGCCTCACTGCTGGTAGTGCGATATCCCCCTGTGATTCTGAGTGCCACTGTCCTCTGCACTCTCTCTAGAGTAGTCGCCACCTTCTGATCCCTGTTTCAGCGACACCAAGCCCTGGAAGCATATAGCAGGATTGGCTCGACACAGGAGAGGCAGAGGTTCCTAAAAATAGTACCCTCCTTCTCCCCCCCCCCCTGTTGAGAGCCAACCAGGACAGGCCTGCACAACGCCTCCCTGCCTCTCGCCACCATCTCCTCCGCCTGGTATTGCCAACCCATCTTGTCATCAATGACCACCCCCAGGATGGTCATCCTATTGACCAACGCTACCCTCCGTCCTTCCATCCGGATAGCCGGCTTGTGTTCCAATTTGATCCCTTTTCTTTTAGTTCTTATGTCCCTAGGCTTAAAGCTGAGGGCTTTAGTTTTGGAGACATTGAACTTAAGGCCAGAGTCATGGGCCCAGTTCGAGAGAATTTGGAGAGAAGTTTCAACACACTTCTCAGCCTTCGCTCTCGAAGCAGCCTCAACAATGAGGAACTGGTCGTCAGCATAGAGAACCAGCCTGGCTCCCTCAGGGAGCTCCTCCTGGAAAACGGTGTTTACCAGGATATTTCACAGAATAGGTCCGCAGCAAGAGCCCTGGGGGCAACCCCTAGCACAGTTTCTTCCCAACTTCCGCCCACCAAAACTGAGGCTAATCCGTCTATCCCTCAGGAAGTCACGAACCAAGCTGCACAAATTATCAGGACAACCCATGTCCATCAAATTTCTCATCAGCTTGTTCCAGTTCATGGAGTTGAACGCGCCATCAATGTCCAGGGCCACGAAAAGAACCCAAGCACCCTTATTTAAGCCCATCTCAACCCCCTCTAACACCTCGTTCAGAGCTGTGGTTGTGGACTTCCCTTCCCTAAAACCAGGTTGGAAAGAGGAAAGGAGCTCATTACTTTCTAGCCAGTGCTTCAGTCGCTGAGCTAGTAGGCTATCCAGGACCTTACCTAGACACGCTAGTAAAAAGCATACGATAATCATTAGGAGAATTACCCTTTCTACCAGACTTTTCGAGAAGCACTACTCGGGCAACCTTCCATGCCCCAGGAAAAGTACCAGTGTCCAGGCACCTATTGAATAACCTGGAAAGAAGCGATGGGTGCATCCTTACCAGGGCTTTCACGACCGTGTTATAGATCCCTTCGGGACCAGGAGATTTCCTTTTCCCGAACTTGAAAGCCGTCAGTTTCACCTCATTCTCAGAAAAGGGCGGATCCACCAAACCACAAGTGGTCAGAGAGATCTCGTCCTTTGGTTCCTCGTTTCCGAAGTGCCGATCCAAGTTGTTTTTATTTTGTCTTCTGCTTTCGAGCGAGTAGGTCTAGAACACATTCTCTCTGAATTTTCTCATTGTTGGTGGATGAAACAGCACCAGTGATTATTTTGGCCGCTTTTGCTTGAACACTGTCTAGTCTTACTTTTAGTGATGAGCTTGAGGGAGCCCAGACCGGTGTTGCATATTCCATTATCGGCCTTATTAAGGTGGTATATGTTGTTCTGAGAATTCTGGGTTTTGCTACCCAATTTGTTCCACATAGCCTTCTCAGAATGTTTAGTTTTCTGATAGTTCTATTTGAGGTGCTAATTATGTGTTCTGAAAATTCCAATTCCTCATCAATAATAATTAAAATAATTTTGTTGACATCTTGTCAATACATGCACAGTCTGCACTATTAAAAAAAGATAATATGCATTATATACACTATGTACAATGAATATGGCGCCTCTTCCAGCGCTGCAGAGTTTGTGGAGAATCGCCAGTGGGTCTCCAGCGACACCACGCATTTTGCGATCTACGATGAATACGTAGATCGCGTACTTTGCCGCTTAGGAGATGGTGATGGCGTGGTCCTCGAGACCAACTTGAAAGATACAGGACTGCAGTATCACACCTAGGTATTATGGATTTCTAATTTTATCAATCATTTGTTTGTTTATGCTTTTTTTTGGTTATATTTATGCCTTTTTCCCTGTGAGTGGAGAAGACGCATAGGTTTGGTTTTATTGGGTTTATGGTCATTTGGAGTTCCATTGCCCACTTCTCCAGTCCTCTCATTGATGTGTTCAGTATTTTTTACGATTTTTCTATGCTGCTACTTGTGTGCCATATGGCTATATTATCTGCATAACAGGCAACCTTTGTGTCGTCAGTGAGGTAAGGATGGATGTCGTTAATATATAGCAGATAGAGTAGAGGACTGAGCACAGATCCCTGAGTTACACCAGCCCATGTTCTTCCTTCCTTGGAAAATTCTCCATTGACCCGAACCTTTAACCTTCTTCCCCTTAAGAAGTCTGCACTCCAGATTAAGGTTTTTCTCTTACTCCGATGTTGTGCAGCTTTTCACGTAATTTCTCCCTCCACACTCGATCAAAAGCTGAGGTCATATCAAGGAATATAGCCGTGGTCTTCTTTGGCGGTTTTTCCTGGAAATAATCTATTATTGATTGACAGAAGTAAAACAGTTGATCAGTCGTACAGTGCTGGGATCTATAGGCAGTTTGGTAGAGGTTTATTTTATTATTGTTAGTGAGCCAGACTATGAGCCTAGAGTGGATAATTCGTTCTGGTATTTTACAAAGTTTGCTGGTGAGAGCAATTGGCCGATAGTTCTTGTATTCCTTGGCATCTTTATTTGGCTTCAGTATTGGCACTATAATTGATATCTTCCAATTCTTTGGTAGTTTACCAGTTTGCCATGAAATGTTCAGTATTCGTAGGAGTTGATTATTAGTTTTGTCTTTAAAGTGTTTGATCATTTAACCAAAGATTAGATTATCTCTTGGTGACCTCTTGGATTTTTTTATTGATAAGTTTAGCTCATTCAGTGTGAAGTCTCTCGAGAAAATATCTTGTTGATGGAAGTTTCTTGCTTGTTTAACTAACTGGTTTATATTATTTTTAGAGTCCTGTCTTCATTCGTATAGTTGAGTATGGAAGTGCTTGAAAGATATTCAGCAATTATGTCAGCCATCTGTTTGTTCTCGTTCGCGCTGTTCTATTCATATCGGTTAGAGTATTGGAGGATTGGTGTTGGTGTTGATTGTTCTCTAACACTCTAATCATATTCCAGTGTTGGCTGTCCTTTCTTGGATCCATTTTTTTCGCAGAATTCTGCCATTTTTCTTGTTTGCATATCCAAATTTCTTGTTCTATTTTGTGACTAATTTCAATGAGTTCTTTCTGTTTTCTTCTGTTTTATTTTTTTAAGAAGTTCATTGATATTGTCTCTCTCTCTGAAATCACTGCCTCGATGTTGTGGTCCTTCCAGTAAGGTATCCACAGGTCTTTACGTCTACCTCTAGGTATCGATGCTTTTGCAGATTTTGAAATGTTCGAAGAGAATTTTTCCAAGTTTTTGTCAAGCGTTCTGTAATTCAATTTTTCGTTGCACAGTTCTTCAAGCTTTTCTGTGAATTTTTTTCAAGTCGGCTTTCCTAAAGTTCCATGTTCTTTTATTCTAATGGACGTTCTCAATTTTGAAGTTTAGGGTTGTTAAAATTGGTCTGTGGTCACTGATTGCACCTCTCATGATTTTCCATTGAGTTGTGGGTGCGATGTTGTAATTTATCGCTGTGATGTCTATTGCGGATTCTGTGCCTGTGGACTTAGATAGGTGTTCTCTCCGTTATTTAACGGTGTAAGGTCGAGGTCTGTTAGCATGTCCTCAACCTACTAACTTTTGTTATCCAGGACAGGTGATCCCCAAATTGAACTTGATACGTGCTGTAAATATTTCATAATTATTATTTTCATAGAATATTATTTCAATAATCATCATCACTTGGCATTGTTTACATAAGTTTTTTTTGTAAAATGGCTGAAGTGAGTCAAAAATAAAAAGCTAACAAGACATACATTTTTGATTATTTCTTTCTTTTACATTAAAAAATAACGACATCAAGAAAAACTACATACATCCGCAACATATTTGGCGCAGCTCGACAAGGATACGAAAGAAAATTAAAAAGGTAAATTTTTAATCAAAAGATCATATATTTCAAATTTAAATAACTCATTTAGAGACATCTTTATTGTTATAATGGCAAATTTACATAGATTTGAAAAATATTCTGGCAGTAAGAATAACATAAAGATTGAAAGTTGGATTAAGTTGTATGAAGTAGAAAATTTAAAGGCAAATGATGAAGAAAAAATACACAATCTTATCTACTATTTAGCAGATGAAGCCTTAGAATTTTTTGCTGATGAAATTCTTACAAATGCACATATAAAGAAATGGGAAACTGTAAAAGATAAACTCATTGCCAGATTTAAGCCTTGCATATATAGTCCCATTGTATTAGCATCTAGCAGAAAGCTTCTTGCAAGTGAAACAGTGGAGACTTATTTTAAAGAAAAAATGGACTTACTGAATCAAACATCCTTGAAAAAGGAAGAGAAAATACAACTACTAACAGATGGGCTACCTTTGAATTGGAGGGATGTGTTTGCAGCAGCACAACCTGCAGATCCAACCAAATGGATACAAGTTGCACTTTCTGTTGATCATAACAGGCAACAAAGTAAACTAAGAAATTTGTTTAAACCCAAAGTATGCACTCTATCTCAACAGGAAAGATCAGCTTCAAATTGCCCATTTTTTTGCCCAATTTGCATAAAGAAAATAATTAAAGTGAAACATTGGTTGAATGAATGTCCTGATTATGACCCAAATTATAAAACAGAGAGATCATCTAAAAAAACACAACCAAAGCAATTCATTACAACAGTCACAGAATCAACCACAAGTAATGAAACAAACAAAGTAACTTGCTTATCAACTCATAATCCTCCTAATAAATTGATAGACTTTAAAATTTGTGTCAACAAACATCCTTTACAAGCCTTCATGGACACAGGTGCTACCATATCTTTAATAAATCAAAATTTAATGAAAAGTTTGAATTTACATCCTTTAATAGATTCTCCCATGCAAATTCAACAAGCTAACTCATTAACCAACACTTTGGGATATGTTCATGTAAATTTGCAAATTCATAATAAAACTAGAAAGGTCAAACTTCATGTAATACCTAATTTAAAATTCCAGCTACTTATTGGCTTGGATATTGCAAAAGACTTTGAACTTATTGTTGATACTAAAGATAAAACAGTCTACACTAAGCAATCAGCAGAAATGGCACTTGTTTGCACAACCTGTAATCAGTTACAACAACAAAACCAGATCCAACAGCAACCACAACAGAACCAGATTCAACAACAACAACAAAACCAGATCCAACAGCAACAACAACAGAACCAGATTCAACAACAACAACAACAGCAACAACAACAGAACCAGATTCAACAACAACAACAGCAACAAAACCAGGTCCAACAACAGCAACAAAACCAGATCCAGCAACAACAGCAGCATCAGCTCCAGCAACAACACCAGATTCAACAGCAGCAGAGACAACAACATCAAAGACAGGCAGATCTCAGCTTCATTGAAGACCCTCAAGATCATCAAAACACAGTGATGGTCAAGAAGAGAGGACTACTCAGGGCTGTGGTGCCTGCTTCTTTTAAAGAACATGTTCTGAAGGAATATCATGATAACATGAGTCACCCATCCATGAACAAAACAGTCAAATTAATAGTTCCTTTATTTTGGTTGTCAGACATGGTACAGGAAATTAAATCTTATGTGAGATCATGCAAGACATGTCAACTGACCAAATCATCTAACCAACCAACTCTAGGACAACTAATAATTCCAGACACAGAACTACAACCAGCTCAAGTAATAAGTGCAGATACAATAGTTATGGGAACAGCAGCTGATAACCCCTCAACCTCGGTAGAAGATGCTAGAAAACTGGCTATAAAAAGAACTCAACATCATCGTGAGATTTCCAAAAGGAGACATGATTCAAGACATTCCGACATTGAATTTAAAGTTGGAGATCTCGTTCTTAAAAGAATTCCCTACAATGATCCGAAGTTAATTAAAACAGCTCCCAAATACGAAGGACCATTCCAAGTTTTGAGAAGATTGTCTAAAGTGACTTACGAACTCTCTACAACGGATCAAGACAACCCACCAAGAAATCCCACAGGAGATCCTATAAAGGCTCACATCTCTCAATTAAAGTCATTTATTCTCCGTGAATAAATGCATCAAAGCGGGGGTAAATGATACGTGCTGTAAATATTTCATAATTATTATTTTCATCTTTAACTTTTCATAGAATATTATTTCAATAATCATCATCACTTGGCATTGTTTACATAAGTTTTTTTGTAAAATGACTGAAGTGAGTTAAAAATAAAAAGCTAACAAGACATACATTTTTGATTATTTCTTTCTTTTACATTAAAAAATAGCGACATCAAGAAAAACTACATACTTCCGCAACATATTTTTGGCGTTAAATTCGCCGAGTATGATTGTGATATCCGAAGACGCTTCACTTAATGTCTCTATTGTGTGTACCCATACAAAATTCAAAGATTTCACGAGCTGAAAGTTGGCGATTTTGAGATGCGTCAAGAATTCGCTGCATGGGTTTTCCGGCGAATTGATATTGATGAAAACTGGCTGTCGAATGTTCTGTGGACAGATGATGCTCACCTTTCTCTAAACGGAGAATTTAACATTCAAAACAGCCGCATTTGGGCAACAGACAACCCTAGGATTTTTACAGAAATGCCACTTTACCAGCCTAGAGTTACAGTTTTGTGTGGGTTCACTTCTTTTATTATTGGGCCATTTTTCTTTGAAAAATCAATGGAAGAACTTTTAAAACCGTTTTTGTAACTGATGAACGTTATGTCCAACTTTTGAGAGAAAGGGGTATTCCCATATTGCAGGGCAAAAGCACTAAGCGAAATAACATTCATGAAAGATGGAGGACCTCCTCATATCTCCCGAGGTGCCAAACAATTGCTGAAGGATACGTTCTGTGAAAATCGTGTGATAAGTCGCCACTTTATATACCAGTGGCCTCCAATATCACCAGATTTGACGCCTTACAATTTCGGTTATGGGGGTACATTCAGTCGTAGTTTTTATCGATTCAACTATTTAATTGTGACCATTCTGTCATCTATCGTTTGCAGGCGGTATTTGAGAATGAAGGGCGCCACATTGAGCAAGGATTGTGACCTAATACAAAAGAGAAGGCAGTTACCTCATGTGTTCTAGTTTGCAGCTCTTTGTTTTGGGTTATGGGAATAATAAATGCTGTCCTCACACTTTGACTCTTCTTTTTTTCTGTGAACAGTAATTTTTTTGTTTGTCATTTGCCCACATCTTATATTATGTCGTGCAGGCCAAAGTGTTATAACTTCTCGAATAACTCTGGTATACACAATTTTACCCCTTATGTTTAGTTTATCGCTTTTCGCTCATTAGAAGAAATAGCATAAGGAATATTCTCTGTATCCCCCTCAACTTTAGAAATTTTGCGCAAAAGATAATACAAAATGATTTTACTACCACGTTTTTCAACGCAAAAGGTCGATTTAAAAATGATTTTAGCACGAAATCCTATTAGTAGTGCCATCATAATTTTGGTACTATATTAACATTTCAAAAATCGTGTATTGATATCAGTAGTTATTTTCAAACATTCAATCTATTTCACAAAACTCCATCTAAAATATAAATATTTTTTGCTACATGTTTTAATTTGCATATACCTATTTTACATATTTCTGATTGTATTTAAAAATCGTCAACCATTTATTCTAACTTTTGGCGAAATGGTGTTTTATTAATTAATCATTTGATATTATTAGGGTTCTTTCCTGGTATTCAAAAAGGAAAAATACGTGTCGTTCAGTTATATTTTTCAATTTATCAAACAATTTGGCCGCTGAATCGCTGATTCTGGTAGAGCGCCATCTAGTGAATGAGGTTGTAACTAAAATCAATTTCGAATTTTTCATTATTTGCCATAAAAAAATCCCATTGCATCCTGAACACAATGGTGTTTACCGCATTGCTCTAGCGCAAATATTCGCGGAGTTATTAATTTTTAAAGTTGTGCGGGACTTTTGGATCACCCTGTATTTTGATAAAAAAAAAATTCCAACCTATTAAAAGCAAACAAGAGAGAACATAAGAAAAATATGCTGAGTGATAAATTTACAAATTAATTATCTTCTATCAAAGTGATAATATTGTATTTATATTTTGCTAAATTTATATGCTACATGACTCCATCCCTTTGAAAACTGTTAATGACAGCTTGCAAAGTTCAATGTTGACTATATAGATTTCACGTATTTCGATCAAGGTTTTGCCTTAGCTTCACGAAAGTGCTTCCTGGTAAAAATACGTCCTTTCTTTACGGTGTGGAGATAGGTTTCTTCATCGTTTATAGAGACTTCGTTTTCTTGGAGAGAGATTTTGACATTAACACAGCGGTGGAAATCTGAAGTCAGTCATGGAAATTTTATTTCACAGCACCTATGATTTCAGGTTCTGCTTACGATCTTCAGTTTATCTTCCCTAACTATCCAGCTACTCCATCAAAATATCACATAGAAAATGAGAGGAAGGCAAAATTGAAAATCACAAAGTAATTTATTCTTATCAGAACAATGAACAACTTATTAACAGCAAATAAGAGAGACAATAGAAAAATACAGCGCGAGTAACAGAATATCCAAATTATTAATTCTTTCTTTGTGCTGCTTAAAATTTTAATCCTATGCTACGAAATTGGTTCATTTTAAAATATAAATATTTGATGCATGTTATTCATTTATTGTGTATATATTTATAATTGATAATTAAAATATTAATTTCCAACGCCATTTTTCTTTCAAAGTATATATAGTTAGAAATATTATATTATTCGCGCCCATAGATATATATAGGTATTATTTTATTATTAAATTTTGTATATTATTATATGTTACACAAACTTTGACTTTAATCATCATCGATGCCACGTCACTACTATGACGTCACTACTTCCAACTTCTACCTTCAAACCTGGCTGTTATGTTTACCGCTAACTTGTTTTAACAATTGTAATGGAACAAGTCGTTCCTTAAATAAATATATATTTGTTTATATCTAAAGGGATATCCTCGTAACTACAACATAATTAGTACAAAAACAACTAGAAATCCTTACAAAGGAACATCGTATTTTGCTAAGCCTATATCAATTTGGTAGCAGAGCGTGGTTTGGGCGCGCAAATTGGACTAACCGCCAATTGATCCATTTAAATCAAAAAGAAATTAAATAATTGGACTAACCGCCAATTTAGAAATAAAAATTGAATGAAAATGGATACACATAACTTAGCAAAAATCGAACAGTTAACAGAAAACAACTATACAACGTGGTCCATGAAAATGGAAGCCATTCTAGATTCAAAAGATCTCTTCGAGGACGTAATTGTTAATGACGAACCAGACTTTACAAATAATAAACTAGAATATGATATTTGGAAGAAAAAGAATCGGGAAGCATACAGCCTAATAATATTGTCACTTTCGGATGACTTAACAATCATCTTTCGAGGCGATAAAAGAGCCAAAAGAATTTGGTACGACATAAAGAAAAGGTTTGAAGGATCTCTAGAAAATAAAAGGATAGACCTAACGTTGGATCTAGCCAGACTAAAATTGAACCCAAATGAAAATGTTAACATGTATATTGTACGAGCACAGAAACTGGCACAAGAGATCACCCAGCTAGGAAAGACTGTAACAGAAAGAGAACTTGTACGATACATTGTTGAAGGACTCACACCTAACTTTGACACGATCACAGCAGCACTGTCAATAAACAGAGAAATCTCTTTACCAGACTTGAGACAAACTCTACTGGATTTCGAGAAGAAAAGACAGGACAGAAGCAAAAATCATGAAAATGCTTTCAGATCATCAGGCAACCAATTCAAAGAAAAGTCATGCTACATTTGCAAAAGAAAAGGACATTTCAAGAAAGACTGTTGGTTCAACCCTGACAACAAAGGAAATCAAAAGAATACAACAAACAAAAATAACATGGCCAGTACAAGGAACTACCATAAAGGACAAAAACAAAACAAAGACACGGCCAGATCAGCAATCCAAGAACGAACGGAGGAACCATCCCAACGAAGAGACTCCACTTCAGAATACGCACTACATGTAATCACAAGGGAGGAACGCCCGACGACTCAGGACGTGTGGATAATTGATTCTGCGTGCACAAGCCACATGACTTCCCATGGTGAATGGATCGAGCACAAGACGAAGGAGAGAAGAAGCATTCAAGTGGCGGAAGAAGGGAGACACATCGAATCTGCCTCATCAGGATCAATCCAAGCTACTGTACAAGGTAAGGACAAACTTAACAACGCTGTAACCCTGCATAATGTCCTCCATGTACCACACCTGAAAGGAAATCTAATGTCCATTCCAAGCGTGGTAAGAAGAGGGAACTCTGTTCTTTTGAACTCTGAAGGAGCATACATATACTCTTCTGATGACAAGCTAATAGGAACAGGCAACTTTGATGGTAACATGTACACATTGAACCTATCACGTTTACCTGAAGCAACTCATGTTCCAAATGAACATTGTTTGATTTCAAAGAACAATTCTAGGACTGTATGGCACAGAAGGTTAGGACATCCTAGTGACAACAAATTAGACCTGATTTTGAAGAACAATCTTCTAAAAGGCTTGAACTCTATAAATGGTACCCTTGATCAATGTGATGCTTGCTCCTTGGGAAAAATGACCAAAGTACCCTATGTTCACACAGATAGCAATCAGGAAAGCTACCCCTTTGAAGCCATTTATGTCGATCTCTGTGGTCCAATGAGAATAAACTCCTTGGGCGGAAGTAAATATTTCTTGACCATCGTAAATGGATTTTCTAGGAGAATATTTGTAGAATTTCTCAAAGATAAACTCTCAGCAGCAGAAGTTTTGAAGAAGTTTATTGTAAAGAGAGAAAACGAGCTAAACTCAAAACTAAAACGACTTAGAACAGATAACGGAACAGAATTTATCAATAAAAACCTTGAAACCTTCATAGAATCCAAAGGAATTAAACATGAACTAACTACACCGTACACCCCAAGAAGCAATGGGAGAGTTGAAAGAGCTAACAGAACACTATTAGACAAAGGCCGAACACTTCTGGCAGACTCCCAATTACCCCTACACTTCTGGGCAGAAGCTGTGAATACAGCTGCATATCTGTACAATCTAACTCCCACAACCAATGACCCAGACACTACCCCTATGGAAAAATGGAAAGGTAAAAGGCCATCCGTCTCTCACATCATGAGAATTGGTTGTGAAGTCTTCTATAAACTCGAGAATCATCAAAGACACAAACTAGAAGCTAAATCTAAGAGAGGAATATTTGTAGGCTATTCAAGATGCAGAAGAGCTTATCGAGTATTTGATATCACAGCGAGAGTCATTCTTGAAACCGCAGACATTCACTTCAAAGAGAACAATAATGTCATCTCGGAAGAAAAACAAAGTGATAATAATACGGACACTGACACATATTTCTTCATTCAGGAGGATGAACAACTGGACAATCATGTTCTATCAGATGTTGATATTGAAGAGCCAGCACCAGATACCATGATCAACAGACAGACAGAGTCAAGTGGATCAGACAGACCACAAAGAACTCGAACAATACCTAAAAGATTCGATGACTACGTTCTGGCTACCACGAATGAAACCATTCCGAAAGACTATGAAGAAGCCATCGCATGCGAAGACAAGAAACATTGGGAGAATGCAATGCTTGAGGAAATACAGAACATGTACTCGCATCAAGTATGGGAACTGGTACCTAGACATGTAAACGCTAAAGTTGTCAAAAGTAAATGGGTGTTCAAAATATCTAAAGACCAAGAAAACAAAAACAAAACTTACAAAGCTAGACTTGTTGCAATGGGATACAACCAAATCCCAGGAAGCGATTACAACGAAAGTTTCAGCCCTGTAATTAAAAATGCCACCCTCAGGACTATTTTGTCAATGGCAGCAACAAAAGATTCAGTCATTAAACTATTTGATGTGAAAGCAGCCTATCTAAATGGAAACATTGAAAACACAATATTCATGGAACAACCTGCTGGATTTGTCCAAGACAGAAACAAAGTTTGCAAACTCAACAAAAGTATTTACGGTCTACCTCAATCCGGAAGATCGTGGTATGAGAAATTCAGTCAAGTACTTCATGACTGTGGACTGGAAAAACTAAAATCTGATCCTTGCCTATTTAAATGGAAGCATGAAGACAAATACTTCTATGTAGGGATATATGTTGATGATTTTATCACTGTCTCAGATTCTGAAGATACCTCAAACAGATTCATCAATAAATTGAGACATCACCTGGAAATAAAGGATGTAACATGTAAAGGCATGTTTTTGGGAATCAAGATCATACAAGACAAGGAGGGAATTTCGCTACAGCAAAGCCACTATGTACAACAAATATTGCAGAAATATGGAATGGAAAATTGTAAGGAAGTTCCAACACCAGGTTCCAAAGAAATCAATTTGGACAATCATATTGAAGATGACAATTGTGATCAGCACACTTACCAAGAAGCCCTTGGAATGCTAATGTTTCTAGCTGTTAACACTAGACCCGACATCGCTTACATCACTAGCAAACTTTCACAGTACTCCAGACAACCAAAACAGATGCATTGGACAGCAATCAAAAGAGTGATGAGATACCTACGAGGAACAATTGACTTAGGAGTGAAATTTGAAAGAGGGAAGACTGGAATCCTGAAGTCCTACACCGATGCCAGCTGGTCGACCACCCATGACGGAAAATCCTACGGCGGATATGTATTGAAGCTCGGCGAAGCAACTATAGACTGGAAAAGTAGTAAACAACCACTCGTCGCCCTCTCCACAATGGAAGCGGAAATGATAGCTGCTTGTGAAAGCTGCTGTCAAATCAAGTGGATAATAAACCTGCTACGAGAGCTGGAAGAATGGAATTTCATGGAAAAACCAACTGCGATCTATACAGACAGTCAGTCATTGATCAACTGGATCTCCAGCCCTAAACAAAGCAGTCGCTGTAGACATATCAACAGAAAGTACCACTTCTTAAGAGACTGTTATGAATCCAGAGACATCTGCCTTCTGTACAAGCCATCCCAGGACCTGGAGGCGGATATCTTCACAAAGGACCTATCCCGAGACCAGATGAAGAAACACCTGGAGAACCTCAGCATCGTGGGAATAAAGACAAAGTAAGGAGGGAATTGTTACACAAACTTTGACTTTAATCATCATCGATGCCACGTCACTACTATGACGTCACTACTTCCAACTTCTACCTTCAAACCTGGCTGTTATGTTTACCGCTAACTTGTTTTAACAATTGTAATGGAACAAGTCGTTCCTTAAATAAATATATATTTGTTTATATCTAAAGGGATGTCCTCGTAACTACAACATAAGTGAGTACAAAAACAACTAGAAATCCTTACAAAGGAACATCGTATTTTGCTAAGCCTATATCATTATATACACTTCCATTTTTGATTCAAAGTTTTTATAGAAGATACATTTTTCAAGTATTGTACGTTTATTCGAATAAAATATTAGGTAAATGTGTGTATATTAATAGTGTATGTGTATCAATTTGGTTAATTTATTTATATATTCATATTTTAAAAATAGTTTATTGAATATATATATGACAACAGATCAAATTATTTTATAAGTTAATTGTTTAAATATAAATTTCGAATTAAAACAAGTTATGTGTAATATCATATATAAAAAATCATATAAAATCATATATAAAATATATTGGGCGGTGCACACATAATATCTAAGCATTTTGATAATTAACACACACAATCTATTCACAAGAAATATAAGAAAAATGTATAATTTGAAATTATATTAATGAGTATTTAGATTATATTTAAATACTTTAAATTCAAAGGAAATTAATATTTTAATAGAAAGTATCAATATTTCAAATATATTTAACTGAGTAGAATTGATCTAAATCCAGATACATATTTTTAGGGTCAAAATATATGAGAATATGTAAAATATGTTACGTAATTATTTTATTCCAATATTATTTCTTTATAATAGCTAATAATATAGTAACATTTTACTGCGATATATGTACGTTATCGCTTCCTGTTGATTTCTACCTTAAATTTCACAACCCCTTTCTTGACCTGTTTCTAAATGCTTAACGAATTGAATTTTAATAAAGGTTAATATCTCAGGGTGGATAAATTGGGGGAAAAAATCCTATTTTCGAGTAACTGAATGCTTCTGTTGATCTACTTCCATCATCGGAAAAGATATTAACATTCACAATTTTTTTTAATTCCAAAAGGCTATGGAGTCATTTTTAAAAGTTATTTTTATTATTTTATTCAAAAATGTTTGAGTTGAGTAAATCCTCATAGAAAATGAATAATTATTTTTTACTCTTTCTGAAAACAGGTGGTACAGGCTATGATTATCATAGTTTGGTAGTTAGCGACTGCCTTTTACTTTAAATGCACCCCAAGTCTACATATGTGAAAATCAGTTCGAATTTTCAACTTACAAAGTGTTAAAACACCGTAGTCTAGTTGAACTTTCTAGTAAGGTTAGACTGGTGAAAAGACATGGTCAATGTGGGATTCGAACCTAGGGAATACCGAAAAACGCCTCCATATGAATTACTCTAGTAGTAAATGCATACAAAGAAATCTGATCAATATCAACGTTCGAAGAGAAAATCAATGCATGAAATTTTAGGCTGTGATGATACCATGAAATCAAATTTTAAATATTTTTTTTTCAGCTTAGATATAACCTTTTTCTCAAACATCTAAGACGGAATAATGTTTTTATAAATGTTATTTTAGAAAATAAAAAATAAAAAATTGAAGAGGAGTATCTTGTGTGAATTTTATTAGCATGCTTTCGGACGTCCTTCTACAGGCTTTACGATAACTAAACAAAAGACGAGATGACTTTTAATAAGATAAGATATTTTTTGCATACGATTTTGCATACATTTTTGCATATTAAAACTAATCTCATATTTTTTTTAGTTATCGAAAAAGTCTGTAGAAGGACGTCCGAAAGCTTGCTAATAAAATTGACACAAGATTTTCCTCTTCAATTTCCGTTTTATTTTTCTATTGCAACTCGAAGAGTTTATTTTAGTCCAAATGTTATTTTAGATACATTACAATATTATCTTCATTTACATTTTATAATCGTTTAAAAAACAGAGGGAATAATTTATATAAGATTTTACATTATTTTTTATTCCGAAACTCTTTTCTTTAGCTATTAGCTTTTTGTTATATTCTCTCAACTAGAATTATTATTTTTAATTAGAAAAAGGATTTAATTATAATTTTCAATCTCAACCTTTTTTGATGTGACAAAAAGGTTATTCGATTTTATAATTGAAATAAATTATCAATAATATTTTTTCCAAAGTTGCGTATTTAGTATTTTTTCTTTAGTCACTACTATGCCAAATTAAAGGTGGCCACAAAAATAGCTCCTATTATTAGGAATCCTAATTAAAAGTGAATTTATAGATTAATATCCGTATTTAATACCATAAAGATATGTAATTATATGTTTGGTTACGCTGTGATTGCAGTGTGAAAGTTTTACTTGTTTTCTTTTTTATTTTATGATAGACTTGAGTTAAAGTTATCCTTTGACTTTATAAAGTATCATTGATAAGTTACCTTCAAATTTTATATAGTGCTAATCCTTATATCTATAAAAATGAAATCCAAAATCCAAAATCGATGTTTGTTATCGCGTTGCGCAAAATCTATAGAATCAATCATTATGAAATTTCGCCAGTAGGTAGCTAAAGATTTCGTTTAACATATAGGCTATTCAAAAACCTAAAATGGTTAATGCGCTTTTTTTGAAAAAATGTAAAACCAAAAAGCGTTAGTACCAGGCTTTTACCGCTTGGCGCCCGCACTGTCGCGACGATAAATGAATTTGATTGGTTAATAATTTTACAGGTTTACACGATGATTGTTAGTTTGTTTACACGATGAATGTTTTTAAAAGGTAAGATTATCCAATCGCCGTGAAACTTTAGGAAGTTATTTACTATACTACTGTGAAGGTTTCTGGTTTGAATTTGATTTGAAATAAATATTCGTTGCAATTTTATTTGCAAATTTTCTACTTTCACTCGCAAGCAGCGCCTCTCGCGGTATCTGGTGAAATTACATTTATAAATTGTAAAAATGCTGAAATGCATTCCAAGTATAATAAATTTAATTTGAGAATTTAGTAATATAATATTCCAATGACGTTGTAAAAAAACTTGGCATTTCAATATTAATATAAATTTAAAGAAAATATCTTATTTAAAACTTAATAAATGTTTTCACAATAATTATGTGTTTCAAAAATATATTTAAACGCATATAACAATATTTATATACGTTTATAAATCTATATATAAGTGGATTGGATGTTTTATAGAATCGTTTTAACAAATGTTCGTTAGGCAAACTTTTACTCGGGTAAAAACCGGGCGAAGCCGGATACATTCGCTAAATACAGTTATTTTCAAATGTTCCTTTGTGGCAAGATACTATTTCTTCAACTTCAAATTACCGAGTGGACCAAATAATATTGTTTTATTCAACTTATCGAGTATTTTTCAAGGGACTGGGAAAAGTTTCCAAATGATCGAGAGTATAGACAAGTATAAATTCAGTAGGGATTGGATTTTTGCTTTAATAGTTTTAACAAATGTTCGTTAGGCAAACTTTTACTCGGGTAATAACCGGGTGAAGCAGGGAACATTCGCGTATTTTTAACCCTCACGCGAGGCGCTAATTGTTAACATTTGATAAACTTATAAATTGCCAACTTAGCCACCCAGGTTTGGATTCACTATGACACATCTAAAAAAGAAAATCATATCTTTCCATATTATTTAATCTTTTTACGTTATTTTTTATCAAAAGATATTAAAAGAATGATTAAGCAATATTTTAGGGAATTTTTTGAAGAGTATCTTCAATTTTTTATCTTTTAAGAATAAAATTACTATTTTAATATATAATGTTCTCATTTCGAATATCTGGATATGTTTTACATATTTTATTATTTTATAGATTATATTTACATTATCTCTATTTCTATTATTATTATATATATTAAATATATGATATGAAATTTCCCGTTTCACGTTTTTTTTTTATTTTTAAACGATTTAACTTTGTAATATACATATCTCTATATATATAAAAGTCAATTCCTGTCTGTCTGTCTGTTTCGCGATAAACTCAAAAACTACTGAACCAATTGGTTCCAAATTTTGCATGTCGCTTTTTATAAACCTGAGGAAAATTTTTGGCTACATTTTGCTTATTATTTTTGGCTATATCTTTTTTTAATTTGAAGAACTATTTTTTTATGCGGACTAATCCGGAATGGAATGAATACCTAAATATGGCCATTTTTTTTAAAGCATCGGTGGCTTAGTGGTAGAATGCTCGCCTGCCACGCGGGCGGCCCGGGTTCGATTCCCGGCCGATGCATTTTTTTTTTACAATTTTTAAAACTAATTTATAAAAAATCTACTTATATATTTGCCTTATTCTGTCTGTTTGTTTGTCTGAAGCTCACGGATGGGAATTTTCATAACCATCGGTGGTTCAGTGGTAGAATGCTCGCCTGCCACGCGGGCGGCCCGGGTTCGATTCCCGGCCGATGCATTTTTTTTTTTTTTTTACAATTTTTAAAACTCATTTATATATTATACAAGAATGACATCCACGGCGCCAATTTATAATTGTAACGAATAGTATTTGAATAAAAGCATTTAATCGGGTAAAACCCGGGCGTTGCCCGGGTCATTCGTATATAATAATTGTATAAACGAATGCAAGACAAAATCACCGCGAATGTTTTTTTTAAGGCAATTTCTTTTTAAGGCAATTATCGTTATTTATCGTTAATTTTTGTTTCGATTTTATTGAAAAAAAAAACGATATGGTACCTTTAAAAAATGATCTTTATTACTATGCAGTTTTCTATTTAGTCAATATACCTAAGTTCATGTTGCAAATGTAATTATCTCTATCGATTTAGTAGGTGAAATGCAAAAAAAAAAAAATCGACATGATGAAATCTTTATGAAAATTCACATTTTTATTTTTATATTTTCAAGACACACACAGTTTGGGACGGGACGTTTCACAAGAGAGACATCCACGGCGCCAATTTATAATTGTAACGAATAGTATTTTAATTAAAACATTTTAAAAACACACAGTTTGGAACGGGACGTTTCACAAGAGTGACATCCATGGCGCCAATTTATAATTGTAACGAATAATATTTGAATTAAAACGTTTTTAAAATATATACGCACTCGGGTAAAACCCGGGCGTTGCCCGGGCCATTCGTTTAGTATTATATATTTTTTGAAAAAATTATTGAATTTCAAATAAGATATTTATTATATTAGATATATATATCTCATACATCATATTAGATATATATTAATATTGAAATGCCAAGTTTTTTTGCTATTTGCAGTTTATCTCCATTGCGCAGAAAGAAAAAAATTCTTTACTTTAAGTTTTAAAACAGTTGGGGTCTCTATTCATTCATGAGTAAACCCCACTCGAAAATACCCGGGCGAAGCCGGGTCCACACGGCTATATTATATAAATATATAATGTAACGATATTATTATCATAATATTCTGTGTGTTCCGGAATATTATTATCAATAATAATCGTTAGGCAAACTTTCACTTTTGTGGAAAAATAAATTAATTCACCAAATTTCTATCAAAGAAAATTTCCAAGTTTATATTATATAGAGATACGTTGAAATTTTTCACAAGGTGTTCATTAGGTCTTCTTTTTAATAAGCTGTTTTCCATTTGATTAATCTACTTCTTTGTTTAGGCGTTTCTTTTTAGAAAAATTACAATTGAGAAAAAAATCCACAGATTTGCTAAACATATTAAATTACGTAATATATATATATATATTATAAAATTAATTATATAGAGAATGGAATTCCATCATGTATATATACACTGATGTTAGATATTCTGTGAAAATATGAAAAATTAAATTTTTATATAATCAATTTACCAGTTAGGAGATAGAGAGGTAGATTGAGATTGGAACTTCTTTATTACATCGTTCATATATAGTTATATGAGGTTAAATATACAAATTTGAATAAAGAAGATTGAGAATAATGAAAATATATGAATAAATATATATATAAAATAATTATATATTATAAGAGAGAGAGCATAATGAATATATTTTCGTGTTATATGTTTTAAATAAAAGGATTTTTTACTGTGTATTGATTTGAGTAAAAAGGTATTTTTTAGGAGAGAAAGAGGGTGTGGCCCGTCAGTTGCGAATCCTCTCAGCGGTTTTAGCAATGTTAATCTATCAGTCACTCTACTAATTTTTACATTGTGTTGGCTTTATGGATGTTCAAAATATTTTATTAATAATATAATTTAATATAAATAATAAATTACATAAAGATAATTGCGAGAATTTCAACATTACCTTTCTTTTTCAAATATCTGTTATCTCTAAAAATGTTTTTAGAGTTCAATTAGGTTTTTTCATCGAATAAAGATTATAGCTATCATTCATATCAATAAATATTAATGTGTGAAAAAATTAATTAAAATATAAAATGAAACAGATGTTAACAATAAATGCAAAAAGACATATCCTGACCGCACACATGAGCGGGTTTTAGATGCCACAACGCCATCTTGTGAAATAAAAATCAACTAAACATTGATGAAACTTGTTCTGTGATATTTGACCAACCCATTTTGTGTTATTTTTCTTCTTTATTTAACAAGAAAATTGATCGGCCAAATATTACCAAATAAGTTAAATCAACGCTTAGTTGATCTTTTTTCCAATAGATGGCGCTCTGTCATATAAAATGATCATGTGAATGGTCAGGATATGTTTTTTTTTTTCAATATATATTAAATGAAGAGAATTGGAGCAGAAATGTTAATATGGACTTTATTTTAAACTCTTGTTAATCTCTGAAAGATAAGGTAAAGAAAGAAGAAATAGTTTGCGCAGCTTCTCATCATAAAACACTTCCATATTATAAATGCTGTAAATTGACATTATAGAAATCTGGACAATATTCAGGATTTCTTTATAAATAATTTTAATTACTTCTTCAATTTAACATATATGGGATATTTTCGGAATATTAAATATATATATCGAAAAAGATGATAACCCATGCCTTTCCAAATATTTTTCACATCAGTACCAAACTTTTTATAATTTTAAATGCAAACAGGGTGCGGCAATGATTAGGTGGCACACCTTTCTGTGTGTTATAGTAACATAATAATTTTCTGTTGTATGTATAGGAATGGCATAACCTATTATTACGCAATAAATGAAGAGACATGCAGTGTTATTGTCTCCTTGACTGAAGAACACACCGATTCAGAAAACATTCTTTAAAGTCGTCCGATCATTTGTTTTCAAAGTTCGGGGAGAATTGGGAGCTGCAAAGGGTTAAGTGGCAGAAAATTCCAAAAATAAACGACATAGTCGACCTTTGTCGACATCTATTTTGACGAGATAGGTGAGTGTTATATATATAGTTAATAGTTTTCAAATAATGAAAGTTTATATATTCAATAATGAATATTTGAGAGTTTAGATATACTGAAAATATTAAAAACTAAAAAGGCATCTCCTGACTGCTAATTTGGGCATTTTTAGATAGCAGAATGCTATCAAGTGGAACAAATATCAACTATACGCTAAATTAGGCTTGTTCTGTAATATTTAGCAAACCCATTTCCTCATAAATCAGGAAATATCATACCACGTAAGGCTGTACCTTAAAGATCAAAATTTAATCCAAGAGGCTCCCTAAAATTCTCAGATACGCGGTAAGGATATGCATTTTTTGTTTACAATAGCAAACACCCGACCTTCTTTTTCATTTCCTTAATTTCTCACTATTAATATTATTTTGTCAAAAAGAAGTAAAGAATAAATATAGATTACGAAATAAACATAAATATTTTATACCTATATTTATTTAGTGTTGTAATAGATTGCAAATTGATTTTTTGAGGTTTTCAAATTAGCCATATTTTAATTAACCTCTAATTAATGCATAATTAAACTCCGTGGTACAAAAAAATGAGGCGGAGAAAATAATTTGAGAAAATTATTTATTTTTTATTAATATTAAGAGAATGATGTTTTAAATATTTAATGAACCTGTATGGCTAGAAAATGCTATGAATATTAATAGCATATTTAATGAAGAAAGCGAGATCACATTTTATATATAGCATTGTGCTAAATTGTTATCATGATACAAAGTTGGTTCAATTTTGTACTGTACATTTTACTTTGTCGTTACCCTTGGTACTGTAAACGGGTAAAATATAGGAGAGATTGTGTGCCTGATACTTAATCATAGGTTAATGTGCATTTTATTTTATTCTTCATTTATTTATTATCCAACAAGGCAAATTATTGCAGTATTTGCACCAATTACAGAAAAAAACAAAGGAAAGAATGGGGAAAATATTCACAGATTCACATGTTTAAAGCGACAGAGTCCATACAATTTTTAGTTTAAAAAGTTAGTGGTTGATGTAAGAGAGTTAAATCATTTATACCTGGACACAATCGATGTCTCACTTCTGAAAACTTCAGGCAGTCATAGATAAGGTTAAGAAGAGCGGATTGTTCAGTTATTCCGCAGGAACAAATTGAGGTTTCTGATAGAACTCTTCCATGTAGGTTGTGCCGGATATTTTCGTGTGAATGCCCTGTATGGATATTTGGAAAAATTATAATGTTGGAAATTTTCTGATTTGGAGTAGAGAGAATTTGAATCAAATATATATTGAAAAACTTCTTGGAAAAAGGCTATAACAAATGTTAATTTTGGCGTAAAATATTTCCTAGAATTTCTACACCTAGAAGACTATAACAATGACCTTTTTAGTCGTCACTTGGCTTTATAAATAATTAATCGCAATCTTAGAGAATATTTTGGAATTGTGAATTTGGGTAAAATAAAGGTTTAATGAAATGGTTAAAATTTTCCAATTAATAAATTCTCTTTAAAAACAAAAAGAAGATGAATTATTAATGAACTGATGAAGATAAAAGGCAAATAGAAATATTCCAACTATAAATTAAACTACGCAGTATGATGTTGAGAAGGTGTAGTCCACGATTAGAAAGAGGAAAGCCCAATCTGATCAAGAATGGATGGGACTATATTCCAAACAAAACCAACCTTTCAATCCCTGAATGGAACTGATAATTCTTTACATACCCGACCAAAGTCGAACACTAGAACGCAAGAAATACTATTTTCTAATATTTTAATTCTTCATGAAGAA
Source organism: Cordylochernes scorpioides (assembly GCA_030710605.1). NCBI lineage: Eukaryota > Metazoa > Arthropoda > Arachnida > Pseudoscorpiones > Chernetidae > Cordylochernes > Cordylochernes scorpioides. Next base: position 76,550,719 of record CP092864.1, on the reverse strand, counting down.
AAGGTAAATATTTCCTTTAAAAACTCGCTAAGAATCTTATACTATAATAATACGAACCACCTTTAGAGAATGGAATATTTTTGCTTACAATACCGAGAAATATTGATCAATATATGCATATCAATATATATATATACAGGGTATTCCAAAAGTCCCGCATTATTTAAAAAATTAATAACTCCGCGAATATTTGCGCTAGAGCAATGCGGTAAGAACCATTGTGTTCAGGATGCAATGGGATTTTTTATGGCAAATAATGAAAAATTCGAAATTGATTTTAGTTACAATTTTATTCGCCAGATGGCGCACTACCAAAATCAGAGATTCAGCGGCCAAATTGTTTGATAAATTGAAAAATATAACTGATCGACACGTATTTTTCATTTTTGAATACCAGGAAAGAACCCTAATAACATCAAATAACAAATTAATAAAACACCACTTCGCCAAAAGTATGAAGAATTGGTTAACAATTTTTAAATACAATCAGAGATATGTAAAATAGGTAAATGCAAATTAAAACATGTAGCAAAAAAAAATGATATTTTAGATACGGTTTGTGTTTCCGAAGATAATAAATTTCTAATATTTTTTTAATTCAACTCTCTCTCAGTATCGATTATATTTATTTTAATTCATTTGAAAAATATGTATCTATCTCTGATAATTTATTTTACTCTGGAATGCCGTTGTTGTTGTCGTGTCCAATAAAGAACCTCAGATGTATCCATGCATCTCCATAACAGCAGCAGCAATGTCCACTATCTTGGGTGTGTAAAGCTGCTGCTCTGGGTCTATGTCAAATTCCTGCAAGGCTGCGGCCATTGCTGGCTATGAGAATATGTGGGTAGGTGTAAGTTCCACACCAGGACAATTGTTGCATACCCTATAGGTTATTGTGCCATCTGGATGTATTGTCATTCCTTTATAGTGTTTTGTTCTAAGTCTTGTTATAGTTTTTGTCATTTTTCTCTCAGAGTTTATTTCGCATTTTGATCTTTTCTTATTTATTGTTTAATTATCTTGTATTTTGACAAAGAATCAGCGTAAAATAATGACATTTGTTCTTTCCTTTGGCTCAACTTTCTGGCTTCCTTTGCCAATTCAGATGCCATTTCATTACCCCCGATCCCAGCATGGGCAGGGATCCATTGTAGAATGCAGTTATTCTCCAATGGTTCCAGTTGGGTAAGTAACGAGTGTATTTTCTGTGTGATTTTAGTATTGCCCTTCTGAATTGCCTCTAGAGCGGATATGGAGTCGCTGTATATTAAATTTCCTTCTGCTTGATGCAGGGATGGTTGGTTAAGGCATACATCAAGGGCTTTCCAGATAGCCGTCAGTTCACAAGTGAAGTTTGACGAAATCTGTCCTGCTCCTTCTTTGATTTTGATGTGCGTTCCATCTTGCAGTATTATGTTAATTCCGGCCCCTCCATAACTCAGGGTAAGGTCTGAAGATCCATCTGTATATGCTGTTAAAGGGGGTGGCCTAGCATTTTTAATCAAAAATTTGTACTCTGAGGACATAGCCGTTTATATTCCAAACACATCAGACCTCGAAGCCCAAGGTATCAAAGTCTACCTCAATCAAAACAAAGCCATCAACATATACAATATGTATCACCCTCCAAACAATACACTTATTGACGATGGAACAATGGCTCAATTTCTTACAGACAACTCTTATTGTAGGTTACCTTAATGCCAAACATCAACTATGGGGATGTTCCACGCCAAACCCAAGATGCAAAATACTTTCAAACATATTTGACGACAATGCCATCATGTGCTTAAATGATGGGAATCCTCCCCATCATTCATACAGCTATAATACTGCACAAGCCCTTGATATAAGTTTTTACTATCCTGAAATTTTCCACAAATGCAAATAGCAAATATTAAAAAGTATTGTAAGTGATCATTTGCCTAATTTGATAGAAATTAGCACCAAGACCAAAACCAGCTCAATTAAGAAAAATTCTGGAACTTCAAAAAGGCTAATTGGATATCTTTCGAAAACGCCATTATTAAAGCAGTCACAGTTTCAATGCCATATAATATTAAGAAATGGATTCCAAATTATACACACCAGGCAAAAAATATTCAAACACTTATAACTAAAAGAAATGAACTACAAAAAAGAGCACCCAAAACCAAACAAATTGTAGAACTGAACTGAACATTGTGAATGCAAAAATAAAAAGATCATACGTAAATGTGAAAAGGGAAAAATGGAAACAAACTTGTGAAAACCTGAACCCAAGAAACTCAAATACAAAACTTTGGAATTTGGCAAAACAAATTGACAGATCCCAGTCACAAACCGAAAAAACTAATATGATTAAGAATACAGATGGTACACCAGCAACTAATGCTGCCAATCTTTTAGGTAATTCATATCAAATTAGTTGTAAAATCAAGGTTGAAACAAAGGCCCGAAGGAGTATTCATGACTGTAAAAATGTCGCCAGCACTCATAATATTTTCCATGAAAAAAATCAATATGAAAAAGCTAGCTTATGCATTAGAAAACACTGACCTAAACAAGACTCCTGGGCCAGATGGAATCCATGGCCGAATGATATCAAACTTGGGAAAAATTGGCAAAGAAAGACTTCTTTATATTTTCAATAACTCCTGGAAAACTGGAAAATTGCCTCAAGACTGTAAAATGCAACAATAATTCCCATTTAAAAACTTGACAAATCTGCTGATGACCCAAAAAACTACCGACCTATCTCCCTCACAAGTATTTGCTGAAAATTAATGGAAAAAATTATACTCAGACGACTCACCTACCACCCCGACACAATAAATCTCTTACCAGAAGAACAATATGGATTTAGGAAAGGACATGGGACAATAGACCAACTCTTATTTTTCACACAAAAGGTAAAAGATGCACAAAACAGAAAACCAACTAACCACACAATAGCTGCTTTTTTAGACCTTACACAAGCTTTTGATAAGGTATGGAAAAACAAGTTAATTACAAAATTATACAAACATTTCAAAATTGATGAAAAAGCTATCACTTGGATAAATGATTCCCTTAAAAATAGATACATCAGGGTCAAATATAATGGCACTCTATCTAAAACCTTCAAATTGTATCAAGGATTACCACAAGGATCAGTCCTTAGCCCAAATCTCTTCACCCTATTTATTGCAGGCATAGAAGAAAACTTTTCACATAAAACCAATATTGGACTTTTCGCTGATGACATTATTCTATGGAGCAGCAACACTAACTGGAAAAAAGCTGAAAGAGATTTGAACAAGACTCTTCTCCACCTAGAAAAATTTGCTAATAAACATAAATTAGAATTTAACCCCCAAAAATCTGAAACCTGTCTTTTTACTACCGATAAGAAACTATACAAAATAAGACCAAATATTATTCTGAAAGAACAACAATTACAATATAATAAACATCCTAAATATCTCGGCTACACCCTGGATCCAGAAATTAACTCCAGTAAACATATTGAAGGAGTTGTTAGAAAAGGAAGAGACCGACTAAAAATCTTGAAATGTATTTCAGGAAGAGTGGGGAGCTGAAGCAACAACACTAAAATTAACTTACACATCTCTAATGAGACCTATCTTGGAATATGGATATCAAATCTATGGTACAGCATCTGAAACAAATCTAAAATCACTGGAAAGGATACAACTAAATGCAGCTAGAATTATTACAGGTCTTCGAAATACCTGCCCTAATAATATTGTACTTTACGAGGCAGACATTATGCCCTTAAAGGATAGAAGAAGCTACAATCTGCCAAAATATATAAACAAAATTAAGAGTTATGAAAACAAACACAGAACTTTCAATTACATACTTAATTGGGAATCCAATATACGATTCAAAAAAGAAGGCCCTCTCCACCTGGCCAAAAGAAATGGATTTTTAAAATATAAAGTGGAAAAATATTATTTAGCAGAAAAAATATCTCCATGCGAATCACTAACAAAATGTTATTTTTAATGCCACTTAAACGAACCCACCAACAAACAATACCAAAATCCAGAATACTTAAAACAATTATCATTAGAAATAATTAATAAAATTCCTAAAAATGCAATACCTATCTATACCGATGGTAGCAGAGACGAGTTGGGACACACTGACAGTGGCTCTCTCATTAAAACCACAAATGGCAATGAGAAAATAAACAGAAGAAACCCAGAATTTTTCTCAGTCTTCAGATCCGAACTTATAGCCATCTATGAAGCCTTAAAATCCATCAGAAACACTAAACACGATATATGGATTCTTACTGATAGTAGAAGTGCCATACAACACTTGAGTCACACAAGGGAACTTAGAGACAAAGTAAGCAGGAACATAATTGGTTATCTCCAAAAACTCTCAATACCTCAAAAATTCACCTTCAATGGATACCCTTACATGTTAGCATTGAAGGCAATGAAGCTGCTGATGCGCTAGCGAAAGAAGGCACAAAAGAACCCTTACTACAGAAAAATAAACTTACTTTTAAAGAAATAGAAACAGTAGCCAAAACAAAAATAAACAAGAACTGGAGGATCCCACCTAAGCACAGTTGGTACACCCTAGAAGCAGATGGCCACCCAGTCCTTTCGGTCCACAAGCTGGCATCCGAAGCATGCCCTTCGCTGCTATTCTGTTCAACTCATAAGCCAAGTAACGGTATCCAAGCTAGAGCTTGGACATTGTACCTGGAAACACCACCTCCCAGAAAACGTGTCTGTAAGGATTTCTATACCGGTGGCCTTTAAACACAGCAAAAAGAGGAAACTATTTACTGTGTCCAGCAGGGACCGCGAGGAGGCGGCCCCCGGTCGACTCTGTTCACTCACAGTTGAGGAAAAGCTCAGATGCCACGTCGTGGGCTTTCTCAAGAAGCTTGCTGTGGTGTCTTAGCAGCTTACTCTCGATCGCGCCCCTCGCCCTCCTTCTCTCTTCCTGCACACCCACTACCCTTGGACAATCCAAGACGTAGTGGCGTGCATCCACATCCCTTTCTTCATAAACGCAATCAGGGTTTCTCTTAATTTTAAATCTGTGGAGACTTGGGGAAGAGCCCATGTCCCGAACTACCCTAATGAATTTGTGGGACATTACCTTACAGAGGTACTTGGGTGTTGTTACCCAATTGAATACCTCTCTTCCTTCACACTTTTCCTCCATCTGTCCAACCATAAGTCCTGGACGTGCCCCCTGATCCTCCTATAAACTTATTTCTTGGTTACTGGGGTCCTCAGTGATCTACCTCTAAAGCATCCTGCCTTAGCGAGCCTGTCTGCGAACTCATTACCTTCGATGAGGCTGTGTCCCCTAACCCTCCGGAGCCCGCGTTATCATCTCCAGCTCCTGGATTATTTGATGCGCGAGTTGCCCTTTCACCAGATTGATGGCGACGAGGGCCGACATACAATCTGAATAGAGGCGGTCCGGGCTGAAGTTCTTCTCGGCACACACTCTGAGGGCTACCCTGATCGCAACCAGCTCGGCTGAAAAGATCAATTCGTCCACTCTGAGTGTTAAGCTTTCTTGGAAGATCAGCTCTCCATTAGTGAAAATCACTACTCCAGCTCCAGTATTGGTTCCAGACTTACTACCATCAGTGAAAACCTCCGTGTCAATCCCTGTCGGCACTCCAGGACTCCAATTCCAATTTGGCAACCACTGCGGAGGCTTCCTTGGGTCCCTCTTCCATTCCAGGGCACCCGCTTCAAGTCCCAGAGCATCTTCCCTGTTTTCCCAGATCTTCTGTCTGATGGTCTCCTCCTCTAGTTTCAATCCCAGGGGAATAAGCCCAGCGAGGAACAAAAAGGCCTCACTGCTGGTAGTGCGATATCCCCCTGTGATTCTAAATGCCGCTGTCCTCTGCACGCTCTCTAGAGTTTTTGCCACCTTCTGATCCCTGTTATAGCAGGATTGGCTCGACACAGGAGAGGCAAAGGTTCCTAAAAATAGTACCCTCCTTCTCCCCCCCCTATTGAGAGCCAACCAGGACAGGCCTGCACAACGCCTCCCTGCCACTCGTCACCATCTCCTCCGCCTGGTATTGCCAACCCATCTTGTCATCAATGACTACCCCCAGGATGGTCATCCTATTGACCAACGCTACCCTCCGTCCTTTCATCCGGATTGCCGGCTTGTGCTCCCATTTGATCCCTTTCCTTTTAGTTCTTATGTCCCTAGGCTTAAACCTGAGGGCTTTAGTTTTGGAGACATTGAACCTAAGGCCAGAGTCATGGGCCCAGTTCGAGAGGATTTGGAGAGAAGCTTCAACACACTTCTCAGCCTTCGCTCTCGAAGCAGCCTCAATGATGAGGAACTGGTCGTCAGCATAGAGAACCAGCCAGGCTCCCTCAGGTAGCTCCTCCTGGAAAACAGTGTTTACCAGGATATTCCACATAATAGGTCCGCAGCAAGAGCCCTGGGGGCAACCCCTAGCACAGTTTCTTTCCAACTTCCGCCCACCAAAACTGAGGCTAATCCGTCTATCCCTCAGGAAGTTACGAACCAAGCTGCACAAATTATCAGGACAACCCATGTCCATCAAATTTCATCAGCTTGTTCCAGCTCATGGAGTTGAACGCGCCATCAATGTCCAGGGCCACGAGAAGAACCCAAGCACCCTTATTTAAGCCCATCTCAACCCCCTCTAACACCTCGTTCAGAGCCGTGGTTGTGGAGTTCCCTTCCCTAAAACTATGTTGGAAAGAGGAAAGGAGCTCACTACTCTCTAGCCAGTGCTTCAGTCGCTGAGCTAGTAGGCTATCCAGGACCATACCTAGACACACTAGTAAAGAAAGCGGACAATAATCATTAGGATAATTACCCTTTCTACCAGACTTTTCGAGAAGCACTACTCGGGCAACCTTCCATGCCTCAGGAAAAGTACCAGTGTCCAGGCACCTATTGAAAAACCTGGCAAGAAGTGATGGGTGCATTCTTAACAGGGCTTTCACGACCGTGTTATCGATCCCTTCGGGACCAGGAGATTTCCTTTTCCTGAACTTGAAAGCCGTCAGTTTCACCTCATTCTCAGAAAAGGGCGAATCCACCAAACCACAAGTGGTCAGAGAGATCTCGTCCTCTGGTTCCTCGTTTCCGAAGTGCCGATCCAAGTTGTTTTTATTTTATCTTCTGATTTCGAGCGAGTAGGTCTAGAACACATTCTCTCTGAATTTTCTCATTGTTGGTGGATGAAACAGCACCAGTGATTATTTTGGCCGCTTTTGCTTGAACACTGTCTAGTCTTACTTTTAGTGATGAGCTTGAGGGAGCCCAGACCGGTGTTGCATATTCCATTATCGGCCTTATTAAGGTGATATATGCTGTTCTGAGAATTCTGGGTTTTTTCCCCAATTTGTTCCACATAGCCATCTCAGAATGTTTAGTTTTCTGGTAGCTCTATTTGAGGTGCTAATTATGTGTTTTGAAAATTCCAATTCCTCATCAATGACAGTTAAAATAATTTTATTGACATCTTGTCAATACATACAAAGTGCACAGTCTGTACTATTTAAAAAAATATAATATGCATTATATACATGTGATATCTTGGGACCTCTGGGACCAGTGTTACCTGATGCTAGACGAACCTCGATGTCAACTCTACCGTGCAGTCGTGGTGGAAGGCGACACAGCTGGGCCAAAGGTGAAATAAGCAAATAGAGATTCCACTTAGAAGCGTCTGAACGTCAAGAAGGAATGGGATTAGGAGATTTCTGGCAGGAAAGGGTTTACCTTTTATCGGAGCCTCCGGTGGACAGGGACTGAAACGAAGACTAACTAAGGACTGACTAACTGAGGATCGGGGCCTCCTTTTATAGTTGAGCTGGGTCCGAACAGGCCACTGCTCTTTTCTGACGTAAACAGGGGGGGAAGTTTTATTATCCAGGAGGGCCACGACCTCGTAAAAGTTGGACTGGGTTTGCTAGGCCTTCTCTCCTATTTTCACCTAAGCCTGATTAGTTTTAACCTTAATTTTCTCCTGTTAGTCTCCATTCCTTCTATCTGTACAGTTGCTATACTTTATTAGATTCTTAGGCGGTACAGATTGATGTTAGGTGAGGCTTTCTATTTGCAGTAAATAAGAAGTTATATACAATTACGTGGTGGAACATGTGGTAGTAGATATCTTTACTATTTACAACAATTCCATGGTCTTAAATCATCACATACACTATGTACAATGCAGCGCTGCAGAGTTTGGTGGAGAATCGCCAGTGGGTCTCAAGCAACACCACGCATTTTGCGATCTACGATGAATACCTAGATCGCGTACTTCGCCGCTTCGGAGATGGTGATGGCGCGGTCCTCGAGACCAACTGGAAAGATCCAGGACTGCAGTATCACACGTTCTTCCTTCCTTGGAAAATTCTCCATTGACCCAAACCTTTAACCTTCTTTCCCTTAAGAAGTCTGCAATCCAGGTTAAGGTTTCTCCTCTTACTCCGATGTTGTGCAGCTTTTCACGTAATTTCTCCCTCCACACTCGATCAAAAGCTGAGGTCATATCAAGGAATATAGCCGTGGTCCTCTTTGGCGGTTTTTCCTGGAAAGAATCTATTATTGATTGACAGAAGTAGAACAGTTGATCAGTCGTACAGTGCTGGGATCTATAGGCAGTTTGGTATAAGTTTATTTTATTATTGTTAGTGAGCCAGACTATGAGTCTAGAGTGGATAATTCGTTCTGTTATTTCACAAAGTATGCTGGTGAGAGCAATTGGCCGATAGTTCTTGGATTCCTTGGCCTCTTTGTTTGGTTTCAGTATTGGCACAGTAATTGATATCTTCCAATTCTTTGGTAGTTCACCAGTTTACCATGAAATGTTCAGTATTCGTAGGAGTTGTTTATTAGCTTTGTCTTCAAAGTGTTTAATCATTTTACCAAAGATTAGATTATCTCTTGGTGACCTCTTAGATTTTTTTATTGATGAGTTTAGCTCATTCAGTGTGAAGTTTCTCGAGAAATATCTTGTTGATGGAAGTTTCTTGCTTGTTTAACCAACTGGTTCATATTATTTTTAGAGTCAGGTCTTCAATCGTATATTTGAGTATGGAAGTGCTTGAAAGATATTCAGCAATTATGTTAGTCATCTGTTTGTTCTCGTTCTCCTATTCATATCGGTTAGAGTATTGGAGGATTGGTGTTGGTTTTGATTCTTTTCTAACACTCTAATCATATTCCAGTGTTGGCTGTCCTTTCTTGGATCAATTTTTTCGCGGAACTCTGCCATTTTTCTCTTGTTTGCATATCCAAATTTCTTGTTCTATTTTGTGACTAATTTCAATGTGTTACTTTCTATTTTCTTCTGTTTTATTTTTTTAAAGAAGTTCATTGATATTGTCTCTCTCTGCAATCATTGCCTCGATGTTGTGGTCCTTCCAGTAAGGTATCCACAGGTCTAACGTCTCCTTCTAGGTATCGATGCTTTTGCAGCTTTTGATATATTCGAAGAGAAGTTTTCCAAGTTTTTGTCAAGCGTTCTGTAATTCAATTTTTCGTTGCACAGTTCTTCAAGCTTTTCTGTGAATTTTTTTCAAGTCGGCTTTCCTAAAGTTCCATGTTCTTTTATTCTGTTGGACATTCTCAATTTTGAAGTTTAGGGTTGTTAAAATTGGTCTGTGGTCACTGATTGCACCTCTCAGGATTTTCCATTGTGTTGTGGGTGCGATGTTGAAATTTATCGCTGTGATGTCTATTGCGGATTCTGTGCCTGTCGACTTGGATAGATAGGTGTTCTCTCCCTTATTTAATGGTGTATGGTCGAGGTCGGTGACCTTTGTTATCCTGGACAGATGATCCCCAAGTTGAACTTTTGGCGTTAAAATCGCCGAGTATGATTGTGATATCCGAAGAGGCTTCACTTAATGTCTCTATTGTGTGTACCCATACAAAATTCAAAGGTTTCACGAGCTGAAAGTTGGCGATTTTGAGATGCGTCAAGAATTCGCTGCATGGGTTTTCCGGAAAATTGATATTGATGAAAACTGGCTGTCGAATGTTCTGTGGACAGATGATGCTCACTTTTCTCTAAACGGAGAATCTAACATTCAAAACAGCCGCTTTTGGGCAACAGAAAACCCTAGGATTTTTACAGAAGAATTGCCACTTTATCAGCCTAGAGTTACAGTTTTGTGTGGGTTCACTTTTTCTTTTATTATTGGGCCATTTTTCTTTGAAAAATCAATGGAAGAACTTTTAAAACCGTTTTTGTAACTGGTGAACGTTATGTTCATATGGGGTATTCCCATATTGCAGGGAAAAAGCACTAAGCGAAATAACATTCATGAAAGTTGGAGGACCTCCTCATATCTCCCGAGGTGCCAAACAATTGCTGAAGAATACGTTCGTTGAAAATCGTGTGATAAGTCGCCACTTTATATACCAGTGGCCACCAATATCACCAGACTTGGCGCCTTGCGATTTTTGTTTATGGGGGTACATTAAATCGTGTGTTTATCGATGCTGGCCTACCACATTGGCCATGTTAAAGGCTTCTATCAGATGGCACGTTTTATCAATTTCAACAGGTATGTTATTTAATGCTGTCCATTCTGTCATTTATCGTCTGCAGGCGGTGATTGAGAATGAAGGGTGCCACATTGAGCAAGGATTGTGAACTAATACAAGAGAGAAGGCAGTTACCTCATGTGTTATATAAGCTGCCATGTATTATATTATCTACCAATATTTTGCAGCTCTTTGTGCTGGGATATGGGGATAATAAATGCTGTCCTCACATCTTGACTTTTTTTTTTGTGAACAGTGTTTGCTCACATATTATTTCGTGCAAACCAGAGTGTTATAACTTCTCGAATAACACTGGTGCACACAATTTTTCCCCTTATGTTTAGTTTTTCGCTTTTCGCTCATTAGAAGAAATAGCATAAGGAATATTTTCTGTACACCAATAACTTTAGAAATTTTGTGCAAAAAATAATACAAAATGATTTTACTACCACGTTTTTCAACGCAAAAGGTCGATTTGAAAATATTTGTATTCGAGGGGACACATTTTTTAAAATTGGGTACAGTATGAGAGAGAGTTGAATTAAAAATATTAGAAATTTATTATCTTCGGAAACACAAACCGTATCTAAAATATCATTTTTTTGCTACATGTTTTAATTTGCATTTACCTATTTTACATATCTCTGATTGTATTTAAAAATTGTTAACCAATTCTTCATACTTTTGGCGTAGTGGTGTTTTATTAATTTGTTATTTGATGTTATTAGGGTTCTTTTCTGGTATTCAAAAAGGAAAAATACGTGTCGATCAGTTATATTTTTCAATTTATCAAACAATTTGGCCGCTGAATCTCTGATTTTGGTAGTGCGCCATCTGGCGAATAAAATTGTAACTAAAATCAATTTCGAATTTTTCATTATTTCCCATAAAAATCCCATTGCATCCTGAACACAATGGTGTTTACCGCATTGCTCTAGCGCAAATATTCGCGGAGTTATTAATTTTTAAAGTTGTGCGGGACTTTTGGATCACCCTGTATATAGGGTTTGTAAAACGACATTTGAAAATTATCTCGCATGTGTTTCTTTTGAATGAAAAATCAAAATTTATTTCAAGGAGAAATTACGACTATTTCTAATCTTAGGGATGAGGTATGAAAAGATTAATTGTGAAGAGTAATGATAAATGGAAAAATAAATTTTGATTTTTCGTTCAAAAGAAACACATGCGGGATAATTTTCAAATGCCGTTTTACAATCACAAGCCGCATTAAATTGTATTGTATTATATATAGGTTTGTATATACAGACATTTCATTATCTTTCTTTTAACCATTCACATATTTATATATTATTTTCTACAATTAAAAGTAGAATATTTAAGTGAAAACTATATGAATTATATTTAGGTTTTCATAAATATATCTACTATAGTATACGTATTAATGTTTGAATAACATTTATGGTATCTAAATATGCTTCCTCTGATTTGTTTTCTACTCTCACGTGACATTCAGTAGCTAATCAAAGTTAAATAAAGTAAAATGAGTATATTACATACACTTCAGCTCACATCAAGATGTTAAATCAAATACAGAATTTCTTGAAATTTCCTCTTTCTGTGTTGATAGATGATTAATAAACCATTTTAAAAATATGTATAACTAGCGGATGTGTACCCGGCTTCGCCCGGGTTTTATCCGAGTGAAAGTTTGCCTAACGAATATTATTGATAATAATATTCGGGAACACACAGAATATTATGATAATAATGATAATATAATTCGTTGCGTCATATATTTATATAATATATGAATTTTATTTTTCGAGCAAACATATCCACTCTCTACTGAATAGAATTTTAAAAAGATATACATAAATAAAAATATCTAGAGATATACTACATGATCTTAGCCAAAAGGCCGAGAAACGATATTTTATATATAGAGATGACCTGGCTTCGTGTGTCTTCTGCTCGAGTGAATGTTTCGCTGGTAGAATATTGTTCCTGCCTACTATTAATCATTATCTGGCTTCGCCCGTGGTCTGCTTTAGTGAATATTCCCCAAAAGAATTTTTTAATGCAATCAAGCATGATACGGCAATATTGTCATCATCATTTCTGACTAAAAAAATATTGTTGCTCAGTACTTGGTTAATTATAATTTTTCTTGGTTAAAGTGCGACAAAAAAACTCTTCCAGATTTAACTCTCTATCCTGTTCAAATTTCAGCGAGATTAGTTACATATTGAGGGCGTGCATAGCCGAAAACCATATATATATGTTCCCGGCTTCGCCCGATTTTTACCCGAGTAAAAGTTTGCTTAACAAAGATTTGTTAAAACGATTCTAGCAAACATCCAATCCCTACTGAATCTATACTTGTCTACACTCTCGATAATTTTATCCCGGTCCCTTGAAAAATACTCGATAAGTTGAAAAAAATCTGTATTAATTGGTCCACTCGGTAATTTGAAGTTGAAGGAATAGTATCTTGCCACAAACGAAGATTTGTAAATAACTGTATTTAGCGAATGTACCCGGCTTCGCACAGTTTTTATCCGAGTAAAAGTTTGACTAACGAACATTTGTTAAAACGATTCTAGAAAGCATCCAATCCACCTATATATTGATTTATAAAGTATATAAATATTGTTATATGCGTTTAAATATATTTTGAAACACATAATATTTTGAAAACATTTATTATATTTTAAATAAGATATTGTCACTTTTGTGAATTTGATAATTAATTATTTTTTTTTATCAATGAATTATATATATAATAATTCAAAATTTCATTTTTGTTATCATCATTACATACAATGTAATTTTTTTATATAAACAAACGATAATAAAATACAACAATTAGGAGCTCAAAAATAATTTATTATGGTTAGCAGCTCCGTAAATAAAGATATTTTTACAACAACAATTAAAGTTGCATCATCATTTTTATAAAACAACAGCAAATTAAATTAACAATATAAAAATATATTTTAACATTACATTTTAACATTTAACACAAAAAGTTACAATTTTTTCTTTAAATATATATTAATATTGAAACGCCATGTATTTTTTACGTCATTGGAATATTATATTACTAAATTCTCAAATTAAATTTATTATACTTGGAAAATATTTCAAGCATTGTTACAATTTATAAATATAATAATTCCACCAGAGGCCACTAGAGGCGCTGCTTGCGAGTGAAAGTAGAAAATTTGCAAATAAAATTGCAAAGAATATTTATTTCAAATCAAATTCAAACCAGAAATCTTCCCAGTAGTGTGTAGTAAATATAACTTCCTAAAGTTTCACGGCGATTGGATAATCTTACCTTTTAAAAACATTCATCGTGTGAACAAACTAACATTCATCGTGTAAACAAACCACGTGTTAATTATTAACCAATCAAATTCATTTATCGTCGCGACCAGTGCTGCGCCCAAGCGGTAAAAGTCTGGAACTAACGCTTTTTGATTTTTTATTTTTTTAAAAAAGCTCATTAACTTTTTTTAGTTTTTTGAATAGCCTATATGTTAAACGAAATATTCAGCTACCTACATGCGAAATTCCATAATGATTGAGTCAGTAGATTTTGCGTGAAGCGATAACAAACATCGATTTCGCATTTCATTTTTATAGATATAAGGATTGATATATATTATCGTAAAGATAGAGGCTGCTTGGCCTGCATTCATATTTCTTGAAAATAAAGATACTTCGGCCAGTAAATCTATTTATTGAGGTAATAAAAATATTTGCTGACCGATGTATCTTTATTTTTATGATATATTTATATACTAAAATAAATACCTTTTTATTTATATTATCAAAGTTTCGGTAACCCGCTGTCATTCTTTTAAAAATAAGCAAATGTTTTAATTGTAAAACGGCATTTGAAATTTATATCGCATGTGCTTCCTTTGAACGAAAAATCGAAATTTATTTTTGAAGAGAAATAACGATTATTTCTAACCTCAGGGATAAAGTATGAAAAGAAGAATTTTTCCGTTTATTTTTCCGTTTATCATTACTCTTCACAATTCTTCTTTTCATACTTTATCCCTGAGGTTAGAAATAATCGTTATTTCTCTTCAAAAATAAATTTCGATTTATCGTTCAAAGGAAGCACATGCGGGATAAATTACAAATGCCGTTTTACAATCATAAGCCGCATTATATCGTATTATAAATATTATAATATTTAGAATTTCTGATTTTTGTGAAGATCTTTAGATTCTCTAGAACGCGTCGATATCTCAAATACATTTAACTAACAAACATAAATAAAATTAACAAATATTGTTACAAAGTATTCACAAAAGATAAAAAGAGATTAAATGTTTTCAAATGCCATTTTAAAAGCTTTTTTTCAACTTTTTATATTTTGTTTAATTTTTCTCTTAGGTATACATTTATGATCTTTATGCACATCACTTTTCTTATTGAGGAAAGTTTCTGTTTATTTTTTCTCAGATTTGCATCCCCCTAAATAGTTTTTCAAGTTTGAGTTTTTATTTCTCTAGGCTCTATCCCATTTGGCGTTATGGTATTGCTCTAAAATATGTAATATAAAAACTTGTGTTTATAATACATGTATTACTAATACTTTTAAGTCGTTTTTGCCATCTTTTATCCTATCCTCTGAAGTACATTTTGTTCCCCCTATGTATATTTTGTTGCAATTTTGGCATTCTAATCTTTTTACAATATCTTCACTTTTCTATAATTTAACATTGGTAATTTCATTGTTCAATATTTTATTAGTAAATTTGCGCAATAAATGTTTTATTTCAATAATTTGGATTCTATAATTTTGAAATCATTCATGTTGTTCATATTGCAAAGTAGGAAATTAGCGAAGACAAACTTCAGAATGACACGGCAATTTATTTAATGTGAAACCAAATTAAAACTAATAAAATAGCAGAGAGGCAATGAGAACATTTTACAGGATATCAAAATTCAAATATCGAAATGAAAAAATATCTTCTCATAGAATAATGAATAATCTGCTGTAATATATTACAGCATTAATGAAATGGAAAAACATTAAATATGGCATTGAGTAAAAATAATTTTTATCATTGTGAAAACAAAGATTCTAGAATGATTCTATTGTATTTGGAGAATATGTTAAGAAAATGGCATGTGACATCTTGTATGTTGAATTGATGACCTGTAGAATTATGGTGCTTTTATAAAGGATTTGTTGTCTTCATTCCAGATATTACGGCATTGTTCTTTAATTCTTTTGTCTATTGATCTGATGGTCTCTCCTAAGTAAGAGTATTAATATATATGTATTGATTTATCAATTGATGTATTTTTTTTTTTGCTTATCCCTAGTACACGTGGTACAGGCCCATGAAAATCATGGTGGTTAGAAGTTGGCGACCGCTTTTACTGTAAGTGCACCACATATCTACACATGTGAAAAGCAGTTCCAATTATTTAATGTATTATTTGTAAAAAATATAATATAATGCGGCTTGTGATTATAAAACGACATTTGAAATACTATCCCGCATGTGTTTCTTTTCAACGAAAAATCAAAATTTTTATTTTTCCGTTTATCATTACTCTTCACAATTCTTTGTATATGTACATATGATAATAAGAGGGATCTTTGAAAGAAATTTGAACTCTTTATTGTCTAGTAAATATTTTTGATATGGTTACAAACAAATTAATATAATAAATATAAATTTTTAATTTGGATAGAGAAATATATACTTTATATAACCGTGATATATATATATATATATATCAATTCATTTTCTATCCATTAGACTGAAAACCTTATAGGCGTATTTTGTTTGAATTAAAGATAAAATTATGCGTAGCATTTAATTTAATATCGAAATATTTCCTAATATATTTTAAATGGATAATAATAAAATTGCTATATATTTAAATGGTATTTTTATAAAATTTAAAAAGAATTTAAAAGTGAATGTACAAAAAATGTACTTATTTTATCAAATAATATAAATTTTGATAGACGACATTTTTTTAATAATATGATTAATAGAGGCATGAGCAATATTTTTGTATTATTTTCTAATACTAAAATAACGTTTCTTCATAATTCTATTCGTATATATTCTTATGAAGATAATTATCTATAGGGTCTAAACATATATAATTAATTAATTAACATTTATAATTAAAAAAGGCTATTATTGTTTATTAATTAACATTTTCATATAGGATTACCAACACAGAATGTGATGAAGGGAATTATTCAAACAACTATAGTGGTGAAATAATCATTCTTTATAAGAAATAATCGGCCATCCATCTTTATTACTTTCTACGGATAGATGAATGTTGATCATTATTCTTGTGAGAAGGAATAGATTAAATTTACAATGAAGAATCGATGTCGCGTCAAAATGTCAATTTTTGTCAAGTTCTGCCACAGGTAGATGGATGAGCAGCTGAGTGTCGTCATGTCGCCAATCCCTTCACACATGTTGACAACTGGGGTGACAGCTAATTTAGGGATCTCTTGTCGCCTACAATATTGTTTGTTCTCTTCTTACCTTCTTTTCTTACCAATATATTTACTCTGTAGATTTATGTTATAGATAGATTTTTTTACAAGTTTTATTATAATGACATGTGCTTAATTTACTGAGATATTTTAGATTTTTCTCCCTTATACTATAAAATAGTTTTATATAATTTTTCAAATAAAATTATTCATAGATATTAATTTTTATTCTGATAGTATTATTATTATTTGTATACTCTATATTTTAAATCTTTCATTTATGTAGGATATAAATATCTATATATATTCTTATATTGAAAATTCGCCTTCATACTAGTTTATATATTATTATAAATAACATAATTTCTATGATTTCAGATTTTTGAAATATATATATCATATAATTGTTTTTTTTTTCAGTAGTATTTTAATTAATTATTTAATAAATATAATAATAATTATAATAAATATTTAATTAATTTAAATTATTATTAATCAGATTTCAAATATATTTGCAATTTTTAAACACTTATATACAATAATGAATATATGGAACTATTTATATCAAAGATAATTCTAAATAATTAAGAAGCTTACCTTCTAATGATCACTTTATTTTGAATCTCAATATATTAGAATTGATAACATTGATCGAAACAGTTTTGTAAATAAAGAATTGTTAATTTACCTAGTATTCCTTATAAATATAACTGAAATATGATAAATATTAAAACTTTCATTTTTATAAGAATAAAGATTCAAATATATATATATATTTTAATAATAAAATTTATATTATTTATTATATATTTTTATCTGTAAAATATTTAATAGCTGTAGTGAATCGATATAATTTACCTATGATTTCCTCTAACCAAATCGCTAGTCAATTAAAGTTTTATTTTAAAAGTTTTAACGATTCTCATTATAATTAGGTATTAAAAAGGATACTGACGCATATTATTACCAATTCAGATACTTGTTTTTAGAGGCCAAATAATAATGAGCTTTAATAACAGATATTCTAGTCTCAGTTGTGTGTTTGCAATTAGTATTTTAAAGCAATTCTTTTATTTTTATATATTTACTAGCCGAATGTCCCGGGCAACGCCCGGGTTTTACCCGATTAAATGTTTTTATTCAAATACTATTCGTTACAATTATAAATTGGCACCGTGGATGTCGTCACTCTTGTGAAACGTCCCGCTCCAAACTTTGTGTCTGAGAAGCGATATTTTTATAGAAAGATGATCTGGCTTTTGTTTTCTGCTCGAATGAATGTTTTTCTGTTAGAATTTTGCTCCTGCGTACAAAATAATGAACTGGTTTTACCCGTGGTCTCTGCTTTTTGGAATTTTTCCCGATATAATTTTGTATCTGATAATCAAACATGATACAGAAATATCGTCATCATCATTTTCTGACTGAAAATATATTGTTTTAATAATTGATTTATATATATTTTTGAATAGCCTATCGTCTTCACCGTATTTTTTTACCTATGTATGGAAATTTTGGTTTGAATTAGTGAACTACTGGTAATTTGTATACCGGACATACAAACATTCATTTTTATATATATAGATATATTCATGGAATAATTCGTTATACCCTTGATACTTGTTTCTTTTTTCTATAATTCATATATTTTCACGTATAATATACGTATATGAATATTTTGAATTAAGAATAATTTGGGGGAGTTACATTGTAAAATAAATTTAAAATTGTTTGTTTATTCATATTAATTCATAGTAAAAAGATATACTGCATGTTATGGATTATAGAGAAATATATATGGAATCCATTATTGAGGATGAACTTATCTTGTATCGACTATTCTATTGGTATATATTCGATAAATCGACGAGTCTGATCAGCTGTATTTCTCTCGGAACAGGGATCTATATGTAATTCCTAGGAAGTTTACAATATTATATATCAGAGGAAACCACAGCCACATGAACCAATAGTTTATTTCAACTCTCGAAAGAGAGAGACAGAAAGTCATTGAAAGGTCGGGAGTTCAAATAAACTATTGATTTATGTGGCTGTGTTTTTACTCTGAATCAATTTCTAACCAACAAATGATCTTAAAAAATAAAATATATTGTTGTGAATTAGCATATTTTATCTGCACTATTTTGCATAGTTGTTGGTTATGCTTCTATGTAACATATAAATACCGTTGTTAGTACAGAGCAGTAATCCAGTAACATGTTAGACAAGTTTTGTAACTTATCTTGTGTAGGCGATGAAATCCATATTTCCCCAGGAAGTCGTGTTGGTAAATTGAGAGACACGACGACACAACATATATGATCCAAGATAATCACGTCATAATGATAATTTATAAATGTACTGAAAGAGGGACCTCGTCCATCAAAATATATTTTTAAAATAATGTTATCCATCCACCAGTATAGTGTAATGGTGGTAATAAAAAGAATACTTTGTTTTAATGTGTTTTAAAGAGAGAATTGCCCCTTTAGTACATTAATACGCTCTTACCGAAATATTGTAATATATATAAATGATAAATTTACTGGTGAATGTATAAAAATAGATTGTCAACAATATGTATATTATTGGTTGATTATTTTAATTCCATGGGCTTCTAATCATTCGCTCTCCAGTTTCAAACGATGCATACTAGAACGATACCGTGTTAGGTCGTGAGAGACGGCCACGTTCGAGTGAATAAACACGATTGATAGAGCGAGTGGGAAACTCTGAAATTGTTAATCAAAGGTAATCTACACTAATGCATAAAACCGACGTAATTTTAGAAAAATATAAAATAATGATGAAACCCCAATTATTTTTAAAATTAAACTATTTTCTTTTTCTATTACCGTAATTATAAAAATATAGAGTATGTCTGGTTCATCAGTGGTGAAGCATCGCAGGTTAATCTACTATCTAATATATAATATCACATTAGGCTGTATTGCTTATATACCTGTCACTCTAGAAGATTTCGTGGCAAGTGTATTTGAAGTAACTATGAATATGATCTTCGAGAACAGTATAAAAACATAAATATAACTACATGCATCGAGCACTGTTTTTCCGCAAACAATTTATAAAGACCTCTTATGCGTGATTTGAATATATAGTGCATTAGTGCAGTATCTGCATTTGAAAACTAGATATAGTGCAAATTCTGATGTTTAAAATAAGCAATTCTCTACTTCCTATACTGCAATGTTAAAAATATTGGAAGAGCCTGGTTTTCATCAGTGAACGTACGTTTATTAATGAACTATAGGAAGATAGATAGAATATATATAGATAAAGCACACGAATATTTGCCCATTATAAGAAAACGTAAAGGTTTCTACTAATAAGGTTATTTCCATGTCGAATCTTTTGCTAAACACGTCTAATTAAATTACAGAGGAAACACTCAAGATATATAAATCTAAAGATAAAAAAACAGATAAACTCAATATTATTAATAGGTTTATTGCTGTATGATATTTTTACCAATATTTATTGAATGTTAAATATGTATTCGAAAAGGAGACTTGGTGTTCTCTCTCTCTCAATTTATATTTTGAATAAATGGCATATTTTGGATCAAAAATTAAACAAAACATTTTATTTATTACAAAATGCCAATATTTCAATAGGCTGTACGCCGTCATGGCTTTTCTTGTTTTTTAACTGCTTTGGTTGATCAAGTGATGCCTTCACGCGACGATATATAAATATTTACAACTCTGGGGCTAAAATTTAAAATATACACACACAAACAAATGTAAATAATAGATTTTTTTCTTTGAAAATAGAGCAATCCATAAATAATTCTTTAAATGAAAACGCATATATTGGATCAAAATATCATTTCAGATGGCTGAACGCCAACCTTTATCAAGGTATTATAACATTTAAAATATTATAATACCTTGATAAAAGATGGCGTTTAGCCAACTGGAATATTGGTAAAATAAATGATATTTTGATACAATATATGCCTTTTAATTTAAATAAATATTATATATGTTTATAATAAAATTAATTTATATAATAGAGACTAAGAAAATGTGAATGAAAAAGAAGAAAATGGTGTTAAAATAACCCTAACAAATATTTATTCACATTAATAGATGCTTGGTAGCCTAAAAGACATGTGTAACTTCACAGCGACAATCGCAATACATTCCTCAATTAGAGATTTGTTAAAAAGAAGGAATTTCTTCATCACTTTCTAATTTAATTCTGAACGTGTTGCGCCCAAGTTTAGAAGAATTGGACAAGAAGGTTTTACAAGGAATTACAAATAGATTTTTGAAATAAACTGAATCCCAAATTTTATTTTCAAGTTGAAATAAAGCATTTGAAATATATCTTTTAAAATCCTAAATACATTTATAAGGCTGATAAAAAAAGTACCTGATTTTTTATAAAATAAAAAAGGGAAAACTAAAATAAATCGAGGCATTTATTTCTCTATCTCTCAGTTTATTCACCAATATTATATCCACACACTCCATTTGATTCATTAACAAGGTATTTAAAAGGTAATAAAATTCAAACGGGATGGATGGATGAAATACATATTATTTAAAAAGTACAAACTATTTTCTTACAATGTGCTAGCTTTCAAGCGATTATAAAAGAAACTCATTGTGAGGAAATATTTTTTTAATTTTAAATGTTTATCACAATTTTATTATGAATAGGAATACACATTATAGAAATAGTCATTTTATTATTGTAACATCACGCTAGGAAACAATTAAAAAATCTCATTTATTGCACGACCCTCTTGGCCAAAAAAAAAACTTCCTTTTATACTTTCTCTACAATATTTACATAATCTCTTGAAACTTCAAATAAATATGCGCCATTTAAACAAATATGTGGCAATTATGAAAATATATAGGAGAAATAAAATTAACTACACACATTTGAAAATTAATAAATCTATGAAAACAAACTTGACCCTTTGTGTGTGTAACGCAGTATAAATGGATTAAACTCAAATATTTAACTTCTTAATTATGAAAAATATATGAGTATATGTATTTAAATATATGTTTAAATGAATATCAAATATATTTGGTATATTCATATATATATACCTAGTAATATAAG
This sequence comes from Cordylochernes scorpioides, assembly GCA_030710605.1. Classification (NCBI taxonomy): domain Eukaryota; kingdom Metazoa; phylum Arthropoda; class Arachnida; order Pseudoscorpiones; family Chernetidae; genus Cordylochernes; species Cordylochernes scorpioides. The sequence goes on along the minus strand of CP092864.1, from coordinate 76,528,623 downwards.
CTGAAAGTTGAAAGAAATTAAAAGTAATATAATTTTTGTCAACTTCATAATTGTAATATATTGATAATTTTAGGAAATTATCTGGATCATAGAATATAAATTGTTACTGTTCTGAATGGTTTTTAAATGATTTTTTATATAATAAATTATAAAAAAGCAATAGAAATTGTACTCCCCTTAATATACCCCGAAACTAAGCGCAAACTATATTTCGGCTCTAGAAAATGACTAGCGATTTTGCTAACTTATCAACTCTTTTACAAAGTCTGAAAATATTATTAATTGTTCGTGATTCTCACGTGGAATCAAGACCATCTTTTGAATGATAAGAATATTCAGCCCAAAACTGTGTTTTTAGAGTTAATGAAATATCTATGTGTGAGATGAATTACATTTTTACATTTTATAAAATTCAATGTTGAAGCTAAATATCCTTTTTATATGGATACAACTTTATTGTCAAGGGTATATTTATTATTTTTGAATATTTAATTGTTTGAAAAATGTAATCCATGAAATTTAATTGTTACTAAAAATTCCATTGTTGTGAATAAAATTTTATTGTTAAAAATAAATTAAATTGTTGAGCTTCGTTTTTGACGATTAATTCTCCATGTTGGAGATAGCTTTATAGTAAAGTAGTTATTGTTGTGAAAATAATAATTCATTGTTGAATATAAATTTATTTGTTGTGCTTATAGATTGTCATAGATAAATATATATTTTTTTTAGGGATAAGTTCATTGTTTTTGATAAAATAGGCCTTATTGTAAAATAATTTTATTGTTTACTATTAATATAATCGCTGTAAATATAACGCGAATACTTGTGGATACATTTTATTGTTAAAGATAGATTTATTTTTCTAGAAAGGTGTTATTGTGGTTGGGGCTCAATTTATTTTTTGTGTGAAAAGTTTGATGCAGGTAAAGTTTCATTGTTGTGAATAAATTAGTCGTTGCTATTTTTAGATTTAATAATCAAGGATAAATTTCTTTTGTGCATAAAACTACATTAACGAGGATAATTTTCATTGTTGTGCATCAAATCTCTTTGATGAAGTGACTTTTTTTGGAGGGGGAATAAACTTTCAATATTGTAGAAAAAGTTTCATTGTCTCGGATAAATTAATCTGTATTGTGAACATGAAATTTAATTTTGTAGGAAAATGCATTTTATTTTTTGGATAATGAAAATTGTTTCAATAAGTAATCATTGTTGTGAATTGAAATACATTGTTGAGAAAAATTTCATTGATGAGGATAAATTTAATTGATTTATTTAAAATATAATTGATATGGCTAAATTTGTATTTACAAGAAAACAGAAAAAACATAATGATTTGATCAAAAGAAGCTTCCGGGCAAGCTCTTTCTTCAATTAACATGTTTTAACTGAAAAATGACTTTTCTGAAAGCTTGGTTTTAACAAGTCAAGAAAAATTTCTGCGACGTCTTATATTTTTTCGTCTTCTTCTCTTTCTTATCTCCACACTGGGTGAAATAGAATGCGTCTGCCTTTGTCATCAAAACTGGGAGCACTACTCAGTGGCAGGCCGACTTAGCTCCAAAAGAAATGGCCGCCTCTGGCATGAGGAACAGACGCCATGTTAGCCGCTCCTAACATGAAGTACAGGCGCTGCTCATCCTGTATCCCTGGAGCCCTTACATGGTACTATCAGCCAGGCCAGCTGAGCCCAGGTTTTTTAGTGAACTTGTTACTGCTCCCCCTCCTCCTTTTTTATCCGGGCGTGGGACCGGCAAAAGCGGAGTTATATATTTTTGTAATAAACGTTAACCACAGCAATTTTCTTTTGACCAAACAATTTAATTTATTCTCAACAATGGAATTCTTTCTCAAAAATGAATTTTTTTTCATAACAATGAATACATATCGGAAACAATTTACATTATCCTCAACAAATAATTTGAATGTCAACAATGAATTTTCCTACAAAATGAAATTTCATGTTCACAATTTTGATTAATTAAAACAATACAATGAAACCTTTTCTACAATATTGAGAGTTTATTCTTCCCAAAAATATACCTTCATCAACGGGATTTTATGCAGAAATGAGATATACACAGTGTGGCAAATAATTTTTAAGAATGGGTTTGTAATATAAAACAGAAACAAGCTAATTCAATTTCTACTATTTTTTATTCAAAATAATCCCCTCCGGATTCAATACATATGTTACAACGATTTAATAAGGAATTAAATGCCTCTTGCAGGCCTCTTTGAGGAATCGCCTCCAAAGTGCTCGTCGCAGCTCTCTGGATGGTCGGGATATCATAAAAAAACCTTTTAACTTAAATTTTATTTTTGGGAATAAATAAAAGTCACATGGTGCTGAATCAGGCGAGTACGGAGGATGATTCAACACACAGACGTTATTTTTGGCCAAAAAGCGACAGACAATGAGTGAGGAGTGACTCGGTGCATTATCATGCAGCAAACACCAACTGTCTTCATCGCGATATTCTGGACGAATACGACGAATTCTGGCAATCAAACGTTTCAAAACGTTTAAATAATACTCTCAAGTAATGGTTTGTCTAGCGGGAACAAATTCTTTGTGGATAATACCTCTACTATCGAAAAAGGTAATCAGCATTGTTTTGATTTTTGATAGCACTTTTCGCGTTTTTTTGGCTTGTGGAGAGTTTTTTGACTTCCATTAGGCACTTTGGCGCTTTGTCTTTGGGTCATACTGTAAAAAAACATACTTCATCACCCGTAACAATTGATTTCAGGAAGTCTGAATCATTTTCATAGGCAGAAATGATATCCCTGCAATGTGCAATTCTCAATGATTTCTGCTCGCCCGGTAAAGTGTGTGGAACAAATTCAGCACAGACTTTAGTTTACCCCCAAATCTTCATGCAGAATGGTTCGAATCGTTTCTTTGTTGATGTGTAAAACCTCTGCCATCATTCTCATGGATGCACTGCGATTGTTTGCAACAAATTCTCGCACTTTTTCTATACTTTCTGGTGTCTTCGAAGAACTTGGTCGTCCAGTATGCTTATTATCTTCTAGCGTATTTCTTCCATCCGAAAAACGTTTGTGCCAAATTAAAACATTTGATTTACTCAAACATAACGTACCATAAACTTGCTTCATCAAAATATATGTTTCCGATGCACTTCTACCAAGTTTTGCATTAATTTTAGTGACCGCTCTCTGTTCCATCTCAGAATTCCGACGAACAAAAAATGTTTACTTTTCAAAAATCGCCTGTATGGTTTTAAAGAGTTAACCAAAATAGCTGAAACAAAGCCACGCGCTAGATAAGGCTTCGAATATATATACGCATGCGCAATTTCATAACTGGCTCTGCTATTGGCTTTTATCTAGCGCGAGTCTTAAAAATTATTTGCCACACTGTGTATATCCTTGATTATGAAATATTTAATTTTGGATTTTGTGTTTATAAAATGTCATTGTTGAAGATGAATTAAATTGTTTTGAATAAAATATAATTGATAGGTATGAAGGATCATTCTTTCTATTATTTGAAAAGTTTCATAGTTGTGAAAAAGTATTGTTTTTAAGATAAAGTTGAGTTTTTGTGATCAACCTTTATCAAGCATTACACTTCTGTATACACAAACTCATTGCCGCATAGTGTTATAATATCACAGTTGAAATAATTTTAAGAATACAAAGTAGGTGGGGGAAATTGTGCATGAAAAATTATTATAAAGGTTACAATCAGAATGAGTTAAATATTTTAAAATATTAAATGAGAAAAAATAATGACGGCAATCCTATAATATTGGCGAATAAACCTTTTATTAAATCATATATATGCTTTTTATTATCTAATTATAGATTTGTAATAGTTTAGCATCCGGTGGCGTTTTATTCATTGTATATGTTCCTCTGTAGAAGGGCAGAGATGTCTGAAAGTATTTGAAATAAAAAGAAACAAATATCCAGAAAACCTTTTAATTATCTAACAAGTTATTCATTGTTGTGCCTAAAATATATTTATTGAGAATATTTTTGTTGTTGTTGATACAGATTCATTGATCTAGAAATACTATATAATATTGTGCATATACAATTAATTTCTTGAAAAAATATATATATGTTATCAAATAGGTTTCATTATTGTTGATAAAATGCATTGTTGATCTTCAATTGTCGGTGTTGAGAAAAATCGTTTTGTATGGATACATTATTGAAAATACTTCTTTTGTTTTGGGTTAAGAATTATTCTGTGTTGTAGAAAAATATGGTCGTTATTCAAAATAATATTGATAGATTTCATTGATTTAAAAACAATTTAATTTTTTTTCTACAAATTTAAAATGTATTAATGTGGATAAACTATTCATTATTGTAGACAAAATTTCATTGGTTAGGATAAAATATCATTGTAATATAGTGTTATGTAATTCTTCTTTTAAAAATAAATCAATTTTCTACTGCCCCCTTACTGCAATGATAAAAAAGTGGGAGGACCTGACTCATCCCATTTTATAACAGATGGCGCGCTAATGCATCATAAAGTGTTATTTGATTAATAAGGCATATATTGAATAAAAAAATACGAATTATCAAATGTTTTGCTTGAAAATTACAGTTAAATCAATGTTAAATCAATGTGTTATGTATTGAGTTTAATTTTAAAGGATAAAATTCATTTTAACATTAATAATTGCTATTATAATGCGCGCTACCATGTTGTTAATAAATGAAATTGTTGAGAGTAAAGTTACATTGTTGTCAGTGTTGTGCATTAAATTTCATTTTGAAGATTATTAATAATAATTATTATAAATAAAGCAGTGGAAGACTCGAGTTGTTTTTGTGGACATGAGGAACAAACCTAAATATATATTTTTTCTCTAGATTGTCCTGTTTTTCAAGACTATAAAATCGACAATAATTTAATAGTAACAAATCTCCAAGTATTTTTATTTCCAGTAGAAAAATCTATATTAAATTCAATACCCTTTGTAGATTGTATATTTCAAATTATATAACAACAAATATCTTTTAAGAAACTGATAATTTATAATATGCTGATTGTACATATTGCCAGATTCCTCTTTCTTTTGTACACAGTTCTTTTTTCTCTCTCTTTCTCATTGTTAATATCATATGACTATTCTATTTACGGCCTAAAATTATTGTATATATATATGTATAGAAAATGTAAAGGCATATAATATATTCATATTATATTAACAAGGAGAAAGAGAGAAAATTAAAATTAAAACATTTCCATTGAATATTTCCATCGAAATTTTTCAATTATCATTAAAAAAGAGAAGAGAAAATATTTTTGTAAGAGTGAAAACATTCTAAAGACAAAGCGAGCTTTCGTCACAAGATTTTCCAACGAGCTTATAAATTTCAATCAACTTCAAGGTTTGCATATAGGCCAGTTTAAGAGCCTTTCTGGACTCAAAAGCTGGTTATCGAAAAAATACTTCTTGAAAACAAATTTGTATATCAAATGTAGCCGGCTTTGCTTAGGTTTTACTTGATTCAAAGTTTTGCTAACCATCATTGTTTTAATCATATTATCTTATCTCAGCAGGCGTAAATATATTTCCTTAATATATCAGCTTTTATAATTCTTGTAATAGAAAGGTTAAATTATTTATTATTTTAGAGTAATTTGTATAGAAAGACAGCTTATATTTTTGTAAAATGTAAGTTTATATATACAACTACTTGTGTTAAATTTATCAATTTATATCTGAAGTTCTAATGGCAAATAGTGAAGTGGCCTTTGAACCATCCACCTATATAGAGTTTACCCTTCATACGTTTCTGCAATCTAAGGAGAAAGGAAATTGAAATTGATCCAACTCACGATATTTATTCGAGTGTTTGCGAGAAAAACACTATTTTTTATTTTCCGTTTGGTGAATACACAGATAAATCGAGTTTTTGGACGTGTGAGCCAGCCATATACAGTTGTCCATATGAGAGGCAGGGTAGGATGGACAACTTGACAATATTACATATTCCCTCTTGAATTTACAATTCAAACTTGTCGCTTCAATGACATTGTTTCATAATCTTTTTCGTCAAACTTTTGTACCATCACAAAGTAGGAATGGGTTGATGTTTCCGAGAAGTATGATAGTCACGTTAAAAATTTATGTTAAATGTACAATAGAATTTCTGGCAAATCGTGTGAAATCAAGAATTCCGATTGTTAATTGGGATCTTCGTATTAAATCATAACAGGCTCGATGGACTAATCGCTTTACCTAGTATTCCGTTTTGAATGCTGAAATTGATTTCATCAGAATCATTGCTTTTTACTGCTGATTGTTCATCGAACAAACATACATTGGAATATGTGCGTATATTTGTATAAAATTAGAATATATATTCCTAAATATAGAATATTTAATGTATTTAATATTATTTTCAATATTCAATACTAAATCCTAAATCTGTCGAATTTTAAAATCAAACGATAGTATAACTCTCATTTGAATTGTAATATATAAACTGGAATAAGACTATCTTACATGTGATGAAATATATGGGAATATATCTCAATATCAAAATATTGAAATTATTTGAAATATTCGTTCTTTTTTGTTTCCTCCATCTCTCAAAGCTCTATTTTTATTTTGAAATTTCTTTAAACATATTTACTTCATCTTCTTTCACAAGCAAACGCGTAATACCCCTGAGAAATAAAAATAAATATTATTATTAATAATAAAAAATCAAATAAAATATATAATTTTTAATTTTAAAATGTTCAAAGAGCTTTAGAAATTGTATTTAATATTAACAATTCTTAATAATATTAATTCTTCGTGAGCCCCAAGCCGCTACAGTAACCGTGAACAGGAAACTCTGAAATGTGGCTGACTAACGGGACAATGGCACCCCCCTTTCCATGGAGTGGATAAGACACCACCACCACTTATTATAATTACAAAGTAATAAAGTCCATTTATATATAAAAATATAACTATAAAGCACGAAATTTCTTTTTAGTTTGTTGCAAAATAAGCAAATAATATATGATTCCTATATAAACAATATTTATTATAACTTTATATATACAGAAGTCAGAGGTAAATTCATAAATAGACCTGAAATATAAAATATTTAGAATACGCATTACAATTATGTGAGAATATATTTAAAAATATATTTTTTGACGTGACAACGTCTTAAATTAGGTTGCGGCTGGGAGTCACTTATGAAAAAGTGTAACGCCCGGTAACGTTACGATGAGTCACCGAACGAGAGTGCTGCGCGCGCAGCGCTAGAGAATTAGGCGCATTGAATCGGCGCATGCTTGTCTCTGTCTTTGTCTTTCTCGAACGTTCTTGGCGTTGGAAAAACAAGAAAGCGTCATAATACAAGTTCACACGTGTGGTTAAAGTATCGTCAGCTGTGTCTGTAGTGAAAATGTGGAGTGCTTAGATTCGTCATTTACAACAACTACAACAATAAAGGTAAATAATTGTACACTGATATTTCATTATCGTAAACTATGATTGATTGATTAATTGTTAGATTGACACAAAAGTTGAGAAACTGAGTTTATAGGTTATGTCATACTATTGATAAATGTTGATAGTGTTAAGTAAATTATTAGTTTAAAATTAATTAATTAATTAATTATTATTTTACAAATTTTATATAGTTTCAAATTTATTTAGCAAAAATTTGAACCTTCGATCTGAATAAATGTTTTGATTTTCGAATTGATTATTTAAAATTACAAATATTAAGAAAAAGTGGCAGATATAAGAAAACTTTATTTAAACTGTGTTGAGCAAGAATTTTAACATCTAATATAAGTAAATGTTTTAATTTTCAACTTCATCATTTACAATTACAAATTTTATTTAATTTCAAAATTATTTAGCAAAAATTTGAACCTTCGATCTGAATAAGTGTTTTGATTTTCAAATTGATTCTTTAAAATTAAAAATTCATCCATTCAATTTCAAATGTTCAACAGGAATCACCACTCTCAAAACAATGGAAACGGTGCCTTCAACTTCCACTACTTCAATGGAGACGGAGGATATCGTGCCGTCAACGTCTGCAGTACCTTTCGTTGTTCCACACACCACCTCTACCGCCAGAACGAATGCTCAGCGACAACGTGAGTACAGACTACGAAAAGCATTGACCAGAACTCCTGAACAAGTAAGAGCCTTTGCAAAAGCGGCTGCGGAGAGGCAACGCAGGTTCAAGCTACGTAAATCTGCTAACATAGCCCTCACCAGCGGTACGTCAGAGTCACCTGCTTCAACGTCTTGTTCTGTGGCGGAGAGAACGAGCGTTCCCCTAACTAACGCTCAACGGCAACGTGCATTCCGACAACGTAGAGCAGCATCTTCTCGGACTGATGTACAACCGACTACTTCTTCAAGCCAAACAGCAATACAACTGGAACAATCCACCTGGTATACCAAATGGTCATCGTCAATACGGAGATTTCAATCTACTTTCCTGGACAACGATTTTGGCCATGCTTGCAAGGCCCAGGGTGGGACGTTTACTACAATTGTTTACAAGTACTCCTCAAAACAACCACAGCAATTGGTATATGTAGCCATGAGCCGCGTCACAAGTATCGACGGATTGTACACAATAACAGAAAAGGACTCTCCATTGGTTTTCAAACATGGCCGAGATGGAAACGACTCACAGACTACTCGAGATATTCGCAATGAATACTTACGACTTCGTGGACACACTCTAGACACAATTACCAAACAAGCCGTAAAATTCTGTGACGACGCAACCGACGCTGGACAACTTATTGTAACGAACATCAACTGTCAAAGTTTAAGTGCCCATGCCGCGGACATTGAAACAGATACAGTGATACCACGATCAGACTATTTAGTATTGACTGAAACGTGGATGCGCGACACTTGTGAACCAACTCCAATCAAGGGTTATGAGTGCGTATCCAGGGAAAATAATCGACCTAACTCAGATACCAACGCGGCTGGTGGAGTGGCGATCTATCGTAAATTATCATCGACATCTACGGCGGAAGTGTTCCAAGTTGCGATTACAGACGTAACTCGTGTCATTAAAACCAAGGGTGACATGTGCATGACTGAAGTTACTTGCTTCGCCGCTAATACTAGCTTCAAGTTTATACTCGGTGCTGTATATATTCATCCAGGAGCTAGTATGCAGGATATTGGAATGTTACTATGGCAAGGACTCGGTCCGTACATTCACAACAGCCAGTACGTGCCACCGTTCGTGCAAATTGATTCTAGTATACCGATTCTTCTGTGTGGTGATTTTAACAAAAACGTAAAGCCTGACAACTCGTTTCGTAATTTCATGAAAAATACGTATAATCTTGATTGCGTATCAAACGTTTCTAAGTCAACTACGTTAAAAGGAACAACTATCGACTTGACTTTCGCAAGACACATTACAGCAGAAACACTTCCTTTCATTTCATATTTCTCCTATCATCGTCCTATCCTCAACAAAATCACTCAAATAGGAAATAGTTAAGTTTAAGTTTACATGTACAATGTTTTAGTAAACAAAATATATTTCTACAGTTAAAATTTGTGCAATTCTTATTTTCATTCAATTCCTTGTTCCTATTGTGCAATTTAATTATATTCATATCAATAAATATTCTACCGTTGTCACGTAAAATCTTCGCCCGTAAAACCGACTTTACAGGCAACCATTGTTTTTTTCTTCAATGTAAAATTGTAGAATTTATCACTTTCCGCAATTATATTATAAATATCTGAAATTTGAAATTACTAGCTACCCTGATTTGTTATCATATACGCATTTTATGATATAAATTAATTTTATTGAAAATATATACTTATAAAATAAGTCTATTTTGAATTAATTCATTTTAAATTTTTCAGATAGATTGCCCGTTTTAGCAAAAGAAAGATATATTAAGAACAGATGCTTCTTTGAACTTCTAAAAATAAAAACTATAATTGGATGGGCAGTGTATAAATACGTTATATTGTCTATTCCAAATACAGATTGAATCACACATTGAAAGTATTTGGTCAAGAATACTCTATAATTCTATAATAACCCAAGAAATAAACCAAAGCAACCTTATCTTTGGAAACTATGGCTCGAGTTTCATGTTTTTGGAAAGACCTAAGTGAAAAGGTTTCTAAGTGTGCGTCTTGAGACTTATTCACCTGATATAAAATATACACTTATAGACAAACTTTGAGGAAGTGAAAAGTCATAATGTCACCGGTAATCTGTCTTTTTGAAGAAGAATGAGGCAATTTTGTTCACACTTTATTATCTAGTGTTACTTCAATAAATGTTACTTCGTATGAAATATGTTTCAGAATTATTGTATGAACATCGATATACAAGTACTTGTGTACGATATACTTGTACGATGTACGAAGTACGATATACTTGAACGTATAGGCTAAAAGGTACAGATAAAACTTCTTACAGTTTTTTTTCTATGAGTCTTTTATATGAAAATATCTAATATAAAAGAATATACAGTAGTAAATGACAAGGATTTTCAAAACGAAACGCGTACATGGTTAACACTTTTTAATAGAGCAATAGAATGTTTTGTTCAAATATTTGTGTGATATAATCTTATTAAAATAATTTCACCTTTGAATATATTACGATATAGATTTACATCGAAAATTGTTTTTAAATGTTTTGGATATTCTTCAAGTTGAAATTATATATATGCAAATGTATTGATGCTGAATTATTCGCCAACCCTTGAAGAAGTGTTAATCACGAAAAAAAAAAAAAAAGGTGGAAGAGTTGTAAGATTTCATTTATTAAGAGCGTCAAAAAGTAAAAATAATGTGGACAATCACATGCTAATAAGCGGACTGCTGAAACGGGCAGGGCAGGAGCTTATATGTATGCGTGTATAATGATTCAAAACACTAGAAAAACGCATTAAATTCCTTGAAAGGAAAAGGGGGTAAACTATTTACATTGAGAACAAATACACAACAAGTTACTGGTACAACATATTCAATACATGGGTGTCAATAAAATTTTACTGAAAAATTAAAATGATTTTTGAATTGTGTCAAAGAATAAAAATAAAATTTAAAGATTACAAAATTTCTAATGTGACATATTTATGACAATCTTTTATGATTAATTAAAATTAATATAACTTAATATTTTAATAAATTCAAAATACACAATATTTATTTCATAAACCAAAAACATTAATCCGAATATATAATTATATTTTTTACTATACATTTTAGTGTTTTGTGCTTGTTATTAAAATTTAAAACACATTTAAACTCATATATTTTATTCAATTAAGATCAAAATTACATAAACATCACAATTAGTTATATATCATTACTATAATACATTAAGCCATCTATTTTCAGTTTTGTTTTCGTCACCAGTCCAATATTTTCATTTTCATAGACTAAATTATGAGATTAATTTATAAATGAAAAATATGCAAAACAAATAAACAATTATATACATCATTTGGGACATTAATATTTTTCATGGGATAACTCAAATACACAAACTCTCTCCACAAACAAACTAAATAGCCTTTAGGAAATCTGTGATAATTGTTGAAGAAATAACTATCCATTTCCCCATTAATGTAATTCGTACTGTACAAAGAACTTTTTGGAACTTTGTCAGATAATTGGTTTTACACCTACTCAGTCTCGTCTTAAAGTGAATTAACGGACTTGTTCAGGAGACAATGTTCACTTTGGAGTTGTTCTTTATTTACTTAACTCATTTATGCCAAGTTGTCGTTCCCTTTTATTGAACTTATTTAGTTTAAATACAAATTGTAGACACTCTTCTAAACGAATAAACTGTATTTGCCAAATTCGTGCCTGAATAAATATTTATCTAACCAAAATTGTTACGAAAATAATAACAGACGTGTTAAAAAGAATTAGTACTATTAGAAATTCCGTGCTTTTGATTGTAAATCTATATATAAAATTATAAAGAAACAAATAATATAATAAAATAAGACGTAAAACTCTTTTATGTTTTATAAACGGCCTTTTTATATAAGTTTGGTATGTATTGATTTAATATTTTAAGAGCACATCGAGAAACAGACAGATAATTATGCTTTATTTTACAAGATATGTTGCGTTAAGAAAAATAAATTTAGTAAAATATCAAAATACCTTGCACAATATGTTTCTTTATTAAAAAATAAATGAACATAATACGCAAGATTTCTTGATATTTCATTAAAGTAAATCGCAATTTCCGTATATGTGAATAATTATAGTGAAGTTTTGACTTCTACTTTCATTGATATGCTATTGATTATTATCCACTGTAATTCAACATGAAATAATTTAGGTTCAAACCTTGAAAAAAAAAATTGTATAACAATTATGTCATTTTATTTTCTTTCTCTCGATGATTCGTAATTATTATAAGCGAAAAACAAGATATAAAATACTATCTACTTCCTAATTAATTTTCTAATGAATATTTTATAGTGTTTAATTTTAGTGTTACATATTATAATATGAAAAACAATAGAAAAAAATAAAAGTGGGCCAGGTGTTGATAGTTAAAATAAAGAAGGCATTTCCTGAACACGAGCACATGTGCTTTTTAGATGGCAGAGCGCCATCTAGTGGAGCAAAAATAAACTAAACGTTTATTTAGCTTGCTCCGTGATATTTGTGGCCAACCCAATTTCTTGATTTCTCAAGAAGCCTCTGGGACCAAAAATATTTTTGGTCGCAGTGGTTACAGCTTACTCCACGCTGACGAGCGCCAACAGCGCGAAACGCGTTCGTGGATGGCTCTTCTTGGTTTATCAAGAAATTGGGTTGGCCAAATATCACGGAGCAAGCTAATTAAACGTTTAGTTTATTTTTGCTCCACTAGATGGCGCTCTGCCATCTAAAAAGCACATGTGCTCGTGGTCAGGAAATTTCCCTTTTTATTTTAAATAATAATATTTAACAGATATTTATTAAATAATTTATATGATATGTTACCTTTATAAAAAAGCATTGTGAAATATTAAATGAAATGTGCTCATGTTAATGTATTCAAAATCTCTTAAAATATACGCGATGAACACCTCTCTTAAAAAATATATTCATATTAAAAGAATAGATAGAAACACTAGATTTTTTTAAATTTGTAAACTTAAAAAAAATACTACAAAAAGATATGGTTTAATGATGTTTCCGCAAAGTGAATCTTGAAGTTATTGATGTAGGTAAAATGTTTTTTAAAATTTATTTATTATCCTTAGTACACGTGGCACCGTGATATTCATGGTGGGTAGAATTTGGCGACTGCTTTTACTGTAAGTGCAACACATGTCTACACATTTGAAAGATATAGATATAAATATATGTAAAATATAGATCAGTACGTGTGATCTCGTGAAAGATATTAGAGATATGAGAGTCAATTTATTCCAAGAATGTATTGTAGTAATCAAATATAACTCTCTATTATATAACTGTTAAATAGATTTAACCTTTTAATAAAAATATTTTTGGGTATAGTATTATACTTAATATAATGTGTATATTTTAAATAAAAATACAATATGTGAGAATTAAATATATCATGTATTTAATAGTTTTTATAGTTGATTAACGTAATTTATTTTCTTCATAATATAATTATGAGAATTGGACAAAATATATATTTTAAATTCTTTTAGATATAGTTATCTGCTTTTCACATGTGTAGACATGTGGTGCACTTACAGTAAAAGCAGTCGCCTACTTCTACCCACCATGATTATCATGGCCTGTACCACGTGTACTAGGGATAAGCAAAAAAAAAAGATATAGATAAATTTTCATAAAAATATTTCATAAATTTTCATAATTTTTAGACAGAATAAAACATGTATTGAAAGGATAGTGAAAATGGACGGCAGCAGGCTACCTTCAATATGCTTGGCACATTTGTGGGACATTTCAATTTCTTCAAAACACAATATCGGACTGGTAAAAAGTATAACAGAGCTACTTAATAACACCGGCTTCTCATGGCTTGTTGGATGCACAGACTTCAATATTCTACAAAGATACATCCCCCTAATTTTTAGAACGGCAACCGATCAGTCCTTGCAGCTGGATTATGTAAGAATAAGAAAATCAGTACTCTACTCTCACTATAAATACTTTCATTCATCACCTACAATGGAATGCTATCTGAATGACAATATCCCCCTAACCTTAAAGAGAATCATTGTACAAGTAAGAAGCCTTTTTGTAGTACAGAGAATTAATCATGTTTCACTATTGAAAACTAAGACCATAAAAAGTACCTTATGCAACGGTGAATTTAATCTCGATTTTCCACACTACATGTTCTACTGTACGGCAATGGAAGAAGAAAGAGAAATTCTTCGTCAAGAGACCGGCTATAATAGCAATTCGCCTTATGTTTTAATGGCAAAAGTCGTAAAATCCAGACCCTTTGCATTTGCTTTTTATAAATACTGGAAATCAGCTCAATCAAAATATTTAGCACATACACCGGATCCAACTCGATAATTGGTCGAGGTCAATACCAAATATTTGTATATAATTACGATGCTAATTTGTTATTTATATATTTTGTCCTACAGAGAGAATCCTGTATGGCACGTGTGCCCAATAAAGGCTATTGTTGTTGTTGTTGTATTGAAAAGATACGATATGTAACTCTCATAAATACTGCAGTAAATATTTATAATGTGGAACCCACATGACTTGTAGTGAATATTTACAATGCAAAAACAACATACAACTCGTAAAGAAAAGTTACAATATGAAGCCCATATACATTATGTTGAGAATAAATACAAGTAGAGTAAACATAAATATTATGGTGGAAAATAAGAAAATAAAAACACAACCTACTTTATGTAGAGAATAGTTACACATTATGAAAACAACATAAATCTTGTAGTAGAAAATTACAAAAAGTAAAACCAACATACAACTTGTAGAAATATATTTACAATGTGAAACCAATATAAATAATGTAAATTAGTCTAAAGTGTGTGTGTGTGTGTGTGTGTGTGTTCCAAATATGTAAATATGAATCGAGAAGAGATTACAGGCAAGTGAAGAATCACAATGTGGTTATGTCATGGTGTTCTGCGAGGAACTTTCTATATCATTTTTTGTGACACTTATAATGGAATTTTTATTTTAAAATTGAATTTAAGGATCACAGAAATAGACACTTCTCAATAGATAAATTCAAATAGAATTTGTGATATCAAATTTGAAAAGATTTCTTTACGTATTTCAGATTTTAAAAACTTAATATGAATATGAAATGATTTCTTTTAATGAAAGGCTCAGTTAATATTTGAAGTGACACTTGAGAGAAAAATAAATTAATATATTTTCCATTTATTTCCTTTTCTAATTTAATCTTCTTTCAGAATAATATATACCTGATGAATGGAATACTTGATCTATCCATAAGCGAATATTTTATTTGACATTTTTTTTTCAGTTAATGAAAATACACGCGTATATACAGTTTATATTTATTGGGACTATATTGATTATACGTTCAAATACTGGTACTTCAATATACACATCTCATTTCTGTATTGTACTTTTCACAACTAAAGTTAATAACTGTATTTTGTTAAACAGTTTTTTATATATTTGAAATAAATGCGTAGAGCGTCATAACCAAAACTGATTAAAATCGTTTTGAATGACACACTTTAAAATGTTATAACACCTTGATAAAGGTTGGCGTTCAGCCAACTGAAATATTGGTAAATAAATGATATTTTGATTCAATATATGCCTTTTTATTTAAAGTTTCTTTTATATATTCTGGAAATTTTTACTAATAATATTTTAATCGGTACCTTTTATATATATAAGACTATTTTGTAATCAGACTTTGATTTTATATATGTTTTTAAGATACGCAAAAAATGTTTGAATACATAAAATAAAACTAAAAACAAACTATTTCTAAGGATAAATATGTAAATGAAGCTCTCATAAAAATCATATGTGTATAATCTCTGACTTTTATTTGTTTCATATTAACATTCAAAAGGTCATTTGACAAGCCGTTCGTCATTTCGAAAGCTTTCTCGTTTTATATAATGATGAAAAAGATACGAATTACTCGTCCAAGTTTGAAATATTAGATTAACCAATCAACAGAGCATCAAAAGCAACCAGTCTTATTGTCGCTGCAGAAGACATTTCGAGTCAATCTTACAGTCAACAATCTTCATCCAACTCTCTCCTTCCCCTTCTTCTTCTTGTTTAATTTGGACGCGCTTTCCTCCAAGTTTACGCGAGGCTCGGAAAAAAACAGCTATCTCTTAATGGAATGTTTAATGGATAGCTTGGAGTTTTATATGACATTATTTTTACATATAATTGGGTGGTACCTTTGCATGCACACGCAATCAGTGCATTAAAATGACAAATATTTATTATCAATTATACGTTTTTATCTAAGAGCAACTCCTATATCAATTAAATACCCTGGTAAAAACTGTAAAATCATTGGGAAGAATGGGTAATAGTGAGATATTATAATTCAAGTTTTGTAAACCTACCAAAAACAGTTAAATTTATTTTTAACATAGTTGCTCATTTTCGAAAATATAATCGAATTTCATTTTCAAGGCTTCGATGGATTTTTCGTCCATATTTTACGAGTTTTCTTTGTTGTTTTTTCATATTACACAATTCACACGCAGCAGGTTAGCTGCAGAGGTCGCTCGTTCTCTTTAGGCGAAAATGTATCCAAAAAAATATTATAAAGCTATATACCAAATAAATATAATAAATATATATATCGTATATTTTAAACTGTATAATAATGACACTTTCTATTTACTACCACCCGATGTTTTGTATATAAACTCTTTGTATTTTGAACCCCTTTTTGTATATAAACTATTATTGGTGACGTCAAAATAAAATAAATCCAAAGAGCGGTCAGCTGGGAACAGCTCGGGAAAGAGGAGGAAAATGCCAACGCCCATGTTGGGCCGGCCCCCAGGGACTCTTTATAGACGACCCCTGAAAACAGGAAAGTTTTTGGCAGGGGGTCAGCAGATGTTCTGGAGGTTGGCCATCAACAGACGGTTGCTGTCTTTCACACACACAGTCTCTCCCTCGATGTCTCGGTGAGAAGCATCCAAGTTTGTGTCATGGCCTCTACCTCTGTCCCGTGGGCTGTCCCCGATCCTTCTATGTGCTAACATCTAGCCCTGCCTCTGCTTCTTGTTGTCCGCGTGTGGGAAGAACATCAACACTCGCCTCACGTACAAGACTGCCAGCTTATCCATACATCGACATTTACAAAAATATTACATATATATATATGGAAATTTAAACCGACAACCTTATATTTTGTATAATATAACAAGATTTTCATGTTGTATAATAGAAACACATCTAAAAATAATTATACGCATGAGTGACATGTGTCATTATATCATCATTCATAATGTATTTTGTACAAACTGAGGAAAAATAAATAAAACTATCTAATAGATTAAGAGCTGAACTAAACCAAGAGATTGAGATCGAAGTCCAAAAACGTATAAAATCGAGATGTAGAAGTCCAACGAGGCCTCGTAAAGATAGCAAGATGTCAGGGCGTTGCCAGAGTGTACAATATCGCTTCCGAACCAAGCTCTTGTTGCATCCGCTGAAACCCAATACTTCCTTGCAAAGATATATAAAGCTGTCAATTCGCGGATATAAATAGTCCCTTCACTATCAGCGGGAGCCCTCGTCGGTTGTGTCCAAGGTCCACCTCATCGACCATGTATACCAGTAAGATTCTTCTCAAATCTCCATCTTGCTCCTAGCTCGAATTTTATCTGTTCACGGAACTTTCCTAGTACAACTGTGTCTCTTCGTTTTTTTTTTTGTGTATGGACATTTCCAAGTTTTCCACTCTGCCTCGACCACGACTGCCTGTACTCTGTGAGAACTGTTAAAGGTTTTCCAAGATGCAGAGAGGTACTGGAAAACTCTCCACGTCCTGACTGTCCCTCTCGGTTACTACAGGGTTGCCCCTCTCGGTTACCACACCACAGCGAAAGACCCTCGGTTAACACAGTATAGAAAGTGTGGACAGGATCACACACCATAATTTAAGTCGACTGGCTTTCACAACGACAGGATTCGACAAGAGTCGACTGGATATCTCATCACAGATTAAGTCGACAGGATCTCACACCATAGATTAAGTTGACAGTATACCTCATCACCTATATATACATATATTTGTATATGAAAATAGAGCAATCAATATTTAATTCATTAGATAATAAAAAGGCATATATTGGATTTGATAAAATATTTATTTTGCCAATATTTCGGCTGGCCGAACGCCAACCTTTATCGAGGCATATACAAAGTATACAAAGATGTAATGCCTCGATAAAGGTTGACGTTCGGCCAGCCGAAATATTGGCAAAATAAATATTTTATTAAATCCAATAAATGCCTTTTATTATCTAATATATGTATATGCATAAATATATAGATAATGAGCATAAAAAATGAATTTTCATAATAAAAAATATATATACACAAAAATACATATAAAATGTAAAAATAATAATAATTAATAAAGTTGAGGTATTAATCATATTATCGTGTTGAAATATGTTCAAACTATAAATATAATTATAGATAGAAGTCTCCTACAACACCTTCTCTATAGTAACGCATATAAAATGATTTTTCTCATTCCAATTTGCTATCCTCAGAAATGTTGTCATTTTGAACATTTTAAAAATTTGTATAAAAGGCTGAGTTCAAATATAAATAAATATAAACATTCATAACAACCAATGAAGTATAAGAAATATGTGTATGATGTAGTATAAACAAAGTGATTCAGGCATCAATCAATCACAGAACCACGAAAGAAAAAGTATTATTCCATATTTATTGTTCTTTGGCTCTTACCCCTAAGATAAAAGTGGTGTTCCTTTCGTCCCAATATCTATTATAGGCTCCATTGACGCCCGAGATATTTATCTTAGTTCTGTAATATCTCTTGAATATTGTTTGGGGCTTGCTTCATCCTTCATACAAGTTGGAAAGGCTAGGCACTACTCGAATTGATTTTATAAAACCATTTCGGTAATTGGGTGATATTTTATATATAGACTGAAACAAGCTTTTCTACAAAAAAGCCATATATATAAAGTTAATCGCCCCCATTATTATTATTTGATATATTTTAACCATTTAATATATATGAATATCATATTCTAGCAATTTGGCCTTAAAAAGTTATATATTTTTAAATTAATGTATAGGGGTTGATATCACGTGAGGTTCAACACATGTTCAAAATATAAAGTACATTCAAGAGGTGAGAAACTCCTTTGAAATAATAAATTTGATCATTATTATTTTTATTGCTAAAATCTTATGACGCAAGAGTTATATATTTTATTATTTACTCTATGATTTTATGCCACAGTCTTTAGCGACTTTCTAGAGACACTCTAGCATCTCTGGTTTTCTATATCTAATAACTGTTTTCAGCAAGCCAAAAACATAAAAATAGATACCATACAAATATAGATCCATAGAGACTAGTTCTGAGGATTTGGCAGGGATGTGCTTAAAAGGCATTTGTTTAATGCCTATATCATCCCTCTTTCGTTCAGGTATTGTGGTTTTAAACGTGCGGTATTACAATTGCTTCATCCTGGTGCAGAAAGACATAGATCTTGAGTCACTTGGATACAAAAATGGAACCTTTTTATCGAATAATAGGTCTAAGACAGGTTTTTGATATTGTGCTAATTTAATATCACATTGGGTCCACATACTTTATAGGAAGTTTCCCATTGTGGCAAAAACCTGCAACCATAATGAAGCCCTCTGAGAAAACTTCCTCGCATTGCTTGATCAAGTTATGAAAGGTGTTTATTTCAGAGTTAGCGTAGTAAATGGCACGAGGTTGGTTGCTATCATTGAGGTAAACCCACGTCCAGTGAATTAAGATTCTTCCCTTTTTCATCTGCCAGGTATTTTCTTTAAGGTCACTGCTGCAGGTCTTTCTTTTTTCGATGTTGTGCAGCTTGAGAACATGGACTTCAGCCTTTTTACGTATTTCAAGCCGAATTTTATTAGATAATACCGTTAACGGTAAAAAGTGATTAATTTGTTATTATGGAAATGTTGCATTGAGAAGAAAGATTCTCCCTGACAACCATTTCGTTTATCTTAATTTAGGTTGTAGTTTGAAGTTTCTTCAAGCACTTCATTTCAAATATTTTTTCGTTTAATTTCAGAGATATCGACATTTATTGTCTTCCTTTATTATTAAACTGATTTCGCATCTATTAATAGCAATATTATTTTCTTTCATAGTTTCAATTATTCGGGCAAACGGGTATTTCTCCTTGGAAAGTCTGAAAATAACCTTTTACAAAATCAAACTTGTAAATTTAGGCATTTCGAATACTTAAAAATTGTTTTTCTTCCTGAAATACAAATCGAATAAATAAACATCATTCTAATTTTCCGCGTCTTTGGTGAGCCACAGCATTGATAAATCGTTCTTTTAAAAATGGAAAACCCTCTGTAGTTTGTTTATAAATAAATATAAATATTGAAGGTGTAATATATTTTAGAATTTTAAGATTTTCTTTTAAAACGTCAGAAATATTTTAAGCGCAATATTGACCTTTATATACAGGGTGATCCAAAAGTCCCGCACAATTTTAATAATTAATAACTCCGCGAATATTTGCGCTAGAGCAATGCGGTAAACACCATTGTGTTCAGTATGCAATGAGAATTTTTATTGCAAATAATAAAAATTCGAAATTGATTTTTAGTTACAACTTTATTCGCTAGATGGCGCTCTACCAGAATCAGAGATTCTGCGGCCAAATTGTTTGATAAATTGAAAAATATAACTGAACGACACGTATTTTTCCTTTTTGAATACCAGGAAAGAACCTTATAATATCAAATGATAAATTAATAAAACACCATTTCGCCAAAAGTTAGAAGAATTGGTTGACGATTTTAAATACAATCTGAGATATGTAAAATAGGTATATGCAAATTAAAACATGTAGCAAAAAATATTTATATTTCAGATGGATTTTTGTGAAATAAATTGAATGTTTGAAAATAACTACTGATATCAATACACGATTTTTGAAATGTTAATATAGTACCAAAAAATATTATGGCACTACTGATAGGATTTTGTGCTATAAGGAATGTATAGTTTCTTGACTAATTGTCGACACTTGACTATTTAACTGGATATTTGTCATGATCCAAAAATGAAATATAGAGGGGAGTGACAAAATATATTTGTCGTACTTTATTCCAAATATCCTATGGGTTTGTCAAATGTTATCATTGTTTATTATACTGTACATAATTTTGAAAATGTATCCCCTCAAAAATAAATCATTTTTAAATCGACATTTTGCGTTGAAAAACGTGGTAGTAAAATCATTTTGTGTTATTTTTTGCGCAAAATATCTAAAGTTGGAGGGGGGGGGATACAGAGATAATTCCTTAAGTTATTTCTTCTAATGAGCGAAAAGCGATAAACTAAACATAAGGGGTAAAATTGTGTATACCAGTGTTATTCGAGAAGTTATAACACTTTGGCCTGCACGACATAATATAAAATGTGGGCAGATGACAAACAAAAAAATTACTGTTTACAGAAAAAAAAGGAGTCAAGATGTGAGGACAGCATTTATTATTCCCATAACCTAAAACAAAGAGCTGCAAAAGATAACACATGAGGTAACTGCCTTCTCTCTTGTATTAGGTCACAATCCTTGCTCAATGTAGCGCCCTTCATTCTCAAACACCGACTGCAGACGATAATTGACAGAATGGTCACAATTAAATAGTCGAAATTTATAAAACGTGCCATCTGATAGAAGCCTTCAACATGGCCAATGTGGTAGGCCGGCATCGATAAAAACGCGACTTAATGTACCCCCATAACCGAAATTGTAAGGCGTCAAATCTGGTGATATTGGAGGCCACTGGTATATAAAGTGGCGACTTATCAACGAATTCCACCGAACGTATCCTTCAGCAATTTTTTGACATCGCGGGAGATATGAGGAGGTCCTCCATCTTGCATGAATGTTATTTCGCTTAGTGCTTGTCTGTCCTGCAATATGGGAATAACCTTTTCTCTCAAAAGTTGAACATAACGTTCACCAGTTACAAAAACGGTTTTAAAAGTTCTTCCATTGATTTTTCAAAGAAAAATGGCCCAATAATAAAAGAAGAAGTGAACCCACATAAAACTGTAACTCTGTGTTGATGAAGTGGTATTTCTGTAAAAATCCTAGGGTTTTCTGTTGCCAAAATGAGGCAGTTTTGAATGTTAAATTCTCCCTTTAGATAAAAGTGAGCATCATCTGTTCTTAGAATATTTGACAGCCAGTTTTCATCAATATCTATTTGCCGGAAAACCCATGCAGCGAATTCTTGACGCTTCTCAAAATCGCTGACTTTCAACTCTTGAAAACTTTGAATTTTGTTAGGATATTTTTATAGAAAAATTCTAAAAGTGTGTTCTCTCCAAACTGTTCCATACGAAATCCCCGTTTGTCGAGAAACTTGTCTAGCACTTACTTCTCCATACGTGGATAACGTTTCAATAGCTTCAGCATTCTGCAAAACCGTAACAGCCACTGACTTGCATGTCGATGGTCTTCCACTCCGTAGTTTTGCTTCCAGATATCCAGTTTCCTCAAAACTTTTAATGAATCGCTTTATAGAGTAGCAAATCATTGGTTCTTTACCGCTTCGAATATCTTTAAAGGAACGAAACGCTCGTAAAGCTTCACTGGCAGATTCTGAATCACAATTAAAAAATTTACCAATAGTGCTTTATATTCTGTAGTGACGGCATTCCAGGGAGAAGGGGAGAAGTTCGACCATACCTCCTTGCGGTCCCCCCTGAACCCTTGGAATATTCGACCAAATTCTGGTTCGTTTCTGTAAGAGAATCAGAGGCTGGATCTCAGAAAGTATTGTTTAATTAACAATAATATTATATTAAGATGACAAGGAACAAAGAGAGTCAAAAAAAGGCAAGCGCAGTAGCAGGAAGAAAACCAAAGCTTAAACTACAGTATAGACAGTGTGGCGCCAGGTCACGTGATGTCTGGTAGGAAGGTGTCGTTGCTAGGCAACAGCTGATGTGAGAAGTTACTCTCCAACACTCCCACCTAACAAGCACATTGTTGTTTCAAACAGTCCAAGTTGGCTTCTTAGTCTTCTATACCTTTCTGGAGGTAGAGCTTTCGTAAATATGTCTGCAGCTTGATCATTGGAGCAGACATAAAGAAGGTCAATTGCATGCTTTTGAAATTGATCTCTGATAAAGTGATACGAAATATCAATATGTTTAGTTCTTTTGTGGTATTCTAGGTTGTGAACAAGTCTTATGCAGCTTTGATTGACGCAAAAAACTGTTGTAGGCTTTACTTGTTCTTGATGTAGCTCGCGTAGAAGTTGTCTCAGCCAAATTGCTTCTTTCGTTGCTTTGGAAGCCGCAATATATTCAGATTCTGTTGTTGACAGAGACACACAATTCTGTTTTTGACTGCACCAAGAAATAGGTCCATTATTTAACATGAACACATATCCGGTGGTTGATTTTCTTGTGTCTAGGTCTCCAGCAAAATCAGCATCGGAAAAACCTATCAGAGATGTAGTGTAGGAACTCCCACCAAAACAAATACCGATGTTTTTCGTAGCTTTTAAGTATCCAAATATTTTCTTTACTGCGGTCCAATGTGAAGGTCCTGGGTTGTTCATAAATTGGCTAACCCTGCTGACTGCGTAGGCAATATCAGGTCTAGTTCCAGTCATGAGGTACATTAAACTACCAATTGTCTGTCTGTATGGAATCTTGTTAATTTCTTTAATTTCCTGATTATCATTTGGGCACATCTCTTTTTTTAGTTTTGAGTAAGGATCAGAAGGTACAGATTGTAACTTAATTTCAAGAAGGTTGTAATGTTCAAGTGTTCTTTCAATGTATGAGGCTTGATGTAGAAATAACATTTTAGTTGTTCTATCTCGGTATATTTGTAGGCCAAGGAAATAATCGGCAGTGAAAGTTTTTATTTCAAAATTGGAATTTAAGTACTGTACTATATCATCTAAATGTTGTTTATTTACACTGCAGATTAAGCAATCATCTACATATATTGCAAGTAATATGTAAGCCTGTTTACATTTCATTGTATAGACACATGAATCTGATATGCTAGGTTTGAGATCAAACTTAATTAAAAACTCATGAAATTTCTTGTTCCACATTCTGGGGGATTGCTTAAGATCATAGATGCTTTTCTGAAGAGAGCAAACATGATTTGGAAAATCTGGGTTTTCATAACCTTGGGGTTGTTCCATGTAAAGTTCCTTTTCCAAATCACCATTCAAGAAGGCATATTTTACATCTAATTGAATCATTTCCATATCAAGTGATGCACAAAGTGATAAGATTGTTCTAATTGAATCGAATTTTACTACTGGGGAAAAAGTTTCACCATAATCAAGTCCTGATTTTTGTGAATAACCTTTCGCAACTATTCTAGCCTTAAACATTTTATTTGATCCATCTGTATTTTGCTTTATTTTGTATACCCACTTGCATGCAATAGCTTTTCTGTCTGATGGTAGTGTCACATAAGTCCATGTTTGATTTTTCATCAAGGAATTGAATTCATCGTCCATAGCTAGTTTCCACTTTTTTTAGTTTTGTCCTACAATTGCATCTTCATAATTCAATCGTTCTTGGTCATGGACAAAACAAGCATATGAAATAGCTCTTGTACAGTTGGTTGATGATTGTTCCTTTTCTCTGATTCTATTCCTGAGAGGGTATCGACATGATTCTTCTGGTTTGGAACTGGTATTTGTGCTATCAACACTTTCTTCACTATATATAGTTACCTGCTCTTGTTGGTTATCCTGAATATTTTCTGATGTATTAGCTTCAGTAAATATTACATCTCTGCTTATGATAATTTTTCTAGCAATAGGATCCCACATTCTATAATTTTTGTTAGTTTCAGTATATCCAACAAAAATGTACGAATACTCTTTTTGTCTAATTTCTTTCTGTTATCTTTTGGTATATGCACATAAGCGTTACATCCAAAAGTTTTCGAATGTAAGATGGACGGTTTTCTCTTGTACCATATTTCATAAGGTGTAGAATTTCCCAATACTTTAGTAGTACATCTATTTAAGAGATAGACTGCTGTGTTTACGGCTTCAGCCCACAGTTCAAGCGGCATTTTTCTTCCAGGTAACAAGCATCTAGCTGATTCAACTATTGTTCTGTTATCTCTTTCAGAAATTCCATTCTGTTCTGGGGTATATGGAGCAGTGAGTTCATGAACAATTCCTAGATATTTTAGATAATCAGAAAAATTCTTATTTAAGAATTCTGTGCCATTATCTGTTCTGAATCTTTTTATTTTATTTCCAGTTTCAGTCCTAACTATTTTTACAAATTCTTTAAATTTCTCAAGTACATCTGATTTATACCTAATGAAGTAGGCCACTCTAAATCTTGAAAAATCATCCTTGAATGACACAAAATATAATGATCCACCTGGTGATCTTTTACTCATTGGTCCACAAACATCTGAATAGATCAGCTCTCCTGGATAGGTCGAATTTGGACTTGTTCTATTTTGTTTTCCATAGATGCATGCTTCACATAGTAAAGAATCAGGCTTTTCTCTAATTTTGATGTTTTCTTCAAAAACATTATTTTCAAACATTTGGGTTAATTTTATAGGATTTACATGACCCATTCTTTGATGCCAAATATCTAGACTTAACTGAGCAACATAAGTTTGTGAAGATTGCTTTGCTTTAAAAAAAATTATATAAAGATTTGAATTGTCCTTTTTTCCAGTAACTAGCACTTTCGAATCTTTTGTCAATTTTATCTGATTTCCTTTACAAATGAGCGTCAAACCATGTTTTGTTGCAGTAGATATTGAATAAAGATTGGTCTCCAATTCAGGTATATAGAGAACATCCAAAAGAGTTGCATTAATTTCCTGACTATCAACATAAGAGAGAATATCAATATTTCCCTTACCTTTTGCATAGATCTTCTTTCCATCTCCAAGGCACACAGGATGAACACCTTCTGGTATTTCTTCGAACGTAGAGAACCATTCTCTTCTGAAAGTCATGTGATCCGTTGCTCCAGAATCTGCAATCCAGGAATCCTTTGTTTCAGCGAGGAAGGTACTTGTCTCAGCTGAAAAAGCACAGCTATCATCTCTGGCTGAAGAACTTGGCTGTTGTCCTTTTTGTTCTTCCTTTCTTTTATGAAATGTCCTTTCTTCTTGCAATATCCACAGTGTGTGTTCTTCTTTTTATCTTTAATGGATTGTTGATGCTGCTGTTGTTTGTTGGAAGCTGTTGAATTTCTGTTGAACTTTGAAAATGTCATCAAGGCATTATCTGGTTTAAAATTTCCTGAAGAATCCCAATGATCCTGTAAGCTTTCTTCTTTCAGTAATCTTGCCGTCAAGTTTTCTAGAGTCTTTTCTTCTGATGAAACTGAATCCCACGCTGTTATGAAATTCTTGTATTTATCAGGCAAGCTGCAAATTATCTTTGCAATTAGATCAACATCAGAGATTGGTTCACCTAGATCTTTCATTTGTTGTGCCTGAGTTTCAACTTTGGAAATGTGAGAAGCAATGTTATCATTTGGATTCATTTTATATTCGAAAAATCTTTGTTGCAGCAAATATTTGTTTGTTTCAGATTTCAGTTCATATATTGTTGATAATTTCTTCCACATTTCTGCTAAAGTCTGGCAATTAACAATCTGTTGAAGATATTTACACTCTAGAGCAGTAGTGATCAGCATTTTGGATTTTGCATCTTTCTTTTTCCATTCAGAGAATTTTCCAATATCCTCTATTTCAGGTTTTACTTCAGAGCCATCAGTTATACTGAGAAGATCTTTTGCTTCTGGAATAATCTTCATTTGAAATTTCCATATATGAAAATTATCGCCGTTGAATTTTTGAATTTGTGGAAGTTCAGTTGTCATCTTGAAAAGCAAACGAATTTCAGCTTAGATAAACAAAAATATTTGATACCAACCAAGCTCTGCTGCCATGTAAGAGAATCAGAGGCTGGATCCCAGAAAGTTTTGTTTAATTAACAATAATATTATATTAAGATGACAAGGAACAAAGAGAGTCAAAAAAAGGCAAGCGCAGTAGCAGGAAGAAAACCAAAACTTAAACTACAGTATAGACAGTGTGGCGCCAGGTCACGTGATGTCTGGTAGGAAGGTGTCGTTGCTAGGCAACAGCTGATGTGCGAAGTTACTCTCCAACAGTTTCCAAGATTACTAACGTTGCAACGGCACCCATTTTCAAATGAAGAGCAAAACTGATATGTCTAGTAATGCTACCGCGTCCGGGGTAACCGCCTCGTCAGGAGCTGCAGCTCGAGCTCATGATGAGAATTCTACTACGAGAACACAATTCAATCTACTACAACTCAATATAAATGGTACCCAGAGGAAAATAAAGAGCTGACTTGTCTTCTCTGTGACAACAATGTACATATTACTTGTCCTTAGGAGACAAAATTAAATCAGAATCTGAGATTCAATATCAAAGATTATACAACACTACGAAAGGACAAACCGGGAAAATTCGGAGGAGGACTTGCCGTTTTGATTAAAACTCTAGAAATCAAATTTAAGGAAATCGCCTATAATCAGAGTAAGCCTAGAGAAAGCACGACAGAAGCTCAGGCAATAGAAATCTATCTTACAGATAAAACAATTCCAATCATAAATGTTTATCACCACGATAATACTAGCATCAATATAGGCCTGATAGAGACATTAAGTGAAGCGTCTTCGGATATCGCAATCATACTTGGTGATTTTAACGCCGAAAGACCAACTTGGGGATCACCTGTCCAGGATAACAAAGGTCAGCAGGTTGAGGACATGCTAACCGACCTCGACCTCACGCCGTTAAATAACGAAAAGAACACCTATCTATCCAAGTCTACAGGCACAGAATCCGCAATAGACATCACAGCAAAAAATCACAACATCGCACCCACAACACAATGGAAAATTCTGAAAAGTGCAATCAGTGGCCACAGACCAATTTTAACAACCCTAAAATTCAAAATTGAGAATTTCCAACAGAATAAAAGAACACTGGAAAAAAAATTACAGAAAAGCTTGAAGAACTGTGCAACGAAGAATTAAATCACAGAACGATTGACAAAAAAATGGAAAAATTCATTTTGAACATATCCAAAGCTGCAAAAGTATCGATACCTAGAGGTAGACGTAAAGACCTGTGAATACTTTACTGGAAGGACCACAATATCGAGGCAATGATTGCAGAGAGAGACAATAAAAATGAACTTCTTAAAACAAATAAAACAGAAGAAATCATGAAAAAAACTCATTGAAATTAGTCACAAAATAGAACAAGAAATTTGGATATTCAAACAAGAAAAATGGGCAGAATTCTGCGAAAAAAATGGATCCAAAAAAGGAAAGCCATCACTGGAATATAATTAGTGTTATAAAACAATCAAAACCAACACTAATCCTCCAATACTCTAACCGATATGAACAGCGAGAACGAACAAACAGATGGCTGACATAATTGCTGAATATCTTTCAAGCACTTCCAGACTCAGCTATACGAATGAAGGCAGGACTCTAAAAAATAATATAAACAAGTTAGTCAAACAAGCAAGAAATTACCATCAACAAGATATTTACTCGAGAGACTTCACACTGAATGAGCTAAATTCATCAATAGGAAAGTTAAATCCAAGATGTCACCTGGAGATGCTCTAATCTTTGGTCAAATGATTAAACACTTTGGAGACGAAGCTAAAAATCAACTCCTACGAATACTGAACATTTCATGGCAAACTGGTAAACTACCAAAGAATTGGAAGATATCAATTATAGTGCCAATACTGAAACCAAACAAAGATGCTAAGGAATGCAAGAACTATCGGCCAATTGCTCTTACCAGCATACTTTGTAAATAACAGAATGAATTATCCACTCTAGGCTCATAGTCTGGCTCAGTAACAATAATAAAATAAACTTCTACCAAACTGCCTAAAGATCCAGACACTTTACAACTTCTGTCAATCAAT
Organism: Cordylochernes scorpioides; assembly: GCA_030710605.1. Taxonomy (NCBI): domain Eukaryota; kingdom Metazoa; phylum Arthropoda; class Arachnida; order Pseudoscorpiones; family Chernetidae; genus Cordylochernes; species Cordylochernes scorpioides. Next base: position 76,499,440 of record CP092864.1, on the reverse strand, counting down.
AATAGATTTCTAGGAAAAACCGCCAAAGAAGGCAACGGCCGTATTCCTGGATATGACCTCAGCTTTTGATCGAGTGTAGAAATTATTTGAAAGGCTGCACAACATCTAAGTAAGAGGAAAAACCTTAATCTGGATTGCAGACTTCTTAAGGGGAAGAAGGATAAAGGTTCGGGTCAATGGAGCATTTTCCAAGGACCGAAGAACATGGGCTGGTGTACCTCAGGGATCTGTGCTCAGTCCTCTACTCTTCTCGATATATATTAACTGTTGTATATGTAAATAGATAAATATTAGTTCTCGAAGCCCTTGTCTCCAATACTACACCCAGCCTCAACAGAAAGATTGACCTCCCGCCCCAATATTCTGCTTTTTATTCTATACCAACAGACACATCTCCTTCGTAACTTTTAACTTTATCTTTATTCCGCTGTTTTTATATTCTCGTTTATATTCTTATTTTTATTTTTATTCTTGCTTTTGTCTTCGCCTCTAGTTTTCCGCCTTTTTCCCTTCATCCTAGGTATGCAGATTTTCTTAAATCTATATATTGTACACTTTTAAATATTTTTATTACTGGCATGCAAATCCCAAATCTTTTTAATCTTTTATTTCTTGTTTAATATTTTTTATGCTAAACTGTCGCTTATAAATATAGCATCTCCTTCTCATTCATGTCAATACCTGATGAAGGACGGCTGACGTCCGAAAGCTCGTATACTGCTTAATAAAGAAACTTACCACGTTCCTCTTAATCTCTCTTTTTAAATATTATTTGTATTATTTAAAGCCTCATTATGTAAAAATATATGTATATATAAATTGGACATTTGTTGTTGGCCATGGTCAAGTTTGAGCTCTTGTACGTCTAATTACGACACAACAAAAGTGGCGACGAGGATGCGCGATCTACAGAGCCAGTAAAAAGCTGAGGAAATCGGCGTCTATGCAAGTATAACAACTACATCTTTTAAACAAATCTGACTCTCGGATTATGGAGAGGAAAAATAGGAAAATGGGTTAAGATCACATCTTTTAAACTATCTGGATCAAGAAAACAAAGGGGTAGAAAAGATCAGCATGACAAGTTCAAAGTTAATAGTACCTTTTAGATGCTATAGCCCAGTGGAGGACACTTCGATCTTTTTATACAAAAAATTTGAGGCTTTCTTTTTGGCATCTGATGGAGGAGATTAAAGTGCTGATTTTTACCTCGCTAGCAGATTCTGAAACTTTGAAGCAGGGAAACGACATTTTCTTCCTTGTCTAATGAAAGATTAACCCTATGATACTATCATTCAAAGTATTAAGCTGCATTTGGATCCAAAGAAGAAAGTGATACCACAGCGATGCAGATTTTTAAAGAGAATTCAACAGGAAGGAGAATCAATTTCGGAATATATTAGAGAATTGAAACATTTGGCAATAAATTGTAATTTCGTCGATATGTTGGGAACCATGATGCGAGACCGTTTTGTGGCTGGAATCGAGTCGGAAATCCTGCAAAAGAAGTTACTACAAGGGTTTAAAATGGATAAATATGGACTGCATCCCTTAGAAAATAGAATTAAAGCAGTGATAGAGGCGCCTGACCCTAAAGAATGTTTCGCAATTGAGATCTTTCATAGGACTCTTAATTTACTATTATAGATTCATAAAGAATATAGAAAACATTTTAGCGCTATTCTATCAACTTTTGAATAAAAATTGTAGATGGAATTGGGCGAAAAAATATCGAATGTTATTTAAAAAATGTAAATCATTATTAATGGACTATGGACTAGGCGTAATTCTGAGTCATAGAAATGATAGAAAGGAAGAATGCCTTATAGCCTTTGCTTCTAGAACATTAACTGAGCTGAAAAACGTTTCTCTCAACTAGAAAAGAAAGCGTTAAGCATAACTTTTAGCGTTGAGAAATTCAGACAATACTTACTGGGATGAAAATTTGTATTGGTCACAGACAACCGACCCTTAATTCATATATTTTCACCTCATAAACCAATTCCCATATGTGCATCATCCATAATTAAAAGATGGTCCTTAAAATTATCTGCATTTAATCATACTGTGGAATTTCGAAAAACTAGTGATAATTCCAATGTTGACGCATTGTCACGTCTTCCTTTAGAATCGAGTGTCAGGAAGTCTCTTGATGAAGACCAGGTACTTATTCTCAGGAAGTTGAATGAGGTACCGTTCTCTTTTATGGAGGTGGCATATGAGACGCCCCAAGATAAAATACTGTCTATAGTATTAAGGAATGTTAGAGAAGGCAACTGTGTGTGGAAATTCACAAGGGTACCGAGAGAAAACCCACTAGCTCCTCATTATAAGATCAATGAGGAATTAAGTTTGGAGTTTGGTTGTCTTCAATGACGCGAAAGAGTGGTAATTCCCCAAAAATTAAGATATTTAATTTTAAATGACTCGCATGAAATACACATGGGGATTGTTAAAATGAAGATGATTGCCAGACGGTATTTTCTGGTGGCCAGGCATAGACAGTAACATCGAGGCGTTAACTAGAGAATGTAGTGTATGCCAAGAATCGGCAAGCATGCCCCCGGCTACCATCTCGGAATGGACTTGGCCCGAAAAACCGTGGCATCGACTTCATCTTGATCTAGCGGGTCCGTTCTTGGGAAGAATGTTTTTGGGTCTCGTGGACGCATACTCAAAGTGGATAGAAATTTTTATCATCAAAGATATTACCATAAAAATGATTATAAGTCATCTTGGAGAAATTCTCGCCAGAATTGGATTGCCCTAATTTTTGTTACAGATAACGGAAGACAGTTTGTCTCCGGTGAATTCGAGCAATTTGCCAAAATGAATGGTATAGGCACACTAAGACCAGTCCGTATAATCCTAGTACAAATGGTTTAGCTGAGAGATATGTAAGAGAGTTTAAAAACCTTTTGAGAAAGAATAATAGAAAGGATGATTTAGAGACGAATCTACAAAGTTTCCTATTTGCTCATAGAGCATTCCCCCAAACTGTAATAAAGGAATTCCCCGGCGGAACTGCTAATGAAGAGAAGTTTAAGATCAAGATTCTCGAATTTAATACCAAGATGGGAAATCCGCGAGAGGTATTTCATGAGGCCGTAAGAAGGCAGGAGCAGTTTACTACAGATTGCGAGGTTTATTTCCGCAACTATGCAACTGGACCTAAACGGTAAAAAGGTACCGTTTTGGAATTATTGAGCTACCGTCACTACCTTATAAGTTGCGAGCGCGTCGTGTATAAGAGGCATATCAATCAATTGCGACCTGTGAGAAAGAAACAAGTGGAGACAAGAAATTTGATACTTCCTCGAACATCAGGAGAAAAGCCTGTAGGTGGAAGTCAGAAATAAAGTGAAGAGGAGGTTCCAGAGGTTACATCAGGAAACAAGGAGGAGACTGCTTCTGTGCACGTACCCTCTTGCACTCCTATACCAGGGCCTGTTGCTATGCACGTGCCCTCTTGCACTCCTAAACCGGAGGCTGCCGCTGTGCAAGTGCCCGTCCGCAGTCCTAGATCTCAGAGAGCCAGGAAACCCCTAGACCGACTGGAGTATTATTAAGGGGGGGGGATGTGTTGTGTATGTAAATAGATGAAGATTATTTGCATTCTTTAAAGTCTTATTATATAAGAATATATGTGTATATAAATTGGACATTTTTTGTTGGCCAAACGAAAAGAATCTGAGGCTCTTTATTGGACACGACAAAACAACAACGGCATTCCAGAGTAAAATAAATCATCAGAGATAGATAAATATTTTTCAAATGAATTAAAATAAATATAATCGATACTGAGAGAGAGTTGAATTAAAAAATATATAAAATTATTATTTTCGAAATATAAATAGCTGAGAGGATTCCAGCAAACCGCATCTAAAATATCAGGTTTTTTTTTTTTCTACATGTTTTAATTTGTATATACCTATTTTACATATCTCAGATTGTATTTAAAAATCGTTAACCATTTCTTCTAACTTTTGGCGAAATGGTGTTTTATTAATTTATCATTTGATATTATTAGGGTTCTTTCCTGGTATTCAAAAAGTAAAAATACGTGTCGTTCAGTTATATTTTTCAATTTATCAAACAATTTGGCCGCTGAATCGCTGATTCTGGTAGGGCGCCATCTAGCGAATAAAGTTGTAACTAAAATCACTTTCGAATTTTTCATTATTTGCCATAAAAATTCCCATTGCATCCTGAACACAATGGTGTTTACAGCATTGCTCTAGCGCAAATATTCGCGGAGTTTTTAATTTTTAAAGTTGTGCGGGACTTTTGGATCACCCTGTATATATATATATATACAACATACCTTCTTAGTAATAAATACGATAGATAAAATCTCAGTTTTGGTAATGTTACTTAAATGACATTGGGATGGGAGGATAGGAGATCGTCTCCTTAAATAATCTCAAAAGATTTTCAATAAATAACCATTTCCCTCTGTGCTCTTTTTTGAAAATATTATTTCCCTATTCAATTTTTTTTTTTACTTTCTTGAATTCTCACTTTAAAATATCCTTCATTAAATAGGTGATCAGTAATTTAATATATAAAAAAGCTGAGTCTTAAAAGGTTTTTAATCTTTTTATGAAGTGCATTAGTGGCAAAGAACTAATGGATTTTTGGTATTTATTTTTTAATTATAGTGAGGGTTTAAAAAGCTATTTTTTTCAAATTGTCAAAATATTTACTTTTTAAAATATAATTTGAGTGATTATTAATATTTATTATGTATCCAGAAAGAATAATGGACAGTTTATAACCTATAGTAGTGAATAGAAAAAAGTGTTTCAATAAAAAGAAAGTATAGAGTGTTTAGAAGGAATTTTTATGATGAGAACAATATTTAAGCACTCATATTTGAAGCCACGCTGGCTCTATGAATAATATTATGATATTTGATATAACATTGGGCTCATTCTTTCCAATATTTGAAAGTTCACAAAAATAAAAATTATACTGTTCTCAATGTATGCAAACATGAAGCATGGAAATATCCTTAACGACAAACCGATGCTTCTATATACCATTATATAGATTTAGAAGCGGTATTTCCAAGGAAATATTGAAATAAATATAATAATTATCTTATTTAGAATAATCCAAAAACGATATATTTGCAAGCAAGACTGCAATTAATTTTGTTATATGGTATATTTATTATTTGTTCCTTCAAGATATCCATTAAAAGTTCCTGAAAAAAATCTATTCACTTGTATATTTATTATTCAAATTTTGATCCTACATGATGATAAATAAAGATCTGTATAATTAAGCTAAATCCTACTGACTCAGGCAAGGCTAGCAGGTGCTATGTTCCGCTCTAGCCCCGGAGATGTGATAAATGTGCCAAGTGTGAAATAAAACTTTCTAATTATCCCGAGGAAATCCTCCCTCCGATAACGTATCGCTAACCTGGGTAATCAGCGCTTCCAGGGATTTATGAAGCTTATTAAAGTCTCGTCGGGGTGAGAACAAATTGAAAATGTATTGTAACTCCGCTCGACTTATCCCTTCACTGGTGAATCTTACTTCTACTTCACTGCTCCCATCTTAATTTCCCCTCTCTTTCGCCTCTCCCATCTTACTTTCCACTCTTACTGCCTCTATCTTATGCTCCCCTCTCATCGCGCATGTTATTTACTTATTCACCGCTCCCATCTTACTTTCTACTCTTACTGCTCCCATCTTACTCTCCTCTCTCATATCTCACGTCTTATTTACTTACTCACCGCTCCCATCTTACTTTCCACTCTTACTGCTCCCATCTTATTTTCCACTCTTACTGCTCCCATCTTACTGTCCTCTCTCATAGCTCACGTCTTATTTACTTACTCACCGCTCCCATCTAACTTTCCACTCTTACTGCTCCCATCTTACTTTCCTCTCTCATCGCTCACGTCTTATCTACTTACTCACCGCTCCCATCTTACTTTTACTCTCACCGCCCTCATCTTACTCTCCATTCCCACTACTCCCAACTTATTCTCTCCTCTCATCGTTCACGTCTTACTTCCTTACTCACCGCTCCCATCTTACTTTCCACACTAATCGCTCACGTCTTATTTACTTACTTACCGCTCTCATCTTTTTTTACTCTCACGGTTCCCATCTTACCTTCCACTCTCACTACTCCCATCTTACTTTCCACGCCCTTTTCTCACTGCTCCCATCTTGCTCTTCCCTCTCATCTCGCGTCTTATTTACTTACTCACCGCTCCCATCTTACCTTTACTCTCACCCTACCATCTTACTCCCCCCTCTCATCATTCACGTCTTATTTTTTACTCACCGCTCCCATCTTACTCTTCCCTCTCATATCACGTCTTATTTACTTACTCACCGCTCCCATCTTACCTTTACTCTCACTGCTCCCATCTTACTCTCCCCTCTCATCGTTCACGTCTTATATTTTTACTCACCGCTCCCATTTTACTTTTCACTCTCACTTCTCACAACTTACTTTCTCATCTCATCGCTCACTTCTTATTTATTAACTCACCGCTCACATTTTACTTTTCACTCTCACTGCTCCCATCTTACTCTCTCATTTCATCGCTCACTTCTTATTTACTTACTCACCGCTCCCATTTTACTTTTCACTCTCACTGCTCCCATCTTACTCCCTCATCTCATCGCTCACTTCTTATTTACTAACTCACCGCTCCCATTTTACTTTTCACTCTCACTGCTCCCATCATACTCTCTCATCTCATCGCTCACTTCTTATTTACTAACTCACCGCTCCCATTTTACTTTTCACTCTCACTGCTCCCATCTTACTCTCTCATCTCATCGCTCACTTCTTATTTACTAACTCACCGCTCCCATTTTACTTTTCACTCTCACTGCTCCCATCTTACTCTCTCATCTCATCGCTCATTTCTTATTTACTAACTCACCGCTCCCATTTTACTTTTCACTCTCACTGCTCCCATCTTACTCTCTCATCTCATCGCTCACTTCTTATTTACTAACTCACTGCTCCCATTTTACTTTTCACTCTCACTGCTCCCATCTTACTCTCTCATCTCATCGCTCACTTCTTATTTACTAACTCACTGCTCCCATTTTACTTTTCACCCTCACTGCTCCCATCTTACTCTTTCATCTCATCGCTCACTTCTTATTTACTTACTCACCGCTCAAATCTTACTTCGTGTTGTGCGTCTGCGCTTAAATTCTCATCATTTGCATATCTCACCTCCCTGAATACATGTTGTAAATTTTATGTTATCTGCATTCTTCTTTCATGGTGTTGCATTTACGGTGGCCAGAAATATTTTTCCGATCCCATCGCCCTCATCTTACCTACCTCTATCAGCACTTCAACTCACTTCCCCTTTTCAATTTTACAGTCTTAGTTATCTTTCTCGTCCATTTTTAATATTATTCATATTTTTCCAATTATCCCAATTTATTTTCTCCATTTTACTATAACACTACTCCCTTCTTACTTTGTCCTTTTAACTTCAGGCAAATTACTTCCTATTTTCTCACGTCCAGCCTACTTTCTCTTTTGACATTTACCATTTTACTTCTACCTCATTGAACCCACCTCACTTCCAGTTTGCACTATTCCAATCTTACTTACCACATTTACCGCTATAATCGTGATTCCTTTTTTCACGCTCCCATCTTACTATCCCTACTCTTACTACCCTACATTCAAATTATACGTTGCACCACTGCCATCTTTTTCACTCTTTCTATTGGTTCCATCTTATTAACACTTTCTATTGGTTCCCCCCATCTTATTAACACTTTCTATTGGTTCCATCTTATTAACACTTTCTATTGGTTCCCCCCATCTTATTAACATTTTCTATTGGTTCCATCTTATTAACACTTTCTATTGGTTCCATCTTATTAACACTTTCTATTGGTTACATCTTATTAACACTTTTTATTGGTTCCATCTTATTAACACTTTCTATTGGTTCCATCTTATCAACATTTTCTATTGTTTCCATCTTATTAACACTTTCTATTGGTTCCATCTTATCTTTAACCTTTCATTGATCCCATTTTAAATACCATTTTGCATTGGTCTCATCTCACTTACCACCTTTCACTTCTCCCATTTAACCTACCACTTTGTATTTATTTTTTCTTTCTACCACATATTTTACTGCTTTCATCTTACTTACCACTTTGCATTATGTCCCATATTACCTACCTCATTTCACTACTCTTATTTTACTAAACACTTTGCATTGATCTTATCCTACTTACCATATATTTCACTGCTCTTATATTACTTATCATTTTGTATTGATCCCATCTTACTTACCACATATCAATTCTCCCATATCACCTAATATAGTGCATTGGTCTCATATTTCTCACAACGTGTCACTGCTACCATCTTACTTACCACTTTGTATTGGTTCCATCTTATTTACTAAATTTTACTGCTCCCATCTTACTTACTACATATTAATTATTCTAACTCACTTAATATAGTGCATTGGCCTCATCTTATTTATCACATTTCACTGCCCCCATCTTACTTGCTTTGACCTTCTCCCTGCTCTAGACAGTTTTTCCTTCGTGTCGTCACCTCTATCTTACTTTCTTATTTCCACCATTCTAAATTACTCCTCCCTTTTCACTTCTACCTTTATATATTTTTTCTTTTCATCCCTTCAAATCATACACCCTATTTTACCACTTCAAATTTTACACTTTTAATTCTCACAATAAGATGATCATATTTTATATCTAAATATATTAGGATTGTGATATCGATTTTTTATCATTTTAATATAATATATTCATTTAAACTGAAGGAATATTTATTGAAAATATTTTTAAAAAATAATTATCTAGCCTTGTTTGGCTATACGGTCCCTTAAAAATTCTATGAAACATGAATAAAAATACCATTACCTATTATAGATATATGGTCAACTATTTCTTAAGTAGAATTAAAATACGAATAATATAAATAAAACATATATATATATTCATTTATTATATTATATAATATATATATATATTGAACAACATATATCTTATATTTTATCTATGACCTGTGCAAAAAAATAGTACACTATATATATTTTCGTGTGCTGGTTTTGGAGAGAAAACTTAAAATATAAAACCTTAAACTTTCACAGTTTAATTTTAAACCGGGCTTTTTATTCCTAACAGCAATATAATGTTTGCAAGTTTTCCCCTTCTACAAGAACTTCTGAAATATTCAGTATATGGATTGAAGAATTCTACTTTCTAAAATATTGCTTATATAGAAAATCTAAGAATAGATAGAAATATATTTTAATTCTATAAATAATATAAAACTTATAAAATGAAAAGGTTTTATGTATCATATTTTCAGAGACATTTTAAAATAGTTTTAATATTTATAACCTCTCAAATATTTCTCTGTGATAGTAAAAATAATAAAATTATATTTATAATACAATACATACGATAAAAAGATAATTTAAAACCTAAAAATATTTATGTACCAAAAGAGGAACCTCTCTCTTCAATTGTGCATCAAAATGATGGCACTTCACCTTAGTAAATATATTACTATTTGTGATAAAGAATGAGCATCTACGTATAAATGTTGGATTTTTGTCTGATTTCCCAAAATATTGTTTGAAAAATATCATGTGGTTCATTCCTTTTCATCATTTGTAAGGTTTTCACTAGGGTGATGCATTTTGGAATATTATACAGAGTAACAATGGCTTAGATGAGCTCGTGTTTGAAAAGGAACTTGTATGTATATAATAATTATAGTTTTTGTTGTTTTGATGTAGAAACCTATACCAAGATTATTTTGTATAATTGCTATTAATAATAGGTAGTATGAGAAAACAATAGAAAAATATAAAAGATAAGTGGGTCAGGTGTTGATATTAAAAATAAAGAAGGCATCTCCTGACCACGAGCACATGTGCTTTTTAGATGGCAGAGCGCCATCTAGTGGAGCAAGAATAAACTAAACGTTTATTTAGCTTGCTCCGTGATATTTGGCCAACCCAATTTCTTGATAAATCAAGAAAAGTCATCCACGAACGCGTTTCGCGCTGTTGGCGCTCGTCAGCGTAGAGTAGGCTGTAACCACTGCGACCAAAAAGATGTTTTGGTCCCAATGGCTTCTCGAGAAATAAAGGAATGGGTATTTAAGGCCAAATTTGCGTAAAGACGCTTAACACATGAGAAAACAATAGAAAAAAATAAAAGATAAGTGGGTCAGGTGTTGATATTAAAAATAAAGAAGGCATCTCCTGACCACGAGCACATATGCTTTTTAGATGGCAGAGCGCCATCTAGTGGAGCAAGAATAAACTAAACGTTCGTGGATGGCTTTTCTTGATTTATCAAGAAATTGGGTTGGCCAAATATCACAGAGCAAACTAAATAAACGTTTAGTTTATTCTTGCTCCACTAGATGACGCTCTGCCATCTAAAAAGCACATGTGCTCGTGGTCAGGAGAGATGCCTTCTTTATTTTTAATAAGTAATATGTAAAGTTAAATTAGTTACGGATTCATCCTTCTTACTTACTACTTAGTGTACATAACAATGCACAGTGTAATGGTTCTGAAACACACTTGAAGGGAGAGGTGACTCTTTTTGAACATGAATATCATTCTCCCGCAACTTTGTTATTCAAATATTCAGTTATAATATTACACAAAGTTTCTTTTAAAACTTATGATGTTGTTAGATAAATTTCGGATTCAACTATAACTTGTTTCATTCAGCTATTTACTCGGTATCCTTCCTATCTATTGATATTCAAGTATTAATGTAGATCAGTTTAGATTTTATGATTTCTTATTCAATTGGGATATTATTTCTATTTGAATAATTCATTGTTATTTTGGCTTGTTGTTGTTTTGTTGTGGTGCTTATTCCAAGTACTCCATTATCATGATGGTGGATTGTTATTGCTTTTACTATCAGTGATACATGCTATAACTTCGTCTTTGCTGATCCCAAGCCCGGATATAAAAGGAGAAGGAGAAGCAGTAACAATCTCGCTAAAAACCTGGGCTCAGCTGATAGTACCCTGTAAGGACTACTAATTCATGGATACAGGATTAGCAGCGTCTGTACTCCATGTTAGGAGTGACTGTACATAGCGTCTGTTTCTCATGTCAGAGGCAGCCCTTTCCTCTAAAGCTAAGTCGGCTTGCTATTGAATAGTATTCCCAGTCTTCTACTACACCCAGTCATGATGGCTATCAAATCTCTTTGAAGACTACATGCTACTTGTTGTGAAAATATTTAATTAATATTGAATCGATATTTAAGCATCTTTGCCTGTCACTATTTTAATAATAATAATCGAAAGAAGATTGTGTACCTCTGTGTGAATAAAACAAACAATTTTATATCAAAAATAATATCACTATTCGGAAAATGGGTTTATTTGTCAGTGGTGGTATTTCACATGCGGGGAATTCGTGCCATTATGAAGATAGAGTGGATGTAATTGTGTACTTGGCTCTTCAATGGCGAACCTCCCAGCGGTTTCGCCAGTTTACTCTCGTTTACTTATTGTTTATTCAGCAAATATATAGTATGATATTTGGAAGTGCATTCTTTGTCTTTAAGCAAATCAGAGAGATATAGGCCTTTATAATTGTAGAATTACAACATCATAAAAAAATCAAGATATATATATATTTAATTTTTAAATAAGATTGACGTTAGTGTTAATATTAACCCATTTTACAAAATTTATATTGTCACTCTAATTATATATATAATATATTATTTCAATATACGCTATTTTCTTGGCCAATACGCTGACGAGCGCCAACAGCGCGAAACGCGTTCGTGGATGGCTTTTCTTGATTAATCAAGAAATTGGGTTGGCCATTTTCTTGGCCAATGAATGATGTTCTTTTCTGAAAATAAAAACAAGTGTTTAGGTAATATTATTTTCGTAATGATACCGAGTATTATATTAATTCAAAATCTTCAGTGATTTTCCTTCAAGCGACACCTATTCCTTTCTGTAATTGTCAAAACACGAAATACTCAAGATAAAGAATATAAAATTTCAAAATTATGAGTTTTGAATAGCATAATACCTATAAATCGTTTTAACAGAACAACTAAATTTATTTTTTGAACGAGATGAAATATAGAAAAGAAGAGTGAGTGTGTAATCAAACAATATAGACGTTTATGTTGATAAATATAAAATCAACGCTAATTATTTTTTTTATCATGGTTGCTATGTGACATTATGATAGAAAACCTTTCAGCAAAATGGTCTACGGGAGAGAGCCCTACAATAAAAATATATATTGTTGCGTTGTGTGTTGGATGATAAAGAATAACTTCCGTGGGTACAAAGGATCTTTAGGACTTTATTTAAGCCTAATCGATAAAATAATTACAGAAGAGTGCAAAAATTAAACAACAACAAAGAAAACAGCAGTTACAAACTCACCAACAGTGAAGAAAAACAGGAGCAGAATAGGAGGCAGAAGTTCTTAGAACCTTCTAGAATCTTCCAGGAAGTACACCAGCGTCGGCGGTAAGCAGCAGTCCGACCTCTTGAGACAGCAGAGTTTGCTTGGAGTATACCACGTAGCTTCGTTCTTCTACTTATTTTTATTATCTTTCTTTCCCCCCTGTATGAGTTTCTCATCCCTATATATCCCGGAGTAGATCTTTCCAGAACGGTCATGGTTGGTTAGCCAATCAGAAAGCCGCCAGCGCTGAGCATTGCGCAATCGCTACTGATTGGCAAATCAGATGTTCTCCGATTTTTCTACATTTTTCTTGAACGTTCTAAAACATTCTCTCTCCATTCTGGAATGTGCTTTTCTTTCTACGTAACAATATATATCTGGGGTAATCGAACCTGGAACTTTCTGATCGGAGTCAAACGAATTTACTCCATTGTGCTACACCAAGATTTCAACCAGAAGAGAGGTGACGCAAAGAAAGCACGTTTATTATGATTAATAATTTCACACGTATTATCTAAGTAGCTGAGGAATCCAGTAGGGACTGCTCCTCTGCCACGTCTCGTAGAAATTCAAAGCGCTTTTCTAATTCTTCAATAGATATTCGGCATTTATTGGAAATGTTTATCAATTGCTGTAGAAGGCAATATGTCTTCTACAATTTATAGGTAAATATTCTAGAAATAATCTTGTTTTATAATGTTATTATATAATTTTGTTTGAGGCAATATTTATAAGAAATTTATACAATTTTGTGGTTTGTTTTATAATAGTATCTATATATAGAGAAGACGCAATATGTTATGTATACATAATTTTATCAGAAGGAAAATTTCATTTTAACATATTATCTACAATATCGATAATCACATTCAAAATTCAAATAATTTCCTCATTTGGAATTAAATATATCTATATAGTCTTTGCAAGAGAAGAATTAAGAAAACGAAGAATATATATTAAAAATAAAAAGGCATAAACTGACCAGGAGGACATGTGTTATTAATTTTCTATTAATTTTTCACATATATTTTTCATTGTTATATTTTAATTATATATTGCGGAAATTTGTGAAAGTAGAGTAAATCAGCCTGCAGAGAAAGGCTATGATCATCATGGCCCGGCAATTGATTTCCACTCGAGCGCTGATCAAGCTGAGATATACTAGAGGGGAGAAGTAATGGCATTTAATGTCCGAGCTGGAACTTCATTGAGAAAAAAAAAAACGATTTATTTACGGTCATTTATTCCCATTCAAAATGGACACTTTAGATCACATCTGATATATTTGTCTTTTTTTTTTTTTTTTTTTAATTAAAAATGGTTTAAAAGAGTATTTAGGTTTTAAAAATGCCATGCTAAAACTATAAGTATGGAACACACCATATTGATGAAACTTTGCAATTTTTACTGAAGAGATCGCTACATCTCACATAAAATGCCATCGCTTACTGTAAACTATTAGTGTATGATAGTATTGATAATAATTAGTAATGTTAACTACTCTGGTGTCCAAAAAATAAGAAACTTAACCAATATTGAAATTTCTCAAAAGCTAATTTATTAACAAATATAAAATTTAGTATACAAATAGTTTAAACTATGGAGAATTTGATTAGCTATATGAAAATAAAAAATATATATATTTGAAATTATGAAATATGCAAATTATTACCAACATACCCAAAGCTAAGGTTCCAGATCTTAAAGAAATAAGATATCAATAGGGAGTATGATCACCTCTAACAGCTATCAAGGTCTCACAGCGAGCCCTCATACTGTTTACCAGGCTTTGGAGGAGGTCCAGGGGTAGTAAACTCCACTGCTTCAATAGAGCAGTTCTTAGCTCAACGAGGGTTCTGGGAGAGGGGTGACGAGTTCCAATACGCTTCCCTAGAGCATCCCACACATGCTCTATTGGATTCAGGTCCGGAGATCTGGCTGGCCAATCTATCCTTCGAATATTCTCACTATGGAGATATTCATTGACTAGCCTAGCCCTATGCGGACGAGCATTATCGTCCATAAAAATTAAATTGTGACCAATTTGATCTCTATAAGGTCTTAGATAGGGCTAAAGGATTCCGTCCCTGTACCTTTGGGCAGTTAAAGTGCCCCCAGAAAAAATGTGGAGTGGTGTACGTCTGCTATAACTGATGTCAGCCCAGACTAAGAGACTGCCCCCTCTAAAACTGTCTATTTCCCTAATGTTACTGGGATGATAGCGGGTTCCAGGCTCCCTCCAGATGAAAACTCGTCGAGAATCTGTGTTCAAACTAAATATTGACTCGTCACTGAAGAGAACATTGGCCCACTGATCATAAGTCCAGGCGTGATGTTCCAAGCACCAATTCAAGCGGGCTCTCCTGTGAACAGAGGTTAATGGGATACAGACCATTGGTCGTCTTGCATAAAGAGCACCTTCGTGAAGCCTTCAGTAAACAGTTTGTCTTGAAATTCTCGTTCCAGTAGCACTTGAGAGTTCATTAGAGAGTTGAATAGCTGTCATCTCCCTATGGCGCTTGGCAGTTACGACCAGATAACGGTCTTCAGAGGTAGCTGTTTTTCTTTTTCTACCAGAACCTTCTTTTCTTTTGATGGTTTCTGTCTCAATGAACGGTTTCCATATTTTGCTGACCACATATTTATTCACATTTAGCCATTTTGCTACTTCAACTTGTGATTGCCCTGCCTCCATTCTTCCAACAGCTCTCCATTTTAAATCATCTGCTAAAAATTTTCGTGAACTCATAATTAACTAAGGATTAAATAAAATTATAATTGGACAATTCTTAGATGGGGTAAACGACACGCCAAATAGCACACTTATAAAGACAAGCACAAATTTGCATATTTTCAATTTTACCGAATCGAATGGTTGCGATAAATAAATTCTACGACATAAAATACCTAATCAAATTACTTTTTAGCTTTTAACGTTGTATATTTTAAAACATATCATTAAAAAATAAAAGTTTCTTATTTTTTGGACACCAGTGTATTATCGTTTATTGTTAACCAATAATTAGGCTGTTACTAAATGTTTATACATGATCCACTGTGATAACCTTTTCAATATTTACTTCAAAAATACAATGATGATAATTAAAGGTTGGTTACAAATAGTATCAGCTACTGTGTAAATCATCATTATCACTCTTTCTGATTGCTACTGCACAATTTATCATATAAATTTAACGTTAAATATCGCTAGTTGTTGGCACAGTTTACCAACTGATTGTGAGGTTGATTTCTGAATGTTCAAACTTCACATTGCGATGAATATACGCTCATTGATAAAACAAAGGAAGTGGGATGTTCTGTTTGTCTTTTTTTTATAAATCAGACAGAGACTATTTTGTTTACACTTGGTTATCTCGTGTTTCTTTAATAAAGGCCACTGTTTATCAAATATCTTTAAGAGTTATTGTTTAAATTCTTATATAGATTCTTAAAAAGTTAAACTTCCTGAGTTTTGTTCATAAGTGTAATTCGGATTCCATCTTCACGGCGGCATTACATTGAGATTTGTATCATAACAAAGCATACAAACTATTTCAAAGCCAATCATATTGCCGATATTGAAAAAAACAACATTCGTAAATTTAAGATATTTGTGTACTGAGACAAAAATTCTGAATGTTAGCACGATTAGGATTCTATGATAAATATCAGGTGAGAAAAATAAGCTGAATATTCCACAAGGAATTATTTTCAAAAAATATCAAAAATAATAAAATGGGTTTTATTGATCTAGCAATAGAGCGTCAAGTCAGGCTAGTTATATTCCTACCCGCAGTAACATTGGTTAATTTTTGTTTTATAAATGTTTGTTACAGTGGAGTTCTCACCTAGGTACACCGCCTACAACTATGCCTAAATATCATGGAGGGGGTCAGAGACTCTGTAATGTCAACCCAAGTCATTAGGACTCTTTCATCCGACAAAGAGTCTCTAATGAGAGACAAATTCCAGGAGAGGAAAACATTACAGTGGTTTGAAAGTTTTTATTTTGTGTCAATCAATGATGGACTGCCCCCCACTATGTTTAAGAAGGACAACATTTCGAACCTAGCTAGTTTTGACACTTTCATTTGATATTACTTCAGGTGACTCTAAATTATTTTTCACAGATCAGTTTCGTGGATAGGAGATATCATGCTACTATGCTGAATCATATCAAATAATAATATATCGAATCATGATATGTTATATATGTTCCTACTATATAGATGCTACCAAGGTATCAACTTGTAATTTATAGTACTAGCATTAAAACCAAAATCCCTATCGCAAATATGGCGATTATCTAAAGGCTTGTGTATATTTAGACAAACGTGTGGGATTAGTAGCGGAAAAAAGAAGGAAATATGAAGAAAGGTAGCGTAAGCATCAAACGATTACTTCTCTCATCGCCCTTTCAACCCTTCTAAACTACACTGATATTTACCCAAATATGAATACAGTGGCTTCTACTGAATAACTGGATGAATGTACAAATTAATTGACCCCCTAAAACATTATATGCCAACCCTCCAGATAACCTTCTGTTGATGTTTATTATTTAAAATATTCATTTTCATTCTATGATTTAATTAATCTGTGAACTAATTTATTCTGTGGTGTTGTATGTATATAAATATGTGTCAATTGAAAAAGCCCTGTAAGATTTATATATGAATAAAACAATAAAATATGAATAAAATTAAAACAATAAAAATATATTTGTTTTAATAAAGAAACGCAGCCCTTGATGCTTTGTTTTATTCATATATAAATATGTGTATTTATTCGAGTAAGTGTGGGAGATAGTATATGAGGAGACGTTAAGGTGTAAGAGTATTTAGTTTTATTATAGTCATTGTTTTTTGTGCCTTCAATAAAGAAGTTTTAAGTTTTAATAGAGACTAATTTATTAAGATTCTCCCAACAATTGGTAGCAGAGAGCGGTTGACTTAAATTGATGCAAATCAAGATTAATTGAATAATTTTTAGAAAAAAGAAAAGATGCAACATTTTAACTTATCTCAAATAGAAAAATTATCTGACAAAAACTACTTGATCTGGGCAAATAGAATTGAAAGTGATTTAAGAGGATTGAAATTATGGAGACGAATTATAGAAGGAGAAGAAGTTGAAAAGCCAATAGAAACAGATAAAAAATTTGATGAAAAAATGAAAATCTGGGAAGACTGGGATGATGACAATGCCATTGCAAGAAATTTGATGAACAGAACAATGAATGACACTCAAGTGCTAAAATACTCGAGCGAAAAAAGTGCCAAGAGATTATGGAATATAATTGGGGAAGAAATGCCATCAAAAAATGAAGACTTGCAGATGAAAAATAGAATAGAATTATCAAAATTAAAAATGAAGGAAGATGAAACGGTGGATGATTACTTAAATAGAGCAATGATTATAAAGAGCAGAAGCATTCAAGCAGGAGATGAAATAAGAGATAGAGAATTAATTTGCTTCGTTTTGGAAGGTTTGAGAGTTGAATTTGATTTTGACATAAAAATTATAAAATCTGACAGGCAAAATAATATGAACACAATAAGACAAATCCTGAAGGAAACAGAAGAAAATTTAAAACATAGAAAAGAAGAAAAATGGCAAACAGAAATTGCATCAAAAGCTAAAGAAGGCTGGACGGAAAGAAGAAAATTTATGAAATGGTATAAATGTGGAATGATGGGACATATTTCTAGAGAGTGTAGAAACAAGATCAAATGTTTTAAATGTGGAGGATTTGGTCATAAATCGGAAATATGTAGAAAGAATAGAAGTGAAGAGCATGCAGAGCATAATTATAATGGGCCTAAGAGAGGAATAAAAAAGAAAAATTATAGAGAATCTACAAGTCATGTGATAGAAACAAATGAAGACAATTACGAAGAGGAAGATCAAGGGGATGAAAAAATAAGATGGACAATGGATTCTGGAGCCTCTAGCCATATGGTTAGTAAGAAAGAATTATTTATAGACTATAGAGAGGAGGAAAGAATTATAGCAACACCTGAGAAAGGTGCAATAATGAAATCATCAGGAATTGGAGCTATAAGAATGAAGTCGAATGTAAATGAGGGATTCATAAAATTTGAAAATGTTTTGCATGTGTCTGATTTGAGAGAAAGTTTATTATCAGTTGCAAAAATTGTGGATCATGATTTTGGTGTATTATTTAGTAAATATAAAGCTGAGGTAATAGGTAAAGATGGTGAGATTTTATATGAGGCAAGGAGAAATGGTGATAAATTTGAAGTTGAAGGAATCCTAAATATGGAAATCGCTAGAAAAGCAGAAGTAGATGATATGCTATGGCATCAAAGACTTGCTCATGTAAATTTTCAGAAATTGAAAGAAATGTATGATAATTCAACTGTATTAGGATTGAAAAATTTACATAATACCAAAGGGAATTGCGAATCTTGTACATTGGGAAAATTACATAGAAAATCTTACAAAAGTATTCAATATAAACAATCTGAAGATATTTTGGATCTATGGCATACCGACATAGTTGGACCTTTGAATGATTCATTTGGATATAAGTATTTCATCACTATTGTTGATGACTATAGTAATTTTACTTTCGTTATACCAATTGCTAATAAATCTCAAACAGCAGATTCCATAATAAACTTGATTATGCAAGAAGACAGACTGGAGAGAAATTGAAGAGAATTCGAAATGATAATGGTGGAGAGTATATTTCAAATTATTTGAGGCGATGGTTATCTAGTAAGGGCATCAAACAAGAATTCACCACAGCTTATACTCCTGAAAGTAATGGAAAAGCCGAAAGATTTAATAGAACCATAGTTGAGTTGGCAAGAACCATGCTAATTGATTCTAAATTACCTTTAAAATTTTGGAGTGAAAGTGTTAAAGTGGCTGTTCATATAAATAATAGAATAAAAATCAAAGAAATGAATACAACTCCTTTCGAGATATACAAGGGATGGAAACCAACATTGTTTACTTAAAAAGGTTCGGAAGCGAAGCTTATGTTCATATTAGAAAAGAAAAGAGAAAGAAGATGGAACCAAAAGCTCATAAAGGGATCATGATGGGCTATAGTATAAGAAAAGGCTATAGAATATATTTACCAGAAATGGATGAAATTCATGAAGTATCAGATGTTAAATTTAATGAAGTTAAGTTAGGATATTATTTAATGAATAATAGTGGTAGAAATCTTGATGAAAATGAACTTTTCTTTTTTAGTAGAGAAGACCAAAATTTGATTTCTCACAGGAATGAAGACTCTGGTGGTAATAGAGAAGACCGAGTAGAAAACTTTAACATCGATGATGAGCATATTACTCAAGATGATAATAATAGATTTGAGTGAAATAGATGAAATACCTCCTGATGAAATAATTACTCCACGTAGAAGAGGACCAGAACCAGGAATGACGAGAGAAATGAGAATTGAACGAGATCTTCGTCTGAGAGAAACCGAGGAAGAAGAACTTATAAAAAAGGGTGTGAGGAGATCTGAAAGATTAAGACTAATAAAGAATAAGGAAAATGTTTCTGATAGAACTTATGAGATTAAATGTCCAAGGGATTACCAAGAAGCACTTAATTCTGATAATAGATAGCAATGGATTAAAGCCATGGAAGATGAGATGCAAAGGATTACTAATTTAAAAGTTTGGAGATTAATAGATAAGCCTAAAGATAAAAAAATTGATCAAAAGTAAGTGGATTTTTTCAATTAAGAAAAATAGTGATGGATCAATTAAAAACTTCAAAGCGAGGCTAGTAGCTATAGGATATGATCAAATACTGGGTAGTGATTACCACGAAATTTATTCTCCAACAATAAGACCTGAGACCATAAGAATTCTAATAAAAATAGCTGCAATGAAAAAAGTTATTCCTCAGCAAAAGGACGTTCAAACAGCTTTTTTATATGGTGATTTAGAGGAGGAAATTTTTATGCTTCAACCTCCTGGATTTGAAAAGGGAAACAATAAGATTTGTTATCTGATGAAAAGTATTTATGGCCTAAAACAAGCGAGTAGAATGTGGAATAAGAAATTAGATGAATTATTAACCAATGCCGGAATGAAACAATCTGCGAATGATCCATGTTTATATTATTGCAATTTTTAAAATAATTTCTTATATCTGGGAATTCATGTAGATGACATACTAAGTGTAGGATCTGGTGACGATTTTGAGGAAAATATTTGGAAAAAGATAAAAAGAGAGATAGATATCACGGATTTAGGAGCTGCAAAAAACTTTCTTGGAATGGAATTTGATTATAGGGATGATAGCATTTTTATAAATCAAAAGAAATATATTGAAGAAATATTGGAAGCCTATGATTTGCGTTATTGCAATACTTCGAAAACTCCGTTATGCATTTCTACAAATTATGATTTATTTGAAAATAGTAAATCGATTGATCAAAAATACTATCAAGAAATTGTTGGAAAGTTAATTTACATAGCAACTAGGACAAGACCGGACATATGTTATGCTATAAGCAATATGAGTAGATTTAATAAAGATCCTAGAGAGGTTCACATGAATGGATTGAAGAAAATATTAAGATATTTGAAGGGAACTATGAATTATGAATTGATTTACTCTAAGGGAGATTCAAGTATTGTGACTTATACTGATGCGAGTTGGGACAGAACAGCTGATGCGAGATCGTATACTGGTTTTGTTATAGAAATGGGAAACAACTTACTTAATTGGAAGAGTAATAAACAAAGATCTGTTGCCTTGTCAACTGCAGAGAGTGAATTAGAAGCCTTATCTGAAGGAATTAAAGAATTAATTTGGACGCGTAACATCATTAGAGAAATGAAGATTAGTTTGAAAGATCAAATTACTGTTTATTGTGACAGCCAGAATGCCATATCTATGATTAAGTCAAAAAATATGAAAGCAAGTACGAAGTACTTGAATAGAAAGTGTCACTTCATTAGACAAATTGTAGAAGATGAAGAAATTGAAGTTTTGCATATACCTTCAGAAGAAATGAAAGCGGACCATCTCACCAAGACTGCGGATGCCGTCAAGCTTAAAAACTGCATAAGTGGTGGAGTTATTTTTTGAGGAATGAAAATTGAAAAATTGAAGGGGAGATTTGTTGATGTTTATTATTTAAAATATTCATTTTCATTCTATGATTCAATTAATCTGTGAACTAATTTATTCTGTGGTGTTGTATGTATATAAATATGTGCATTTCTTTGAGTAAGTGTGGGAGATAGTATATGAGGAGACGTTGAGGTGTAAGAGTATTTAGTTTTATTATAGTCATTGTTTTTTGTGCCTTCAATAAAGAAGTTTTAAGTTTTAATAGAGACTAATTTATTAAGATTCTCCCAACACCTTCCACCATCTATGGATAATATTGTATAGATGCCTGATAATTATGTATATTTCTGTCAATCCTACTAATTATAATAATAAAAAGCTTAATATATTTCTAGAAAGCTATTAGAGCTAAAAGATATCACATTACTAGGCATAACACACACAAGTCAGGTATTAACCTAAGAAACTACAGGTTAAAACAAAATAATGTTGCCGTCGACTTTGACCTTTAGATTGTGGTTATATACCCATCTATTCCGAATTTATAATTCAAATTTTGTTTCACGCACACAAAGTTCTTTTCGTTATCCAATATACCCGATATTTGCAGACAGTATAAAGATATTGTATCAATGTATACCTCCACGAATCCTACTAATTATTGTTCTTCAAGTAAACATAACTGCTTGTATATGATTTATGCTAAGCTCTTTATTTATTATCCCCTTCCTCATAAACTGTAATAACATTGCCGAGATTACTGTTTCCATTACTGTTATTCCGGCATGTACTCAATTCTACTCGGAGAATCTGTATAAG
This sequence comes from Cordylochernes scorpioides, assembly GCA_030710605.1. Taxonomy (NCBI): domain Eukaryota; kingdom Metazoa; phylum Arthropoda; class Arachnida; order Pseudoscorpiones; family Chernetidae; genus Cordylochernes; species Cordylochernes scorpioides. The sequence continues at coordinate 76,477,079 of CP092864.1, read as the reverse complement.
ACCAAAAGGCTTTATAGAGCTTTTAGTTTGCTTTTAATAGCCACCTAATTATTACAAAATAATGATTCAACATAGCAGATCAACAAATTATTTTTTCGAATTGAAACCTCTTTCCTAATATTATTTTCTGGACAAAATGGTTTTCTTAACAATTATTTTGAAACCTCTAGTTGAAATTTAAGGATAATTTTTTTTTTCAAATTTCGAGACACTATCTATAGGGTAATCCCCTCATTCCTAAAAAGAAATAATATTAAACATTATTTTAACGTGACAGGAGAACTTTTATATGCTCAGAAGCCGAGATAAAGAGTGAACATATTATAATTTATTGAGATGGTAAAAACCGAATACTTTGTGAAATATATCAACCATGAATTCAGCGTAGCAAGAAACTATGGATATTATGATCAAAGCTTGATATATATTATGTTCTATGATGATTAAAATAATTCCCACCTTTGTTTACATTCAATATACACAATTAAAGCATTCTGCCAGTCCCTTTATTATAGTTTATCCAGAAATGCAACGAGTAAATGCATATATATTATTATAATTACTACAATTAATTTTATTGCATGTTTTAGATGCGATTCATTAGGAATGATATAAAATGAACTCTTAAAATCCTAATAGGGCAATTATAAAACACATGGGGTACACATAATATGATATAAAATCTAGCTGGAACATTCAAGCAATAACATCGAAAACAATAATATAAAATAGCTTACGATCCATTGAAGTCATAAATTTGCAATTTAAGACCATATAATATTGAATAATAAAATCCCAGGGAATAATCAATGACAGAATTAATGTCACCAGTTTAAACGTTCTAAATACTTTCCAGTAAAATTGCCTTTTTTCCCTTAAATAGATGAAATTGGATCGTTAAAATTTTATCCGGACACTTAACAGGATTTTTCTTAGTGGCCCATTTTATGGATGCAAGGTGTATAATAATTATAATGATCGAGCTATGGGCCATAGATGTAATTTAGTCAACTATCGAAGTTTTTCTTTCTTTTTTTACTAACTTCTTAAATTTTTTCTCTGCTCTCCTGGGTGTATTTATGGCAAAAGTCCCGGTTCCCAACATTAGACGAGTAATGGTGCGTAGCAAAAAAGTCCATTCGTTCAAGTTGATTAATAAATTTAACGTTTGAATGGAAAATATGCAAAATTAGTGGAAAATATTCAATTTATTACTTACATAATTTTCCTCTTAATTCTTATTTCCTTTAATAATAATAAATGTTAAGTGACTTGTATAGATAATGGTAAGTGACTTATGATAGAATAGATATTTTGAAATTTGATAAACGAAATCTATGGAAATCTAATATTTAGTTCGTGAATCATATTTTCATTATTTTCTATATATTTTTCCTTCTGCGCAATAAAAATAAAACGGTCATCATTTGCATATAATAATAATTTTCATTTATTATTCCATAAAATGTCTTTAAAAGATATATTGATTGTTTTAAAATCTAAGCCTATATTTTGGGATGTTGAACCTTTTCTGGAATCTTAATTTTGACAAAGTTATTAACAGCAGAAATGAAACGCAGAAGAAATTTGGTTTGAGTCATCTTTATTGAATCCTTTCAAAATATATTTTAACTTTAAAATACTTTAAAACTTATAATTAAAACAGTATAACTCATAATAATAATAAAGAAAAAGGCATCTCCAGAACGTGCAACTAAATTTGCTGATGGCTTACATCATTTGTCGGAATAAATATCAACTATTGGTGATTTTAAATTATTTCAGAATTGGCAAATACGATTTCTTGATTAATCAAGAAAAATTTAGTTGCATGATTAGGAGATCCTTTTTTCCTAATTTATCCACCTGATCTGAGTACAATTTTGTATCTTTTCACACTCAGAACAATGAGTTATTTTTTTGCAAAGAAGTTTTCCTCACGGCCCTACTAACTACGATATATCAGTATAAGTTTTCGTAGTCGAAATTATATTAGCGACGTATTTTTAATTTAACGAAAATTTGTATTTTATTTCTCGTATATTTTAAAGTTCGCTAGGTTCAATGGATAGGACAAAGATCTCTACATTCTGGTGGCCTATTGGCCAATTGTTTTATTAAGTACTTTTGTCGAATATACGTGAATATTTCATATTCTTCTTTTATCTTCGTTTTCAAGGCATCATATTTTACGTGTTTAAGCATTACATTCTCGTAGTGCTTCTTTGATAGTTACTTTCTCCGTCGCTTTATTTTTATTTGTAACAATATGTATTTCTCCAGCAAAAATAAGAATACGAGTATATATATATGTTATATAAAACTATTTTTTAATTTAGAATTATATATTTCATAGATTCAAATACTCTGCTAAATCGACCACCAGAGGTCACACTTCCACTATATAAACTCATTGTGGTTCTATCCCGATGGCCGGCTCAAAACCTTTGTACATTATGTAAATAATCTTTTGTTTTCCTCATTCTACTCGCCTTAAGCCAGGCATTACTTTTATCAAATTATGTTCTTTTATATATTCCTTTAGTTCAATTAAATTACTGATCAAAATTATTATTATTATCATAATTTCAATATTTAACCACGACTGCATTTCCATACCATAATCCTCAACATGATCTAAATTCAAGCAGAAAATCTCATTCATCTTTATTTATAACATATAAATACTTTTTGAGAAAGATTTTGATCGATGAAAAAAAGCCTGCACCACTCTGACGAGGGTCAAAAGCCCGAAACGTGTTCGTGGTTGACTTTTATAGATTATCAATAAAGAGGAAAGTTTGCTAAATAACATGTAACAAGTTAAATCAATGCTTAGTTGATTTTTGTTCCACTAGACGACGCTCTTTCATCTAAAATGTTCATGTGAATATAATATGTTCATAAATAATTTTGGTTTATTAAAGTGTAGCTGATCATATTTGCAAATTTACAAATATAAAGCTTATAGAGCTTTATTTATTTGCTTTACTTTTTGTGGAGTTAGATTAGCGTAATATTCAGGAGCCAAAATAGAAGCGATTCATCTCATCTCTCAGAATCCGCTTTAATTCCGGTTTAAACCGGAGTTTTAGTTGAAAAGGCTTTCAGAAGGCTTTCAATCTCTAATAATAAGCTATAGTAATAGAAAGAATCATAAACTCATCACTACCCGAAGATAATATATACCATAATTCATCGATAAAAAGCTGAAGAATCAAGACAAAAATTTCAGTTAAGAGCATCAAAAGAACTCAATGATACGCTCTTGAAACAAGACAAAAATGTTATATATCACCAGAGGATCCCATTGTTAATATATAGAAAACAGAGAAAGCGTATTAAGTCAGACGGCGATAAAATGATGACCACGCCTTATCATCAACCGAAATTGCGGACAAAACCTGTCACGAAGGTTCCAATTACATCGACCTTAATAGTCCCATTTAGACGATTACCCGAGCGGTTTTCTCATAATTCCACCGCCAATTACACAGATCCTCTTTTTGTTGAATATTAAAAACACGGTGTGTGTGGTTTAACAGATTAAATTACCATTAAAATAATTACCTTTTTGATACATAGGGGAGTAGAAGGAATGGAGGATGAAGGCTGAAGTATTTTGTTCTTAAAAAAAAAAGACCTATAGATGAATTATAAATACGAGGGTGGTTTGGTGAGTAGGGTGAGTCATAAATGTAAAATAAATATTCACTTTTGACTCGAATATATTTATTTTTCAATTTAATATATTTTACGCTTATACACTGTGCCAATTGTTTTTTTTTTATATCCCTTCATAGAACGTTTTCTTGAGTCTGTAAATATACTTATTTTATATAGCCTTGATTATTTTGCTGCTAACCAATTTATTATTATTTTCCCAACGATTTTTGAGAATGGAGAATAGATGGTATTCAATTGGCACCAGATCTGGTGAATAAAGCGGTTGCAGCGTAATTCGTGAATTTTATCAATTTCAACTGCGAGTCTGTTTGCTGGAGCATTATTCTGGTGAGAGTGGACATTTTTCTTTGCTACGTGCAGCCTTTGATTTGTATTTTTTTGTCACTCTAGGAATTTACTCTCATTGGAAAAAAAATTAAGGACATTTCTGATATCGCAGTTTGTCATTTTTTATTATTATTATTTTGTTTTTTATAATTTGAAAGAGACAGAGGCTATTTTGTTCACGCATGGTTATCGTGTGTCTTCAATAAAGATCACTGGGTATCAAATATCTCTCCAGAGTTATTCTCTGAATATATGCGCGTATAAACCTTCTCTCCTGATGACAAGACATTGTAAGGATTGCCTCTTTCGTTTGGAACTATATTGATAATTTCAGTGGTTCTTAAGAATAAATAAATAATTTTGACAATAAATTAACCGAATATTAAACCCGTATATATAGAGAACCTTTCTAAAATTAAAATATTTCAATATTTTGAGACAAAGCATTTCTTAACATGCAACTAAAATTTGATGATGGCTTGCGAAAATTTTCGAATTAAATATCAACTAATCGTTGATTTTTATATTACCAGAATTGGCCAGATACCCAGTCTTGATGACTCAAGTAAAGATAAGTACGTACGCGTTTCAGGCTGTTGGCCTCATCAGCGTGGTGCAAGCTGTACCTAAACGACAAAAAAAAAAAAAAACTGGTCAATTCAGGCATCCTGAAAAATCACGAAACGGGTATTTGAGGCCAAAAGTGCGAGAAACCGCCAAACAATATTAAAATTGTTCAGGGTGCTTTAAAGAACAAGTTTTTTTGTTGTTGTTGACGTACAGCTTGCACTACGCTGATGAGAGTTAAAAGTCCGAAATACGTACCCGGTTATCTTTATATGCTTTATCATGAATGGGTATTTGGATAATTCTGATTTAATTAAAACAAATAACGATTAGTTGATATTTATTCAGACAGATGGCGCAAGCCAACAGTAACTTTTAGTTGCACGTTCACGATTCTTAATTCATTCAACTGATCCCAGTACAATTCCACTTTTGTACTTTTTTATACATTTTAATATATCTGATATTGTGAAACAAACCTAAATCTACGCTTAGTTTATATTTGTTTTACTAGATGGCGCTCTGACATATATATAGATATAGTTTAAATATTATTGAAATCAATTTTATAAAATATAATAATAATATATGCTTAATTTTGACATGAAGTGATTCTACAAAATATGTACTATTCCAAAACACATATATACCATTTGAAAATTATTCCTCATGTGTTTCTTTTGAACGAAAAATCAAAATTTATTTTAAGGAGAAATAACGATTATTTCTAACCTTAGGGATGAGGTATGAAAGGATGAATTATGAAGAGTAATGATAAAAATAAAATCCCTCCTTAAAATAACTTTTGATTTTTGTTCAAAAGAAACACATGCGAAATAATTTTCAAATGTCGTTTTATAATTACAAGCCGCATTATATTATATTGTATTGTATAGAATCCCAAACTCACTCTCAACCGAAGTATTCTGTAGATTTATGTATAACTAAATATAATCTATCCGGCGGCTAAAGCTATTGATATTCAGGGGTTTGGAGAGGAATAAAGTTGCTCCTAACAACACCTAGCTAGCTATACTCCACCTGCCATTCCTCCAATCAGAGAAGTCTGGTGCAGTAGTACAACTTCTGAATACCAATGTCAGTAATGGCGTCCTCTTCTATATTTGCGATTGGTTGTCTGGAGAATAGAACTCTACATTATTAATACTATTATCTGTTTATGTTTTCTCCCTCGTAATGATTAGTTGTTACTTTGGTTGTAGTTGTAAACATTTTGTTTATTTTGGCATATTGTTATGGACTGTCTGCTAAATATATGGTTGAATTAATTTTTCAATTTATTATTTGTTCATGTTCCACCTTCCAATTTTTCTCTGTATTCGGTTGTCCATTTAATATTCTCAGGTTTAAGTCTGTTTGCAGAAGTAGTGTATAAATATAAATGAAAATATTAGTGAATGTATGTGCAAGTTTATAATGAATATATTGACTTTTTATTATCCTTTTGTATAATTATATAAGTTCATGGAGATTGAATTCAGGGATTAAATTTATAATCTTGGTAGGGTTGGAATATAGGTCCTGTCTTGAGGCATCCACAATTCCAAGAGGTGGTCTGGTGAGGCTTCTTTGGTCCTGCAAATGGTGCATTGTGGAAACGTCTTTACACCATCCAGGAAGAAGAGCGGTCTAGTATGACCATTTTATAAAGACGTTTAAAATTGATAGCCTATATAAATATCGACGGCAATACGTCTTGTGCCATACTGACTAGGATAAAGAACCCGAAACACCGTTGTACGTAGCTTTTCTTGATTCATCAGGAAAGTTTATTCGGCAAATATTTTTGTAAAAAATTGAACTAAACATATACTCTATGTAGAGGATAAATCTATTCTCCATTAGTTCGTTATAAGATACATCTCTGGAACTATTGAACTATAAATGGAAAACATTTGACCCACATCAGCGATGAACCTTCTCAATCATTCCGTCAATTTCATCCACTACAACTATTGTATGTCTACTTCAGCCACTAAGTTTGACACATATCGATAATTTATTATAAATGGTGTCGGTATCTCGATGAACTATTAAAATGCTTTGTAAGTGTAGAAATTATGAAAATATTTTGTTTCTAGCGCATCTCAAAGAACATAAATAAATAATTAAAGGCTTTATTCATACAGAATACTATTTGTGTAATTTACACATACATATTCTCTCTCATTGCTGACTTGCAACAAAATCCCCACTATGATCAATCGCATCATGCAGTGTAGGAGAAAACGATGAATCTAAATTCAGTTTTCTGCTCACTGCTTTGTGTGAAAAGTTATATAGGGACAGAGCAACCATTCGACTTAATATGACGCTGGTTAAAATTCTTTGCACTGAGGTTAGTTGGCTGTTGTTTACTTTTGAGAATAACGCCTCTCTTTCTTCGCTAATATACTGGCACTCAAATATGTAATGAGTAATGAGCTATTTCAATTTGCATTTTTTATGTGGAAATATGGCATATTGTATCGTGCTCACTGAAGATCTTTATATGTTTTTCCTGAAAAAAAACGAATGGAGTAATCTATGCTTTACTGCAAATGGAAAAACACCAAGTAAATAGCCTTCATTAAAAAAATACCTATGTAATTACATATAGTGGGGATAAAATTTATAATTCCTATTATAACCTGATCATTTTGTATAGATTGATCTATTGCTTTCTTGACTATTGATGGACTTTCCTTCTGGTCCATAGTTATATCATTGCAGTGAATTAACTGAGAAATTCCAGTTAAATTGAGTATGTTGGCCAAACTTTCCGCAAACCTGATATATATATTTCATTTTTTTATATCTTCAGTAAAGTTGAGTTAGACATATATGGATGGGGAAGTCGATTATTACCTATTTTTTGAATTATCATGTTTCATTTACTGATACTTATCTTTATTTGAAATTCATCGATTGCAGGTAATCTTCAGTGGTTTCAAAAGGTAGATATTTACGTTGAAAGTATGGTTGTTAAATCTGGGTTGTTGTGTTGAATGTATTGTTCTTGTATTGAATGTATAGTTGTTGGATGTTTATAAAGCAACATCGCGCTATACACATACAATAAATATATCTATAAGATACCAACATTTCTTTAACAAACGAAAAATACAATTTTACTCTCCTAACTTCGTTGAAAAAAATAGTGTAGGGCTTAGCTTATTAGTGGTTAACCAATTTTCTACCAGACAGAATTTTTAGAGCTCCAATGCTGTATTGAACGATTGTGATTATATAGCCTACAATGTGGAACGGAATCCTAGTTATGTCATTTCAGACAACTATGGGCATGCACCTTTTAGGAAAGTAGAAATACATATAAAAATTTGAATTGAACAATGCATTCCACAAATAAAAAAGACAAAGCTTGTTAGGCATAAATATATGCATTATATATGTATATTTAGCGTACAGTAGAAAGTATAGTTTTGTTTATAAAATGAACATATATTGTTTATAGATCTATTTCTTTTACGATTACTTAGTTGGTGAGGTCGCGCATTCGTCCAGGCCTTTGGTGTATCCTATTATTTTACCGTTTCTCATGCTATTGATGTGGAAAATAAAGTCTGCAGAACTTCATGAAGATATGCAATGATCAGCAGAAAAACAGACAATAACCTGATTAAATCAAAATATATAATTGGTAACACTATTACCTTTTATAGGCGGCTAGGTCTAGGTGAAACTCATACAAGTATATTTGTATATTTTTATATATACTTGTATATTTTTAAATATAATATTGTCACAGCCTGTGTGTACATAGACTCATATAGATATTTTCATTACCTATTCAATTGAAAGTTTAAAAAAATATATTTTTTTATTTTATAATATTATCAACTATGATAATTTTTGTATGATATTATTTGTTTCTATTTTGCTTTTCAATTATCTTCCTTATTACTTGAATAATAAAACCTCATCCTTTAATGGGAACTTGTTCTGGACTGTTGTATACGACAACATGGAGACCAGTGAACAAAGCCATCTGAACATCGTAAGTTATAAGAATATTGCTCGCTGAAATATAATCTTTTCAAACATATATATTTATCATCATGATATACCAATAATAGAGAGATGCCTTTTGTTTTAATGCGCAAATCTAATATTATGATTAATGTAATTATAAATAAGAGCATATCAAAAAAACAGAAAAAAAGGTATGTACAGTATATTGTTATTTTTTCATTCAAGTAAAAAAAATAAGTTTCAAAGTTAAAGTAAAAGGCAAAAAAAAAACGTATTCAGGAATATTTTAAGATGATAATATTTAGATTTAACACAACTTTACCAATCTTTTTCCAATTTAAATATCTTTATTATCATTTAAATATTATTTATCATCAGGACATATTTATAGACAGCTACATGATACTTTTAACCATTTAAAATTTATATAGAGGAAATCTCTGTAACCATTTTTATTACTCTGCGTTTATAGTTTATATAGAAATTATATACATAGCTAACAATTCTATCTTCAATTTTCTTAGAAATAAATAGCTTTGATTTGTCAATAAGCATAATTGGCCAAATTATAAAATTATAAAAAATGAAATAATAATTGTATTTATGCTAGACAAAATATCTTTGAAAACACTAAGCGATAGTTGTTGCGAAAAATATTGTAAAAGATCTATCTCATCAATGGTGATTTTTCCAGAGGTTTTACCAGTTTAATATACCGTGGACCGCTCTAAATATTGAAATAACGAATGTTAGTTTTGTTCTATAAATGTTAATATTTATAAATCACAATTTATCGATTTACCGTCAACACAAACGTTATGAATATCTCTATCCATCTTTTAACTTTTTTTACAACAAAGAAAATATTATATTTTAATATCTCTATAAATAATTTATAAATATATTTCTTTGAATAATTTCTATGGTAGATTAAACTGGCGAAACCGCTGGGAGGGTTCACCACTGATGAGGCAGACCCTCCCATTAATTTTTCCATATTTCAGTGAGGGCAGTATAATTTTTTTATTTTTAAAAAGGATCATAAGTGTCTATAATAGTTTCGGATTTTGATAACAGATGGCGCGTTAATGCATCATAATATAAGTTTCAATATAGTATTGAATATAAGTATTTTAGATTGTTTGATCCATTTGATTTTGTAAATTACTAATTTATTTATAAAATAAAAGTCCTTAATGTAAAAAATATTCGATATAGATTTAATGACCGTGGAACCTGTTCCCATAAAGAAATTCCTAAACTTCAAATCAAGCTCTAAAACATTAATCATTAGGCGCTGGTATCAAATCGGAGTCGTTTAAAAGTAAATCGTTGTCATGGAAACCAAAAAAACATCTTCCACAAAACGCCAACATCTTCCTGAGTTTTATTTAGAATGTTTTGAAAGATTTTTCTGGGGAACAGATTTTTTAACTTAAACGCTCAAACTTTTTATAGTTATTTGGTGTGATCAATCGCCGTACCTTTTGAGTTTACTGAATGATTTTCCTTCAAAATAATGTAGATTGTGATATAACATTAGAATAGGTGATCTCCTAACTAGAGATGTCACTAAAACTGTCTATAAAAAAAGAAAATTAAATCTAATATTTTATCATTTATAAATGATAAAGTAATAAGAAGTTTGTATAACAATATAATAAAAATATTTTTACATTTTACTGGCCAATTGAAAAGCGTACACCCGGAGACCATGGTTTTAGGTTAACGGCCCTCTTCAACTCTGAACAGACTTTATTCCATGAGGATCTAATGGAGCCTTCACAATCTGCCAATGAGATTTTAGCTGGCAAAGTGGCTAGACCAAATCAATGACATAGTCCTATCTATAAAAAGATTTTATTTATTATTTTGACATATATTTATATACAATAGTGTACAAAATTAAGGTAACAAATACTAAATCCCTGATAAAAATAATAATAATAACGAAAAATAATAATAGCCATTATATATGATATGCAAATTATATATATATAAGACACGGTTTAACTAACTAATAAAATTATATCTTTAAGTTTTAATATGCACATTTAGGTCATTCTGTTGGATCGTTTGTGAAGACAGCTTTCAGATATATAAAATTAATTTATTAAACTTTAAACAATTTCAGATATAGAGAGAAAAACAAGTTAATTACCTCGTATTTAAGGCAACAAAAGAATCATCTAATTTAGATACATCGTTCTAACCAGATTCAACTTGTGCAAAACAGCGCACAAAGAAAAATAAGTTCCTATTGTTTACAAGCTTTCACACTCAAAGAAATAATCATTTTCTTGCTTCACATTCTTTAAAGCACCAGCTTGCATGCTTTTTATCTAGCTTTAAAATTTTATTTAAACAACGTTTCTTCCGTTTTATCTATCCATGGAACGGCAGAGACGTTTAGAAGACTTGTTGAGGTGGAGGGCCATTGGTTGAATAGAGGCAGGCCAGTCCCAAGCAGAAGTTGCGAGATTGCTCGAAACATCAAGAAAAGTGGTTTCGAATCTATGGAAACAATTAAAAGAAACAGGAGACATCTCCAGAAGAGAAGGACAAGGTCGCCCGAGAATACCAACCTCATTGAAAATAACGTTATCTGAAGTTAACAGCTAAACATAACAAAACCATGGCAGCTAACAATTAAGCTCTCTTCGGCCACAGGAACCATGATATCAAGGCAAACAGTTTACAGAAGACTCAATTAGAGAGGGATGTATGCAAGGAGGCTGAAGGTTTGTATCCCTCTCACTGCCATCCAAATATCGGCTCGTCTAAATTGGTGCAGACAACATCAGTCTCGGATCCAAAATCAGTAGGCCTCTGTTATTTTTAGTAATAAGTCAAGGCTTAGTTTTAACACGGATTCTAGACGTGTACTGTTCTGGAGAGAAATCGGGGCTCGAAACCAACCCTCAAACATCAGAGAAAGAGGTCATTACGGTGGCCAAGGTGTCGTGGTCTGGGATGGTAACATGTTAGACACACGCACGCCACTACATTTGTTTGATGACGGCATTGCCCTATGTAAGGTTTTTAAGGGGTGGGGTTGGACCCTCTTTAATCTTTATGGATGATAATAGTCGTCCTCATAGAGCCCTGATGGAAGATAAAATTTTGAAAGTGAGGGTAATGAAAGGATGGAGTGGCCTGCCAGATCACCAGACCTCAATCCTATAGAACATGTTTGCGAATCCTTGTGGAGACGAATTGGAACTCGTTCACCCCCACTCAGGTCCACCCAAATTGAGCTAAGGTTTCTGGAACAGATAGTTAATGCTGATGGAATCAGATGTTTCTTGCATGACCCATCCAGTAAACGAGACAGCATTGAATGGCGGTCATTTGGAGAACCTATCAAACTCATATTTACTGTATTTTACTAAAAATGTCCATTGTTGACCAAATTCTAACGAAGGGTTCAACGATCACAGCTGCATACTATTTGCAAACTTTAACCTGTTAGCGTAAGGTTTTCAAAAATAAACGTCATAGGCCACAATCGGCCACAATTGCAACACAACTTATTGATTTTTTTTATAATGGTAGCTTTACCCACACGTCCACCCTGTAGTCTTGACTCAAGCTCCTTGGACTATCTATTAATGAGTCCGATAAAATGAATAATGCTAGGCAACCATAATATTCAGAGGATAGGCTAAAGAGGCTTATGGATATCGGCAGAATTCATGGCCAATATTTTACCTAGATGGTTGGACTCTACCTAGATTGTTTGAGACATGCGTTACTGTTAACCACAATATAATTCCCATTCTTTTATCTCTCCGTATTGCAACTAAATTGATTATTGACTTAGGTAATAATTAATTCTTTTGAAAGCAGTATATTCTCATAAAACAATAATAATATTAACAAGAGACTACGTTTAAAAATATTTAAGAGCATGATTATTTTAATTCCGTTCCCCCTGCGCGTTAATTTACATGCACACCAAGTTTTGGTACCCGTTATTTCATGGTGTTAATACAAAATAATTGTAAAGTAGGATTCTAGGTTTTCGATTGAAAATTCAATCATGAAATCTGTACAGAGCCTCTAATATTCACATAGAATGTATTTCCATAAAGGTTATACATTAAAACCAAAATTTCCTCCTAACATTTTGGAAAGCGCCACTCACCGAAATTAGAATTTTTAATTTTAAAATGGAAAGTTTAAATGATAACTTAATAATCCAAAATATTATAAATAGATGACTAGCGCATCTAATATATTTGAAAATAGAATTGATTATGTAATATATATATACAAAATATGTATATATATGTTATATTCAATTTAATTTTTTTAATATATAAATATTTTTTCTAATTTTTGACCAAAAAACAAAAATATATATATTTTTAATTATTATTTTGTTCTGTTGTATATAGATTCGTTTTTTCATTTGGGTTGGTTGAATGTTTTATTTTTAATAAACTCATTTGCCAAAAATATAATTATATATATAGTTAAATTTGTTTAAATAAAATAATAATATTTGCTAATAATTAATATTTCATTCTTCTTTCTTTTATAAGTAAAATTTGCATCCGACAATCTAAACATTACTTAATAATATATTACTTCTTTTTATTCCTTCACCCCGAATATAAGATATTTATATATATATACTAGAAGAATGACCCGGCTTCGCCCGGGAATTCCCCCGAGTGCAATTTCCTTCATACTGAAAGAACATTACTAATAAATAGGTTTAGAGCCATAGAATAGCAACACCGAAGTAATACATTATCACAGGCAAAAAGTATGCGTGATGTCAAAAATGCAATATATTAGTATTTAGGCATTATTATTAGTATTTGGGCAAGCGATTTGGAAAATATGCAGAACGCTCATTGGTCGGTTAATTCGCCTGGTGTTGTCACTTCGCCTCGTATTTACTGCCGCGCAAAAAATAGTTCTGGAGATTCTTTACACTTTATTAAAACAATATCGAACTTTCGAGTATTTCTGCCTTCCTGCAGGAGTACATAAAAACGAATAAACGCCGTTAGGATGCTAATAATATGTACATTTAAACATTTAATAATTATCATATTGACTGTGTGTGTGTGTGTGTGTGTGTGTGTATATATATATATATATATATATATATATATATATATATATATATATAACTTTTATTTATTATTATATAAAAAAAACAAAGGCCAGAACAAAAATTAATAAAAAATACGAAAGCCATTGTTTACATACAGTAACGCTAATTTTGCAAAGTTTTTTTTTTAATTGCATTGTGTGCACTTATCGTAACTTAGTTAAATATTTCTATCTCAATACTTTTGTAAAAAAAAGTGCCACTCGTATAAAAATATATTTTAAAAAAGTACGCAAGCAACTTGAAAAGAAATGCAGAACGCTCATTGGTCGCTTAATTGGCCTCGTGTTGTTACTTCGCCTCGTATTTACTCCGCGTAAAAAAAGGTTCTTCAAATGAAAAAAAGAAATAGCAAATATTCTAATCAAAATGTAGCCGAAATTTTTCCTCAGGTTTATAAAAAGCGACATGCAAAATTTGGTACCAATTGGTTCAGTAGTTTTTGAGTTTATCACGAAACAGACAGACATTGACTTATATATATATAGAGATATATATGCAAAATACTATATTCCAATATCTACAAATATGAAGACCTGGTAGACATGAATTATGTCCCTTCAACATTGTTATGGGAACATTTGTTATTGTGTAAGGGATAACGTATAAAATCCAATTTCCAGCAATAATAATTATTTCGGTTTCATTTTTTAATGGCAAAGCAATTATTTGCCATTGTTATATATAGATATTTGAGTCGACAATTCTCGAAAATGATTAAACGTGATAGTTTGATAGTGAAATAATAGTTTTTATGGTGGTTAAATAATAATTGTTCAGAGTTTCAAATGAAGAAGATAAAATCTGTTGCTGTTTACAGTGGGTAAATTAATATTTGATCGCTAAGGCGAAATTGAAAAAAACAATCATTTATCTCACAAAAATACAATTCATATAATGGATATAAATTACTTATCCATTTCTCCTCACCCCAAAGGTTGTTTGTTTTTATTTGTAGCTCCTTTTCAATTATCAAGCTAAGACTCAAAGTCTCTTCTCTATTTCTATTGAAGCAAAAATTGATCTTTAGTAGATTTTTAATCAACCTTTCTCTCAATTCTATGATTTATTAATCTTGTTAACTATTTTCAGAGAGAATGTGATAGAATATCAATTGTTATATGAAACTCACATTTCTATGTGGATACCTATTTTGGAGAGTGTCATTAAATCAAAATCATGTAGTAATGTATCGGTTTAGATATATTTGGTTTATCTGGGGGAATAGTATTCCTTATAAACCATTTTTACATCACTCAAAACTCTCTATATATTTAAAAATACTAGGATCAACTCATTATTATATGTACATGAAAATTATTTCTTCAATAAATATTAAGAGTCAAACAGTGTTTTTAATGGTTAATAAATCGCAAATAGTCGAGCACTTTTCTCTTCTACAGGCTTAAGGAACAAAACAGATTTTTCCTACGATCCATTCTATTTATTTAATTGGAAAGCTTTCAAATTTTATTATATATATCACTATAATATAAATTACTCGACCAGCTTGTTATATGATTCGTGTAAATATTATAAATGATAAATCCATGTGTGTAAATTCATATCATATAATATGAGATCTAGTTTCATTGAGGTAAATCTAAAACATCTATGTTCCTTCTAGGCATGTTCTTTGAACTTGCTAATGCTCTGGTTTGAAATAAATGTGTAGTTTAGATGTATTTGATAAATATATTTAAGTTTTAAGTGAAATTAATGGAGCTAGATCTACATAAATGTATATTATTCTCAAGAAATATTTTACTGTAAAATATAAAAGCACAAAAGAGATCTGTGAAATATATAAGTTCTGATTCCAATAACATGATATGCAACTTTATATCTAATCATTTTATTATTGGAATTCTTGTTATTATTTGGTTTATCTATGAGCTACTTAAATTCTATTCCCTTCAAAATATATTAATTATATATATATAACATAATATCTGGAGATATACTAAAATTCATTAGATAAAATTAAAAGTATACTTTGGACACAACAACAAAAGGATAGTATATATATATACTCAACCTAAATAGATTCCTAATCCAATGATATAGAGGTAGTCCTCCCTATTCCCCGGATCCCACTCCATTTCCCGTATCACAGCGTTGATCCCCAGTCCTAATAGCGAGTCAACATCCAATAGTCCGGAATTAATCCAGAAATATTGCCAGGGCCAACTTTTGTGACGGCGGGAGTGAAAATACATCTTCCTCTCTTCACTTCCTTGTCCCTTATCTTTATTTTTAAAACACATTTTTCCCTAAAATGACAAATAGTTTTTGAGCATCAATATCTCAAATACAGCCCATTCCCTATATACGATTAAGCCAGAAGACCTGAAATTATTGGACTTATATACGATATCTTACCATAAATAAATGACTGGTTGATTCTAAAAATAATTTCAATTTAATATGTAATTTATATAGTAGTAACTATTTTTTAACTGTTGCTGGAAAAAATATACATAATGTATTTGGACTATTTGTTACCATATATTCTCACGGATATTTATATATTATTTTATTGTTAACTTAATCAATTTGAAGTTTATGTATGTCATGTAATTTGGTATGTAATGTGTGATCAATTTTTATAATAAATTCTAATACAATATTTTATATTGTTTTCTCAGGATATATATTTTTTGAAAATATTTTTACTCGTCGAAATTTCTATAGTTTCCTTTCTTTTATTATACCTGAATAAGGTTTATCTGTTTTGATCGTATAAATTGATTTGTAATCCTTTCGTTAGTGTCTTTTGTTATATCTACGAGGCATTTTGGTGGAGATAATGGGAAGATTGCTGAGCAGATCTTGATGTCATGGTGATATGAACTGCAATTTCCGTGACTGACTCCAGAATTCTACTACTTTGTCAAAGCCAAGATTTTCCTCCAAGAAGTAAATGTCCTTTTAAATGCTACAAGGGTAAAGCTGTTCTTCAGTCTGCAAGAAAATGACTTAAATCTGGAAAAAAAAACACCTTCAAATCGCAGAGGGAACCCTTGAACGAAATATGAAAAATCGATGTCAGTAATCATAAATTTGGAAAGTTATGGATCGCAGTTTCCATTGGAGAAAGTAGTTATATAATAAAATATTTTTATTGTAAATATTAATTATGATTATTTTGATGTTACTCAGCATATTTCTCTCCTTGCGTGCCTCATTTTAATTTATGCAAATAAAGATTAATTGTTGATCAAAAAAATATTTGTTATCTTTACGATACTATTTTTTTATTTTCTAGGCGACAATTAATAAAATTGAAGTGGCTACTTTAAAATTCGGGACATTATAGCCGCTTAGGTCTTAAAAATAAATGGTTTTATTTTTGATGAATATTCATACCAGAATTGTAGTTGTGACTCGAGAAAACACTGTATTATGAATGCAAATTGTTCTAGATCTTTTTATAGGTTTTATATAAATAATTAATCATACCCCACACACACAACACAACAAATGCAATTGACATATTTCATGAGAAACCTCCAACGGGTAGTTCATATCTTTCCTGGAAGAAATTCTCGAATTAGAGGTTGTGGTATATTTCAGGTCAAATCGTTTTTGATAAGCTAATCGCTCAGTTAGATGATCGCGTATATAAAGCCGTACTGTAGTTTAAATTCGTATTACAGACGTATAGATAGGAGTTATTGTTAACTTTAATTATTTAACGCTATTCTATGACCGAAGCGTTTTCAAATATAACGAGATATAAGCATCTAGAAGTAGCCTCTTTCTTAACCTAAAGTGATATGCGTTAAAAATGTTTACGCTCTTTTCTTTCTTCCCTTTTTTTTTTGGACAAGGCCCCCCGGTTTTCTGATCATGTTTACTTACTGATAGCAGAGTAATATTGATGTATTCAGGATAATATATCCCTAACTCCCCTACTACCTTCCCTCCACGACAAAGAAGAGTTAGTCCAGGATAAGGTGCCTAATGTAACAACCCAATATTATTCTACAGTATATATACTTCCATATTTAACAATTTCTAACGAGAAATTACTCTTTAAGCATTTCTTTTCATCCACTTATCTAAAGCATAGAAGAATAAGCCGTTTATCAAACGGGCTTAAAACGGCAGCCAATTTTAATCCTCATTAATGTTCTACCTTAATAGAGGGATATATATAAATGATAATATATGTTGAGAGATTATGTTTGTGCCGTGTTTTAATATATTTTATACTCTACCGTTTATAATTAATGTAAAGAAGCTGAATAATATTATGAAATATAACAGAATATTGTAAGCCGCATATTAAAATATATGTAAGCATTAATAATGCGTCTATTTTAAAATGAGAAGTAAGAATATTATAAAATAAATTTTAAAATAATCTATTTCAAATATTATTTTTCTTTTGCTTATCCCTAGTACATGTAGTACAAGCCATGATAACCATGGTGGGTAGAAGTAGGCGACTGCTTTTACTGTAAGTGCACCACATGTCTACACATGTGAAAAGCAGTTCGACTTTGCACTTACAAATGTGCCAGAGCCCCGTTTGGTTACTTGCACTCACTGGTGGGGTTGGACTTTTGCAATCATCGAGGGCCATTGGAGCATTTTATTTATTTATTTTTTAATCATAAAAAAAGTGCCCAAATCGAAAACCAATGATTTAGACCATCCTTCCACCGACCCTCTATTTCAAATATATTTAATAATAATAGAATATAGTTATGCTGATATTTAAAACACTTTAAATTGATTCTGAAGATATATTACGCATTACTCCAGAGGAAATCGAGATAGAAACTTTCTCATTTATTCTTCCTTTGAAGTTCTTAAAATCTCTCCAAAATTTGAATTCAACTTTTACCAGGATTCAAGTTGAAATTGTGCATCACACACGATTGAATAGATACACAACTTATATATTTCTTCAAATTAAAGATACTTCGGCCAGTAAATATTTTTTTTATTATCTCGACGTTTCGACAAAAATATTTTGTCCTCGTCAGGAGTGAACAAAAATTAAAACATTTGGCAAAGCGTTTAATTTTTGTTCGCTCCTGACGAGGACAAAAGATTTTTGTCGAAACGTCGAGATAATAAAAATATTTACTGGCCGAAGTATGTTTATTTTGAAGAACTATAAATGCCGCTCAGGCAGCTTCTATCTTTACAACTTATATAATTGAAAGTTAATATTTGATTTTGATAGTTTTTGGTTTACAACTATAAGAAGATTCAATATAAGAAGCTGAATCATTTCTTCTTTTCTATTCAGGAAAAACACAAACAATTTCAAAATTTAAATCTTAATTCCTAACTGTTTCCGAGTTAATATAATACCCAATCAGATGGCGCTCTGCCATTTAAAAGCATATGTGCTTCTGGTCCGGATATGACTTTATTATTTTTAATATCAACATCTGATTTTTTTTATATTGTTTTTTTTAATGTGTTAAGCGTATTTACGCAAGTTTGGACCCAAATACCCATTTATTTGTTTCTCAAGAAGCTTCTGGGATCAAAAATATTTTTGGTTGCAGTGGTACAGCCTAATCCACACGGACGAGCGCCAACAGCGCGAAACGCATTCGTGGATGGCTTTTCTTGATTTATCGAGAAAATGGGTTGGTCAAATGTAAGGGAACAGGTTAAATCAATGTTTAGTTGATTTCTCTTCCACTAGATGGCGCTCTTTCCATCTAAAAAAAAACACATGTGGTTTGGTCAGAATATGCCTTTATTATTTTTAATATATATTGCCACGTGGAAAATTAGGGAATACCAACTTTAGGATGAGACAACAATTTATTTCAGGCAAGAACAAACTATGAGTGATAAACAAAAGATAAGCAAAAAAGGGAAGTGTACAGAATATAGCAAAATATAAACATAAAAAAATAAAACTCTGCTAAAATAATAAATACTTTGTTACAATATATTTATATAATCTTTTTTTTTTCAAATAAATGAATGCAAGTTATAAACCATGCGCGAAAATATGTGTATATACATCTTATAAACCAATTGAAAAAATGTTGAAACGATATAAATACATATTTGTGGATAAATTTATATGTATAATTATTGGGATTGTTATGAAGGGGGATTAAACTTGTGCGTCAGATTAAGATAAGCTTAAATTTATTATAAACATGGTACAAATGTATATTAATTATAGAACAGGCTGCTAATTAATCCCCTCCATAACATATATTTATATATATAAATATATATATATGTTGTATTAAATATATTGGGAGATGATGAGATATAAATTAATAAACTACCTGTTCTAGGAATACATGGGAATTTAATGGTATTGTTGCCGTGGTATCTTGAAAATATAATAAATAAGTATTAATCACAATTTACTTTAATTGGAGTAATAAATTGACATAATTTGAGAAATGTAATACCTGACTTAAGGCGTGAAGAATAGAGAAAATAAAATATTACGTATTTAAATATTTACAAGATTATTTGAGCTGCCCAAAGGAAAAAAACAACATCAATGAGCTTATATAGTGGAAGCTGCGACATCTAGCGGTTGATTTTAAAGAGTAGTTTGTTGTAGAAATTATAATTTAGAAATAGAATAATTTTTATATTTCCCAAATATATATAAATAAATATATATAATATATTTATAGATAGAGATTGAGAATTAATCTATTTCATAATACAATATAATGCGGCTTATGATTGTAGAACGACATTTGAAAATTATCCCGCATGTGTTTCTTTTGAAAATCGAAATTTATTTTATTTTAAGGAGAAATAATGATTATTCATAACCTTAGGGATGAAATATGAAAGAATGAATTGTGAAGAGTAATATTTATATAATATTTACGAACGGAAAAATATGTCCAGGGTAGCTTAGTGGACATGGCATCTGCCCGGTAAGCGGAACACTGTGGGTTCGATTCCCATCCCCGGACACTTTATTTTTCCGTTTATCATTACTCTTCAAAATTCATCCTTTCATAATTCATCCCTAAGGTTAGAAATAATCGTTATTCCTCCCTAGAATATAATGATTTTCGATTTTTCGTTCAAAATAAACACATGCGGGATAATTTTTAAATGTCGTTCTACAATGAATCTATTTAATTATATCGTTCATATATTATTAAATATGATTTAATATAAAAATGAATGAATAAGATAAATATATTATACACACACACCACACGCATATAAATATATCCTCAGGTAAACTCTCCATATCTCAAAAATAATTTAATCACATTTGTACATTTAATTGATAAAAGTCTTGTCCGAAAAAATCTTACTATATTTTTATTATATAAAAGGATGCGGCGTTATATTCCTCTTTTATTGTCTTAACTTTGTTCAAAGTGATAGAGATTGCCTTTTATCTAAGTGTAAAAGACTACACACTGTATCTTATAATATTCAGGATTTAAAAGAATAATTATATCAAAATAATTAATGTATTTCTCGATTTAATTTAAGCACATATGCAAACATCGTAACATGGATCTTCAACGGCAGGGCAGTAGTTCCGGGAAAACGATCAGAGAGGGCACCGCATAATTTCCGCAAAATGACAAATAATCATAGTAATACTCTAAGATAACAATTTAAAACTTTATATTATATCATTTTACTGTTGAGTATCAATGGTATTGAAAGATTAGTGTAGCAAGATTTGGAAAGGAAGGGGTAGGAAGGGAGTGGAAACATATAAAAATGGAATGCAGCAACATATCTTCCCAGGAATTCATATGTCCCTCTATGAGGACAAACAGTGTAACCATTATTCATTAATAAAATTGAATATTTGAATGATAATTCGAACTTGTAAAAAAACTGGACTTCCTCAAATAATTTATTCTAAAAAGTTGAAAAATAAAACGAAGTGGTACACTCTTATCTGGATATCTAAATTAACAAATCATCGAATTACCGTCTATTATAGGAAAGGGAAAACTTCCTTCTACGTGCCTTTAATGTCCTTGAACCCAGCCAGCAAAAGGTTAAGATTGTCTAGACACTACGCAAGCGCAATTTCACCCATTGCTGACTTACCTGTTTTGAGAAAAATGAGAAAGGCAATATCTGCAGAATCCATGAGTAAATATTCTTTCACACACACAAACCGATATCTCCAAGACCGTAGAACTCACATATATCTTATTTTTTATATCCAGTTCAACAATCATTGAACATATTGTCCATAAACATGGTAGCAATGAGCCCCAAGTCACATATTACTAACACAATTAATCTAAAACGAAGACTAAAAACCCTGTAATTATAGAAAAAAGTTCAAATGAACTCTTACTGAAACAAGCACAATGTCAGTGGAGGCTAAACAGGTCAATCCATCGGAGTGCGTAAAGGAAAACAATAGTATTAATGAAAAGATTGATATTTATCTGCAAAATAAACATATGTCTATCCCATTAACTGTCGAACAACCTTATTGAAGTGCTAAATCTTCTTTTGTGATGAAGGAATTATTTAAACAGCTTTTTATATAAAATATATGGGATTATTAATAGTACATAAATCTGCACTCTATTGTAATATTTTATAATAGTAGAAATCTAAATAAATTAAATTAGAAACAGAACTGAATTAAATAACCACTTACACTCTAAATATGTAAATAGAGCTCTTAAATATTGTTCGCAAATATATTTCTAGATCTCAGAAGTGGTGCTATTTAAATAAGTCGAACAAACAGTGTTCCAAATGTAAATAACACTAATCCAATTTGAATTCTGGTTTGATTAACTGTCAATTATTTCGAAGTGAGAAACAAATGAAGAAAAAAACTTCAATATATCTATTACTGGATTATCCTGTTTTTCAGGACTATAGATTCAACAATAATTTAATAATACAGATCCAAGTAATTTAATTTCCAGTAAAGAAACATATATTAAATTTAATACCTTTTGCATTTATATTTTGAATTATATTGCAAAAATTATATTTTAGGAAACATATAATTTATATTATGTTGATTGAAGATATTGCCAGACATATCTTTCTTTTGTACACAGTTCTCTGTTTTCGTTAAGATTTGAGAGCTTTATTCGTCCTTAGAATTCGTCCTTACATAATTATTTTCTCTTCCCTTTTAATAATCATGATGCTTGAACAAATTTGATTAGATATTTGATGGTAATGCTTTTTCCTCTTGTTAATTTCATATGACTATATTTTACGACCTGGAATTATTGTAAATATGTATAGACACACGAATATAGATACATAAATTTACGACCGCGCAAGTGTTCCTAGGGGGACATAGCATTTTAATTTGAAATAAAAAATATAATAAAAGTTTGTATTAAAAATATATAAATAAATTTTGAATTTTAGTTCAATGATCATTCGTAAAGTTATGAGAGATATGTAATTGATATTATAAAATATTTTGTTCGCATTAAAAGAGAATATCAAATTTATATTTTACAAGTGTCAAGATATCAAGCGAAGGTTCGGTCTTATACGGGCTGTATCAACTATACTTAACATCCCATCTCACATGTACCTATAAGGATATTACATTTTGGTTTTAGTTTTAGTTTTTATTTTGGTTTTGTTTTATTCTACAAGATAAAATTCTATTAGTTCCAATGGAGCTTTAATATATGTGCATTAGCTTATATGATAAAGATATTTATAAATTCGAATAAAGCAGAAAATAATGATCAATATATTTATAAATAAGGTATGCATGATTAACTTTCCGAATAAAACTTTTTTTAAAGAAATAATCTGATTTGATCATATATTATTCATATTTAGCAAACCTTTAATAATTATCCACTACCAAATGAAATAACCAGGCCACCTCTTATAGTTATTCATTTCAACTGGAATAATCAGGCCACCTGTTATAGTTATTCACCTTTTAACTTGGATAACCATACCACCTGTTATAGTTATACACCTACCAACTTAGCTAACCAGGCCACCTGTTATAGTTATACACCTTGTAGAAATTAAACTCTTAAAATCACGATCATTAAATCAATAATAAACAATAAGAGGAGCTTCTTGTGTAGATTTCTTTATTACCGCAAGCTTTCGAACAGGACGTTCTTCATCGGGCGTGGATAGTAAAAACGTACTAACAAACGTTAGTACGTTTTTACTATCCACGCCCGTTGAAGAACGTCCTGTTCGAAAGCTTGCGGTAATAAAGAAATCTACACAAGAAGCTCCTCTTATTGTTTATTAGTTATACACCTACCAACTAAGCTAACCAGGCCACCTGTTATAGTTATTCATCTACCAACTTAGCTAACTAGGCCACCTGTTATAGTTATTCACCTACCAACTGACCTGTTCAGGCCACCTTTTATAGTTATCCACCTACCAACTTAGCTATCCAGGCCACCTGTTATAGTTATCCACCTACCGACTGAGCTGTTCGGTCCACCCGTTATTCTTATCCACCTATTAAATAACACAAGCAAGCCACCTGTTACAGTTTTCCACCTATTAACTAACTCAATCAAGCCACCTGTTATAGTTATCCACCTACCGACTGAGCTGTTCGGTCCACCTGTTATTCTTATCCACCTATTAAATAACACAAGCAAGCCACCTGTTACAGTTTTCCACCTATTAACTAACTCAATCAAGCCACCTGTTATAGTTATGCATCTACTAACTTAGCTAAGCATGCCACCTGTTATAGCTATTCACTAATAACTAACTCAACCAATCCACCTTTTATAGTTATGCATCTACTAACTAAGCTAACCAGGCCACCTGTTATAGTTATCTACATATCAACTAAACTAATCGGGCCACCGGTCATAATAATCAACTTTAAATTTTGAATAATTAGGCCACTTGCTATAGTTATTTCCACCTCCCAGCTTTTTACATTCAAACAGTTTGCTATCAAAACAAAATAAACTAATATGAAAACTTACCCGTAAAATTTACTTTTAAATAATTTATTAAATCCATATGGCGCTAACGTAATTAAAATAATGATTCTTAATTATCAAGTTTGTTAACGATCGCGTTTGTATTTTTCATTTGCCAGGCAGGAGGCACTTAGACGTGGTGTTTTTGCTGTTTGGTGCTCTAATTGCCTCTTCGTTCCTCTCTTATTTATTATAGAACGTGATTTATTTGTTCCTTCAATTAACAAGAAAGGCGCCTTCCGTTTATTCACTTGATTAAATTCTTTCTAAGAATCTCTTTTCTCTGATGGCCTTCACTTATTGCGCAACACATCGAATTCTTCAAAGGTATTACATCATGCCTTTAGAGAAGTTTTCATAGTCTTATATATATTCCATTATATAATATTGATGTAGTTTGTATTACATCATTTATTTTTGGTGTAGTTTGATTATACTTGTAATATTTATTCAAGTGCATAAACCTATAGCTATATATGTTTGTAATTTTTTTCACGGAAAAGCAAAAATAAGAAAAACGGTGAAGCTGAGAAATCATAAGTATTTTTCAAAATACCTCTCTCCCGCATAGAAAAACAGCTTTCATCGTTTCTCCCATGCCTCAAAACATTTACAAAAAGCTATTCAATAACTTTCTCGATTTTGCATTAATGGTGTTTCTACTGTCAAAAACCCTCCAAGTCACAATCATTTTGATTTTGAGAATAGGGGAAAGTCATTTGGAGATAGATAGGTCTGGAAAATAAGCAGGTTGGTGAAACATTAAGGGTGCCGTTCATTTCTGAAAATGTCATCAACCGTGATGGATAAACCAATATTTGGAATCACGCATTTCCTTTTTTTAAGGCGAATTGATTCCCTTAGACGTCTCATAATATTTAAATAAAGATCCTAAATTATTGTTTTCCTCTTTCCTAGTATTCATAGTGTACAATTCCTTTCATATCGAAGAATGACACCAGTAAACCCCTGGTTTATGACTTGCAAAGACGAAATTTCTTCATTCTTAACTATATTATTTTCTATTGTCCTTCATGAATTGGCGTTCAGTTTAGGGTTCATACCCGTATACCCAAGTTCCTTCTCTAGTTATTATGTTTCCTTTCAATTATGGTTTATGCGACCCTTTCAAGCATGTATCTTGAGACATAAACAAGATCATTTTTCTTTTCAGATGTCAGCATTTCAGAAGAAATTTTGGCGGGTGTCTTTCTTAAATGCAGATCTTTGATTATAATTCCTGCTCTGAAGATATCCCAGTTTCTATCGCCATGTCATGTAGCCCACTTCGTCGATATTTCTTTCCTGTGAAAGATTGGACGTCCAACGAGCCTATTATAACCCACTGATTCTCTGCCGTTTTATATTGTGATTACCATTTATATAAGGCTGATCTTTTTAAATGACCATCGGTGTTCAATTATGAATTCATTAAAAAATCGAAGAGGCTACTTGAGGGATATTTTAAAATTCTTATTCATGTGCTGCACTTGGAAAATCGTATTCTTATATATTGCCATATTGCTCAAGCGTTCTATTTATCAGAATTGGCATTCAAAAATTTCATTATTCGTATTGAAAAAATATTGGAACTTCTCAGGTAAATATTGGACAGACCTTGATTTATGCTAGAAATAGGTTTGGTAATACTACTCCGATCAAAATGTTTCGACTCTTTGCTCATAAAATCCTGAAAACTCAATATATTTTCTCCCGTTTTGTGGCAAACGCAAGTGTCGCCCTTGACTTGGAGACCTCCCAATTTTCAAAAATTACGCGCTACAACAGCGCGAGCAGCGGCTGTTCGTAGTGAAGCCATTTTGCCCGTGCTTCGATTTCGTTAGTCACCGAAATGGAGGATCAACGAATTTGCAATATGTTCTATGTAAAAAACGGGTTCAAGGGTGCCGAAATTTTTTGGATGATGCAAACAGCCTACGGGGATGCCGTCATGAGCCGAAGACGAGTTTTCGAGTGGTACAAGCGCTTCAAGGAGGGTCGGGAAGAGCCGACGACAACGAGCGTTCCGGGAGACCGTCCACATCAACCACGCCTGAAAAAGTGGACAAGGTGCTGGAACTGGTGCGTGAAGACCGACGAATAACTGTCAGGGAGGACGTCGAAGAAGCAGGGATATCATTCGGGTCGACTCAATCGATAATTAAGGACATTTTAAGAGTGAGAAGACTAAACGCCGTTCTCGTTCCCAAAGATTTGACTTTTGATCAAAAGAACGCCCGGAAAGAAACGGCCAGTCTCAATCTCGAAGCGACAACCGACGACCCCGAATTGCTGAAGAGGGTCATTACTGGAGACGAAACATGGATTCACGGCTTTGATTCGGATACTACCCAACAGGCATCGGAGTGGCGCTTCAAAAATGGCCGAGACCAAAAAAAGCGAGGAAGGCTCCCAGCAAAGTCAAGGTCATGTTTACGGTGTTCTTCGACTACCAGGGCATCGTTCATCATGAATTTCGAAAAAAAGGCTCTACAATAACTGCTGACTCCTACCTGGGAGTTTTGAGGCGATTGAGGGAAGCGATCAGGCAGAAACGGCCGGATCTGTGGAGTGAAGTCGTGGATCCTCCACCACGATAACACGCCAGCGCATACAGCCCTCAAAATCTCGAAGTTCCTGCAGGACCACTCAACCTCTGTGTTCCCCCAAACCCCCCTACAGTCCCGATTTGGCCCCCTGCGACTTCTTCCTTTTTGGAAAGCTCAAAAAAAGGTTAAAGGGTCCGAAATTTCAGAGCATAGAAGAGATCAAAGTTGAATCGAAGAAGGCCATGAAGGCGATCCCGAAAGCAGACTACCAGAGGTGTTTTGCTGACTGGAAAAAAAGGTGGCTGAAGTGCATCGCGGCCAACGGGGACTACTTTGAAGGGGACAATTTGATTTTTGGTAGAATAATAAAGTTTTTTTTTTAACTTATGAGCAAAGTGTCGAAACCTTTTGATCAGAGTAGTATATATAAAGAGAAAAATAATTGTTTCTGTTATTTTTAACACAAAATCAGAATTTACAATTTTGAACCGAAAGGGAGAATTGAATGGTAAAACTTCCAATCTGTTTCGTCAGATCACACACACAGAGGGCAGAACAATCATAACTTTATATAAATCATTCTAGGGAAATGTAAATATAACTTTCTATGAATTTATACCAAATATTTTATAAGAGAGGAGACCAAGATATTTCTTCATATAATAGAGAAAGATTTCAGACAGTTATTATGCTTATACAGGCTTATCTACCGATAATATCTCGGATATATAAATAATATACGAGTATATATATATATATATATATTATATTTAAAATAAAAAAAGAGTAGAGATTTCCTGCTTGAATTTAGATCATGTTGAGGATTATGGTAATGGTGATGCAGTCGTGGTTAAATTCTTGATATTATAATAATAATAATGGTTTTGATCAGTAATTGCTTTTATTGTGCTAAAGGAATATATAAAAACATAATTTGGTAAAAAGTAATGCCTGTCTTAAGGCGAGTAGAATAAGGAAATAAAAGAATATTTACATAATGTACAAAGGTTTTGTGCCGGCCAACGGGGAAGAACAACAACGAGTTTTTATATGCAAAGTGTGACCTCTGGCGGTCGATTTAGCAGAATATTTGTATCCATGAAATTATAATTTTAAATAAAATATTTTAATATAACATTTTAAATAATATCTTAATATAACATTTTTAAATAAAATATTTCAATATAACATTTCCCCCCTGTGAAGAAAATAATATGGGTTACAGAGAAAAGTGATAAAAATATAGTTTAAAAAATAGTAAAATGATTAGAAAGAAAATGACATCATATAAAGTATGAATGATGATAAAATGTTTGTGAGAAAGTAAAAAATAAAAATGTGATATTCCATAATCATATTGGTTTGTTGTTAACCAATAGAGACAGGAAATTACAAAAAATGATAATGTGAATAATGATAACAAAAATGTGGTGAAGAGTGAAAATGTGGTTGATTGAAAATTGTGGTAAAGAGTGAAAAAGAGTGAAAATTGTGGTAAAGAGTGAAAATGTGGTTGATTGAAAATTGTGGTAAAGAGTGAAAATTGTGGTAAGAATGAAAATTGTGGTAAGAATGAAAATTGTGGTAAAGAGAGAAAAAAAAGTGTTCCATAATCGTATTGGCTTATTGTGAACCAATAGATTGGATAGACTTCTTGAATTGAATGAACACATATAATATCAAAAATGAGGAAGGAAAATAAAATGAATGATTATTTAAAAAGTGAGAAATAAAAGGGTGATATTCCTTGATCATATTGGCTTGTTGTGAGCCAATAGATTGGAAATAGACAAACAATACACATATTATATTAATGAGGAAGTAAAAAAAAATGAATTAATAAATTACAAAAGTATATAAATGAAAAATGATGAATAACATTGAAAACAAAATATGAAAATTACATTAGTAAAAGGTAGGTGGAAACATTTGATGATTATAACAAGAATGGCATTTGTGAAAAGGCAATAAACAGTAGGCAAATGGTAATATTATGTACAAAAAGGAAAATGTGCAAATAAGGAATGAACATGTTAAGATTTTAAAAAGGTAATGGTAGGAATAAAGAATGGGTATTGAAAAAAAGAATCAAGGTGAACAAAAACAAAAGTTAAAATTTACATATGTTGACTACGCTAAATTTACATATTTGTTAGGTACGCTTTCGGATATTTATATAGGAAATAAATAATGGGGCTAAAAATGCAATTTTTTAAATAATATATTAAGAAATGAGATTAAGAAAATATCAAAATATTAAAAGTTTGGGAATTTCAAATAAAAGGTAGAAATGTGAAGCAATAAGGTATTGAGGTCATTAACGAAAATATATAGTGGCAATATGATAAACAATGTACAAGGTAGTTAATTCTTAATAAAGAGATTAAATATGTGAGAAATATATAAGATTTTGTTGTTGCCCTCCTGGCCGACTGTTTTACATATAGAATTATAAAAAATATATATTTGTAAATAGTTTAAATTATTTGAAATGTTTTGAAAGTAAAATATGCAATGGAAGATATATTTGCTAATAAAAATATATTTAAGTTTACAATGTAAAGTTATGACATGATAAAAAAGTAATTTTGGTGAAAATGGGCTATATTATTTGCACAAGTTTAAATTTGAAGATGAAAAATGGCATGAGGTATATTATGGCATTTAGGAGTTAACTATACAAAGGAAAACTAAGGATTAAAGGGTGTGTGGTATTAAATGGCAAAAAGAGCTATGGAAAAATTGATATCCAAGAATGATTTAATAAAAAGGGAAATACGGAAAATAACTATAAACAAGTGATTGAAAACTATTGTAAATCATGGTTGAGGATTAAAAAGTTAAAAAGAGACAAATAAGTAAAAGGTAGATACAAAGTACCTTGAAATGGATGGTTATGGCTGGAGTGGACCTCCGGGAGATGACTGACGCTGGGCGAAAGATGCGATGGCTGAGTTGGAAGGGAGAAGACTGCTTGAAATTGCTGGATATGGTAGGAAATGGGTATGTTTGATTGTAGTGGCTATATTTGCTTGGAGATGGCTATGTTGATTGTAGATGGCTATGTTTTCTTGGAGATGGCTATGTTTGTTTGGAGATGGGTAGGATTGATTGTAGTGGGCTATGTCCTGTTAAAGTAGGTTATTTTTTCGGTTGAAATGATTGAAATGTAGGTGAAAATGTCTAATTTTGATTGGAGAGAATTGTTTGATTGAAGAATTTGCATATTAGTAAATGAACTATTTTTAGGTGAAGGATTTGCATAGTTGAATTTGAAAAATTTGCTTTTGCCATTTTAAAAAATAAACAGGTAAATATCCTGTCGGCTAATATTATATTTAAAATAAAAAAAGAGTAGAGATTTCCTGCTTGAATTTAGATCATGTTGAGGATTATGGTAATGGTGATGCAGTCGTGGTTAAATTCTTGATATAATAATAATAATAATAATGGTTTTGATCAGTAATTGCTTTTATTGTGCTAAAGGAATATATAAAAACATAATTTGGTAAAAAGTAATGCCTGTCTTAAGGCGAGTAGAATAAGGAAATAAAAGAATATTTACATAATGTACAAAGGTTTTGTGCCGGCCAACGGGGAAGAACAACAACGAGTTTTTATATGCAAAGTGTGACCTCTGGCGGTCGATTTAGCAGAATATTTGTATCCATGAAATTATAATTTTAAATAAAATATTTTAATATAACATTTTAAATAATATCTTAATATAACATTTTTAAATAAAATATTTCAATATAACATATATATATATATATATATATATATATATAATAATAATAAATAGTTATTTAATTTTATAGTCCAGTTTTGTATTAAGATTATCTTCACTATTATGATCATTTAAATTCAAATTATAAAATTTGTAAAATGTTATTAATTTGTAGATAGAGAGAGAAAAAAAAATCCTTTACTTCTAATACATCATCAAGTTAATTATATATTTATAATTAATAACAATAAAAATTAACAACGTAACGTCTTTTGCATCGGCTTTTACACGTCATTTAGACATACTCTAATCCTTTATATAGAATAATCGAAGTGAGAATATATATAATAGTTAGAAAAAAAGAGAGAAAGACAGAACCATGCACTTTTAATCAAACTAATAATAAGGAAAAAAAAAAGTTTTGTAAAGAAGGTAGATAAGATTGTTAGTATATATATATATTTTTTTATAATTTTATATTTTATCCTTTTTTTTTTTTTAAGATTTTCAAAGGTTTTTTTTATTTTATAATATGATTATAAATAGTTGTATTTAGTAATATATCTATAGTATGAATTAACATTTGTTATAAGTTTGGATATTATGTTTTGAAACCCTAATGGTAGACCAGACATACACAAAAAACTTTAAATTGAAATAAATTGGAAAAAGAGATCTGCTGGACCGGGGATCTTCAGATAAAAGCCCAGCGACATTTCACCCCTTCTTTATTATGTCATAGATCTCTTTTAAACCGGATTTTATGTGTTAATATTAAGTTGTTTCAGTGAAATATTTAAATGAACATATATAACAGATACAAGTGTTAACAAATTCAAACTGTAAACCTACCTCGACCGCGGCGTCCTCCATTGTGAATATCTATTTCTGGCTGACACATGTTGTGGGGGGGGGGGGACATTTCAAATTTAGACCATTTATTCAGAATTTTTTGAACAACAAGAAAATTAAAGAAGAAAGGAAAAATAGTTAAGGGAAGAAAGCTGAATTTCATAATCTTTACAGCTAGTTATATCAAAATAACTGATTTAACACTTATTCATCTTTTAATATTCCTTTAAAAAGGCAAATTATAAGAGTTTAATAAAGCTATTAATTGTGCAAATTCACCTTTATTTAACTTCCATTTTCCTCCCCAGAAATTGGAGATTAAACAAAATGAACTATATACTATAACACTTTAAAAATCTTGTGAAAAAATCTTTTAATCAGTTATTTAATCAAAGTTTAATTAACTGTTAAAGATTATAAATTTGTATTAGTTATTATTAAGAGAAATTATAGAAAGTTGATTTCATAAATGGATATTTCCATTTATTATTTTTTAAATATTTTATAATTGATATACTGTTGAAATATTTTACTTGTTTGATACTAAATTTGTTTTTAATAAATTCCATGTTTAAATTTTTAACATATTCTATGAAATTATCTAATATATTATTTATTCTATAAAATCTTAGAAACTGACCATAATATATACCCTTACAGCAATTTAATGATATATTAGAATTCATATTACAGTATTTTATAATATTGAAATTATAATTACTCTTTTTATTATAAACTCTAACAGCACTATTTGTAAGGTCTATATTCAAGTCTAAAAAGTTAACTTTTTTGTTTCTATAAATTTTTTCATTGTTCTTAAGTTTCAAGTATTTAGGATATATTTCAGGTATTAATTTTTTAAACTGTGGATTATTAAATATTATTATGTCATCTACATATCGGAATATTTGCCAATTAATATTATTTTGTAGAAAGTATTCTCTTTCTCGTACCAGAACAATATTAGATTGGCTAATAAAGGACTAGAAGAAGTTCCCATGGGAACGCCTTCTGATTGAATATATATTTTATTTTTAAATTCTATATAGTTAAAATTTAAAAATGTTTCCAGTAGAGTTTTTGCTGTTTTAAGATCTAATTTAATTGTTTTATATATGTTATGAATAATTTTAATGTAGAAAGTTTTGTCATTAATGAATTCATTAAATAAATTGGTTATTTTATTATTTAGATCTCTTAAATTTATTTTAGAATATAGGTCCTCAAAGTCAAATGTGTGTACTGTTTCAATGTTTGTCCAATTGTTCATTAAATAATTAATGATTTTTTTATTTGAGTCGATAAATTTATAATTATATTTATTAGTTAATTTATTTATAATAAATTGTAGTGTTGAAGCTAATTGTATATCAATATTTTTTATGACTGAATTTATACCAGATGTGATTGTTCTGAAAGAAATAGGTTTTTTGTGTAGTTTAGGAATTATATAGAACTTTGGTATGTTTGGATTTTTGTGGTTATTATAAATTTTTAGTGAATTTTCAACATTTTTGATGTCTTTTTGATTTTTGTGGTTGTAGTTCTAGCAAAAGTGTATTTATGATTATTATCAATTTTCTTTTTTAGTATATCGTGGTATAGATTTTTACAAATTAAAGATAAATTATTGGAACATTTATCTATAGGAGTGATAATATAGTCCTTCTGTAAATTAATTATATTTTCTTTAAAAGAAGGAATGTCTGAATTAGGTTTTGTGTATTTTAGTGTATTATTATAATAATTTATAATTTCCTTTTTAATATTATGTTTCCATTCCAGAAAAGTAAATTCTGGAATACTGTATTTTATACTAGTTTTATTTATGAAAATATCTATATCTTTTAATATAGATTTAATTGTATTATTATAATTGTGTTTAATTTGAGGTATATATTTATACCCTTTATTTAAAATTTCCTGATATTCTGGATTTAAAAAAGAAAAATTGCTAGTTAATATATGACCTGAGAACTTATATTTATCAATATAGTTGTTGCAATTACATTTAATTTTTTTAAAATTTGCCAAATTATTAATAAATTGGTTATAATTGCAAACTAAATTACCTATATTTTTGTTGTATCTCCAGATTGTTTTGAAATTTAAATTTTTTATAGGGAAAAGATTATTGATGATTTGGTTATTAAAAATATCATTAAATTTAATATGATTAAATAAATTGTTATTAAATTTAATGATAATATTAATGTTATTAGTAGCTTGTTTAATTTTTCTGTATTTAAAGATGTCGTGTGTGATATCTATTAATCTGTTAGTCAGATTATGAATTTTAATATATTCTATGAGTTTGATAAATTTATTATTATTTAGTTTAAATAATGTTTTAATAAATTTATCGACGAAGTTGTTAGTGTACATTTGTTTTGGGTCCAGTAATTCTTCAAATTCAATGTAACCTAATTTATTGGTAGTTTTACCTCTAGTTTTATTAGGTTTAGTTTTAAATTCATTTTTTTTTTGTATTTGCAGCTGATTTCATAGGTTGAAATTTCTTCTGTTTGTGGTTTGTATGTGTAGTTTAATTCGTCGTTAAGTCCATAAGGGAATAATGTGTTGTGTTTATAAATGTAGTTGTTTTCTAATAATAGTCGTTGTTTTTTGTTTTGACATATGTCTAGTATTTCTATCTTAAAGTTGTTAAAAGTATGTAATTGATTGTGTTCTTTCATATATATATTACCAATTGATTTTTTAGCGTGGTTTCTATGTAGGTTTATTCGTATATTTAATGGATTACAAGTTTGTCCTATATATGATAGTTGACAAATTTGGCATGTTAATTTATAAATAGTATTCACTAATTTACAACTAGTTGTTTGAAAAGTGTCATGGTTCTTAAGAGAGGGACAAGTTTGACAATTTTTTCTTAGTCCTTTATTAGCCAATCTAATATTGTTCTGGTACGAAAGAGAATACTTTCTACAAAATAATATTAATTGGCAAATATTCCGATATGTAGATGACATAATAATATTTAATAATCCACAGTTTAAAAAATTAATACCTGAAATATATCCTAAATACTTGAAACTTAAGAACAATGAAAAAATTTATAGAAACAAAAAAGTTAACTTTTTAGACTTGAATATAGACCTTACAAATAGTGCTGTTAGAGATTATAATAAAAAGAGTAATTATTATTTCAATATTATAAAATACTGTAATATGAATTCTAATATATCATTAAATTGCTGTAAGGGTATATATTATGGTCAGTTTCTAAGATTTTATAGAATAAATAATATATTAGATAATTTCATAGAAGATGTTAAAAATTTAAACATGGAATTTATTAAAAACAAATTTAGTATCAAACAAGTAAAATATTTCAACAGTATATCAATTATAAAATATTTAAAAAATAATAAATGGAAATATCCATTTATGAAATCAACTTTCTATAATTTCTCTTAATAATAACTAATACAAATTTATAATCTTTAACAGTTAATTAAACTTTGATTAAATAACTGATTAAAAGATTTTTTCACAAGATTTTTAAAGTGTTATAGTATATAGTTCATTTTGTTTAATCTCCAATTTCTGGGGAGGAAAATGGAAGTTAAATAAAGGTGAATTTGCACAATTAATAGCTTTATTAAACTCTTATAATTTGCCTTTTTAAAGGAATATTAAAAGATGAATAAGTGTTGAATCAGTTATTTTGATATAACTAGCTGTAAAGATTATGAAATTCAGCTTTCTTCCCTTAACTATTTTTCCTTTCTTCTTTAATTTTCTTGTTGTTCAAAAAATTCTGAATAAATGGTCTAAATTTGAAATGTCCCCCCCCCCACAACATGTGTCAGCCAGAAATAGATATTCACAATGGAGGACGCCGCGGTCGAGGTAGGTTTACAGTTTGAATTTGTTAACACTTGTATCTGTTATATATGTTCATTTAAATATTTCACTGAAACAACTTAATATTAACACATAAAATCCGGTTTAAAAGAGATCTATGACATAATAAAGAAGGGGTGAAATGTCGCTGGGCTTTTATCTGAAGATCCCCGGTCCAGCAGATCTCTTTTTCCAATTTATTTCAATTTAAAGTTTTTTGTGTATGTCTGGTCTACCATTAGGGTTTCAAAACATAATATCCAAACTTATAACAAATGTTAATTCATACTATAGATATATTACTAAATACAACTATTTATAATCATATTATAAAATAAAAAAAACCTTTAAAAATCTTTAAAAAAAAAGGATAAAATATAAAATTATAAAAATATATATATATACTAACAATCTTATCTACCTTCTTTACAAAACTTTTTTTTTCCTTATTATTAGTTTGATTAAAAGTGCATGGTTCTGTCTTTCTCTCTTTTTTCTAACTATTATATATATTCTCACTTCGATTATTCTATATATAGGATTAGAGTATGTCTAAATGACGTGTAAAAGCCGATGCAAAAGACGTTACGTTGTTAATTTTTATTGTTATTAATTATAAATATATAATTAACTTGATGATGTATTAGAAGTAAAGGATTTTTTTCTCTCTCTATCTACAAATTAATAACATTTTACAAATTTTATAATTTGAATTTAAATGATCATAATAGTGAAGATAATCTTAATACAAAACTGGACTATAAAATTAAATAACTATTTATTATTATAATTAATTTAGATTTAGCTTGCTAATCTAATCAAATCTAATTGATATAAGTTATCATTATTATCAGTTTGCTCCTTAAGTTTTAAAAGTAGAATCACTGTTATAATTTTGTTATATAGTTTCTACACTATATATATATATATATGTAGTATATTTTGAGTTATATGGTTCACAACCTTCTTCTGATATTCATTATATAACCCCATATCTATATATTAAAATATGTATCGAACAATGGAAGTGACAATAAAACAAAGAGGAGGTAGACCAGAGACGACAAAGGCCAGACGAAAAACAACCTGGCGCCATAAAGTAACGTGATTACAGTAGCCAATGAGGAATCGCCACATATGCGAGCGTCCCAGAGTATATAAAGAGCCCAGAAATGGGACAAAGGGAGTTATTCAGTTAGTTGTTTTCAGAGCGACGCCGTCATACGGTCGGATTTCTCACCCCTATCCGCGATGTAGGCATCCGCGACACCCGTGGTTCGACTACCTTCGTCCGTGGTCTACCTCTTCCTCTTGAAGTTACCATCTAGACCTGCCTCTGTCTCTTGCTGTCCCAGTGCGGGAATCCCATCACGCACCCACTACCACGACTGCCCAGCACATTCCACATCGGGTTTACTACAGAACCCGTTAAAGTCGACAGGATGACTGAGGACAAGCAGAGGATGACGGAGGTCGAAGTCGACTACTTCGCGGATGCCCTCACCAACATGCAGCCCCACTGCGAAGACCTAGTAAGCCGCCTAAATGACGCCATTCGGGGACTAGCCGTGCCTCGTGCGGAGGAAGCCATCATCTCCCTTTTCGACGGAGCCCACGCAACAATCAGCCTTCTTCCATACAGCCATCTCCCGAGATCAACTCCAGCCAGCATCAGCCATCAAGGTACTTTATACTTTGTTTCTGCCATTTTCCCCATAAATTTTATATTTTCACTTTAAGCATTTTAAAATCAAATATAACCCTTTTTATAGCATTTTTATTCAATTTTTAAAACTTTCACACTCTCATTTATTATTTTTACTTTATTTTAATCAAATTATAAACTTTAATTCATCATTTTCAACTTTATTATTAAAAATATTCAATCACGCATTTTTGCCAATTTATTAATCTTACATGCCTTTCTTAAAGTCACCTAAAATGGCATTATCCCAATATGCAACTTTCAATTTTACATAAAAATTCATATTATATTTTAATTACTCGAATCATATTTTCTAAACTCATTTGTGTTATTTTTTTAATACCTTATTTGCGGCCATAGTATTAATAATTAAATTTATTACACTCTTTATTTTAATTGACCTATTACTATTTCAATTGATATTTCTCAATATTTAAAAGTTTTTAAAAACTAGTCCTAGATTTGTATTTTTATAAGTATCAATTTTAAATTATCTCATCTCATAATGTGCCTCCCATTTTTCCCACAATTACAAATACAACTATAAATGTGATATGCGAAAACAAATATCATACCATAAAATTTCCATTTCCCATTGCATTTCATTCCTGCCTGTGTTAAATTGTTAATTACCAACTCTATCGAATGTTGTACCCACGCCATAACCGTTTCTCTTAGAAAAATTTCGTAAATTCATTATTTTATAAACCTAATCACCGCTAATAATCTCCAATCTAAAAAACTTACTGGGAAACTAAGGTTATTTCACCTAGAGAATCCCAGAAGCTCGAGACGAGAGGAAAGAAAAACAATTTAGCACAGCGATTGTCATCTCTTGTTTGTTTGTATTACCGGCGTGGTGTGTCATCCACAGCCCCCACAATGGCGGCCATATTGACATCTCTAGTTTCAGTACACACGTGCTCCAACTCGCAGGACAAAGAGATTACATAAGATAGTGGCACACCGGTATTCTAGACTTCGTATCCACCAAACAACCTGCCAGATTAAAACGGATAGGAAAATTATATCTTAGAATATTCGACCATCAGCAATCATTTGGAATACTACTATTCGACTAATTTTTCATCTGTCAGCATATATAGATTCTAAAACGTTACAAATTCACGCTTTTTAAACATCATTTGAGTTTTTTATATAACAGTTATATATTTTTAAAAATACCTTAAGATCGTCTTATTTCTGATATCATTGTTTTTTATTAGATTATTATTATTTTCTCATATTGACGCCTCTCTCTCTCGATCCTATCTTCCCATCCTATACCACTTATTCACACCTCCTTAACCCACCTCCTCTCAACCTCATAGTCTCCCATAGGGTTCCTGTTGCCACCCATTTTATTTTTTTTTATTAATTCATCTATTGGACCATCCTTCCTCGATATACAATTCCCGATAACGAGATCAGGAAATCCAAAGATTATTTCTTTTTTTTTTATCCATCACCGACAACATCATTCATTACATTCAACTATGTCGGGTTGTTCAATCATCATTGGCAACAGTACCCTTTACCTTCCTTACCTTCCATATTTCCCGCAGTCAAGAGTCTCCTGATCGCCAAACAAACTTTTATTTTTTTATTTTGATTCAACCAGCTGGCTCTACCTTCCTCACTGTACATTTCCCAACAATGAGTTCAGGCGACCAGTTCGAGTTTTTTTTTGTTTTTTTTTTCTCAACGCTCGGATCATCATCACAACCATCATTTTACCATTTTATTACTTTTTTTTCCAAACTTTTAATCCGAGCTCAATCATCATTGGCAACAGACAACTCTTGACTCCACCTTTCCCATTTCTACTCTTTCAACTTACCTACCTTCCCCATCTGATCTAATGCTACTTACTGAACATCTTGAGATTGCTGAACCCTGAAAACAATACTTCGCTTCTAAGCTCGTATTGCAGGGCAGGACTCCTGAAATGTCCTTTGCAGAAACCAATTCAGACCTTCTTCCTTTATTCCTCACTGCGTCACTACCTATTGCAAACCTTTTGCTTAAGTCAATTTTCTTTTATATTTTATTTTACTTTTATTATCTCTACTTCTCCTCCTTCCTGTATTACATCCCTGAAACTATGTTGTAAATACTTAAGGCACCTTAAGTAACAAAAAACTGAAACTAGTATACCAACTTTCCCAAATATTTATTTTCGCTATTGTGTGTGTTTACTTTAAATTTATCCTTCCTATGTACTCCTCGTATATATTTTTTATAGTTTTATAATATTATATCAGTGTGTCACCACTACTCCCCTTTGTCTTTATTTTTATTCTAGTAACTAATTTGTGCCCCAAATTATTTCCCATTTAATAGGTTTACTAGCTTTTCTCTCATATATTGTAAATAGACTTACAGCTTACCTAGTTTTGTGGTGTTGGACTTTGTTTTTTAACTTACAGATGTAGATAAAACATTTCACTATTAATCAATAATATCATTTTGTTTATTAATATCTTCAACTACCAATCAACCCTTTATATATTATTACCTTTAATATAATTTTTTTTTCTTTTTCTTTTTCTCATCATGTTTAGACTTAGCATTTTACAACTTCAACTATTTTAGGCACCATTTTAAAAAACCTACACCTAACAATATTTATAATATTTCTTAAACAGATAAAACATTTATCATTTTATTTTTTCTTAATAGATTTTTAAAATGTTATTTTTGACGCTTCCCTTACAACCTCTAACTCTATCCCATGAACCTTTCCTCCCAACTTTTTACATCCATCAAGAGATTATTGTTCGTCAGCCATTTTCTTTTTTTTTTTTATTGATTAAACTAACTAGAAGACCCTTCCTCGCTGTACATTTCCCCACAGTGAGCTCAGGAGACCCTGTTAGATTTTTTTTTTTTTCCTCTCATCGTCCGGCTCATCATTTTTTCATTTTTCAACTTTTTCTTTTCACCACACAAGCCGGACACAATCAAAATTGACAGCAATGAATCTCTTACACCCACCTCTCCTTTTCCACATCCTTCAAACCTCCAACTACCTTCCAAGGGATTCCAGTTCGCCGAACATTTTTGTTTTTTTTTCATTGATTAATCCGACTGGAACAATCCTTCCTCGTTATACCCATTCCCCATAATGAGTTCAGGATATCCAGCGCGATGTTTTTATTTTTTTCTCATCGCCCGACTCATCATATCAATTCACCATTTTTTCAACTTTTCATTTTTTTCGCATAATTCAACCGGGCACAATCATTATGGACAACAGGGATCCCTCTTACCCCTCTTACCTCTACCTCTCCCTTTTACCTCCATCAATCTTCCCACCTCTTTTCACTGTCTGATCTAATGATGCAGACGGAATATCTTAGGCCTTCTGTTAATGAAAACAATGCCTCACTTAAACAAGTTCGCATTGCATTGCAGAATGCTTGGGATACTACTTTGCAGAAACATGCTCAGATACCCCCTTTCCCCTTTTCAACCTTAGCGTCACATTATATGTTCAGTCAATAAACTAACTTCAATTTTTCCTCTCATCTTTTATGCAATAAGATATTATTTTCCTTGTACGATTCATTTTACCATATTTACCATGTTGTATTATATACTTTCTCTTAATCTTTTATCATTCATTTTGTGCGTTTTTATTTTTATAACCTTGATTTTTTTTCTCTCATTGATACACCACCATTACAACATCTTTCTCTTTTTAAC
Source organism: Cordylochernes scorpioides (assembly GCA_030710605.1). NCBI lineage: Eukaryota > Metazoa > Arthropoda > Arachnida > Pseudoscorpiones > Chernetidae > Cordylochernes > Cordylochernes scorpioides. The sequence continues at coordinate 76,436,047 of CP092864.1, read as the reverse complement.
TTGTAACTTTATAATAATTTTAACTAATTTGTATACAAATTATTTCTTTTATTTTTTTATAATAGGTTTGTTAGGTTATCATTCATTACATGTCATTCCTCCAACCAAACCTTCATCACCGGGGGCACATTCTGTAGTATAATTTGAGTTATATGGTTCACAACCTTCTTCTGATATTCATTATATAACCCCATATCTATATATTAAAATATGTATCGAACAATGGAAGTGACAATAAAACAAAGAGGAGGTAGACCAGAGACGACAAAGGCCAGACGAAAAACAACCTGGCGCCATAAAGTAACGTGATTACAGTAGCCAATGAGGAATCGCCACATATGCGAGCGTCCCAGAGTATATAAAGAGCCCAGAAATGGGACAAAGGGAGTTATTCAGTTAGTTGTTTTCAGAGCGACGCCGTCATATGGTCGGATTTCTCACCCCTATCCGCGATGTAGGCATCCGCGACACCCGTGGTTCGACTACCTTCGTTCGTGGTCTACCTCTTCCTCTTGAAGTTACCATCTAGACCTGCCTCTGTCTCTTGCTGTCCCAGTGCGGGAATCCCATCACGCACCCACTACCACGACTGCCCAGCACATTCCACATCGGGTTTACTACATATATATATAAATATTATATAATCTAAAAATATTATATAATCTAAAACCTCAAAAATTTCTATATTTTAAAAAATATATATTTTATTTTATTCATTGATAATTTTTATTTTTGTTATCATCGTTTTTAGAAAGACTTTCAGTTTTAGTTGTATAATTTTGTTGTAAATATGCGTAGTTAACCAATCAATCCTTTTAAATCACTAATATAGGATTAAATTATAAATTCTATATAATGTGAAACTAACAAATGTGTAATCTTTCCTCAAGTAATTGAAAATAAAAGCTACTTGACGGTAAATAATTATCTTTTTTTATCACGATTGCACCTCAACCCTTTATCTTATCGATCCTTTGTCTTATCAACCCTTTATCAACAACAACAAATTTATTCATAACATATATATATATAATTTAAAAATGCCTATTTTGGATCTTAAAGTTTTTTTCTTCCGATATTTCGTGTGGCAACTCGCCAAACTTCTTCGGGGAACAAGATTGTTTTGATAAGCTCGCGTATCAATTCACGAGTATGTACAACTGCTATAAAATGTTAAATATCTAAAATATACAATAAGCATGTTTATAAATATAATTAATAATAATAAAATAATATATAAAATATTAATATATAGAGAATAAATAAATATATACATTTAAAATAAAAGAATTGAAAATCAGTAATTTGTTATATTGAAATAGTATATCAAAATATCAAGGACAAACATCCAAGACTTTTTCTAGAAAGCTGGACCTCAATAGAAGAAAAAAACAGTATCAACCAAAAAATAGAATCCCTCAACTATACTTAAAATTTAAAACCATATAGCCCACTACTATACATATACAGTCTACTCTCGTTATAACGCCACCATCCGGATTTTGCAAAAAAGCGGCGTAAGGCGAGGGTGGCGTTGTATCGAACACACACGTTTAAAATGTGAAATTTAAAGATACAATAAATTATTTATAAAAATTACTAATAACAATTTATACTTTAAGTCAATATATAGAATTCCGGCACTAATTAATTAATATGATAAATAGAAAGCATTAATTTATAATTTATTCATAAAAATGTAATTGCATTTTCTCAAAAGAAGTCTGTGATCCCAACTTGTCTTTTCTCTCCCTAACTTATGGCATAGACACGGCGTAACAAATCCGCAGATAGATTGACATCGTCAGATGTTGCTCTCTTGGAGTGCTCAAGAAACAACAAAACTGTCTCAGCAGCTGTTCTGGCTCCCCTTAACGATGGTAGGCGCTGAGTCACTGTTGCATCATCATCCTCGCCAAGTTCTTTTGCTGTAACAGTGGACACCAGCAAATTGTCATCTGTTAGCTTCATTTCCGCCTCCTGGGAATCATCAACCAGTTGAAACTCCCTTTCAGTCATCAAATTCTCTGGTGTAATAGCAAAGATGTCGCGAATGCGATCGAGCAGATTTCCATAATTAAGAGGCTCAACTGCAGCAGTAGAAGTGAAGCGAATGCCTGTATAATTCCAGCAGTTGCCCAACAGAATCCCAAGCCATTTTACAATAGCGCACAGCGTAATCCAGTCGTAATTCTGTGGGTAGATGGGCATCCGCCAATTCCACCATTTTCTGGAGTTGAAGCTTGCGATATTGTCAGGAGGACAGAGTTTCCTGGTATTCCCTCTTATCTGGACCGACCGGTCGGGGTAAACAGTGGCGTCACGTGGAAGGAGGAAATATCTCAGTTCTGCCCTCTTGCTCTAACGGCTGGGTCGATTTGGCTCATGTAAATAGTAACTCTTCTTTTATTTTAAAATCTATCATATAGCTCATTAAATAAATATTTAAAGTAATTCGAAGGCCTAGTTAATTATTTTTCCTCGCGACAATTGTGGTGGAGACGCCGGGTAACGAGACAGTCACCAGACGAAGTCGTCGCCTTCAAGGATTGCAACCAGAGCTATCTACAGTGCTTGCTTTTCCTGCTCGGAAGAAAATGGAGAGAGAAGAAAACCGACCATTCTGCCATCGGTGGAGAGACCCTACTGTCTTCTCGGGAGAACGTGGGGAAGATTCGCAGCGTTGGCTGAGCGACTTCCAGCGTGTGGCACGTTACAACAAGTGGGATGACTCCATGTGTCTGGCCAACGTCATCTTCTACCTCACTGGCACAGCGAAGTGCTGGTTCGAAAACTTCGAGGAAATCTTGAATTCGTGGGAGGAATTTAAGATAAAGTTTTGTGAAATATTTGGGAACAAGGAAGACACGGCTAGAAAAGCCGAGAACATTCTTCGAACTAGAGCGCAGACGAGTGGGGAAAACGTCGAGAGCTACATACAAGAAGTCCTCCTTCTTTGTAAACAGAGCAACCCCAGAATGTCGGAAGGAGAAAAGGTGAGCCACCTGATTAAAGGCGTAGCGGAGGAAGTGTATCAGGCACTTATTGGAAAGGACATCGGCACGGTGGACCAATTTGTTGCGTTCTGCCGCCGATTCGAGGCATTCAAGAGGATGCGTGTTGCACCGCCCAGGTTCAGCCGACTGCCCAATGTGACCACCATCTCGACCGCTGAACCTGAGAACCTAGAAGCCCTGATTAGAAGAATAGTAAGAGAGGAGGTTCAGAAGTTTATGGCTCCTCCTTCTACATTTGCCGCCCAGGATATCGACACTCCACCTCCCGACCTACGGGATGTCATCCGTAGTGAAATCCAGCAAACATTGGCTCCTATCTCTGCCCCTCGTCAGCCCGAGAGCTTCCGCCCTCGGCAACAATACCTCCCCCAGAACGATCAAGTTTACCGACGAAGAACCGAAGGACCACCAAATAATCAAAGGACTCAGTGGCGTACTGAAGATGACAGACAGATCTGCTTCCACTGTGGGCGCCCTGGCCACTGTTCTACCGCGTTAGGGTAAAGGTTCGAGCTGCAGTGAGAACTATAAATTAATAATTTCTATTTTAATAAGTGTCCAAAAATTACATACAATTATAAGAGGCAGGTGGAGTACAGTTTTTACTCCACCAGCGCCTAGAGTATTATATAATGGAAGGAACCGCCGCAGGTTGTAGCGACGCGCGGTAAACAGCCGGCGACATCAGGCGGTGTTCGAAAAGTGCGCGCGCAGCCCCCGGTGCGCGCGCAGGCCGGCTGGCCAGCCGCCGCTTCTCGCAGAATTCCCAGCGTCCCAGGCCAGCGTCGCCCGCTGGCATCCTCTTATCTCAGCCACGTTGCACGTTATTGCAGAGACAGACGCCAAGCTTTTGCGGATGCCAGAATTGGAAGAGAAACAGTCGATTTCGGAAGACCAAGAACGGAAAATTACACCATGGGCGAATCAGGAAGCGAACTATCCCAAGGAAGATTTAGAAACCCGTCGCCATATCCCCACCGCGGAAGATTCCAAGCTCCCAGAAGAACCTCACAATCCCCTGCTCGCCGTCCCAGCCGCTCACCCAGTCGCCGCAGTGAGGAAAATTTCAATTACTTACAATTTAAAACCATATAGCCCACTACTATACATATATATATATATATAACAAATTACTGATTTTCAATTCTTTTATTTTAAATGTATATATTTATTTATTCTCTATATATAAATATTTTATATATTATTTTATTATTATTAATTATATTTATAAACATGCTTATTGTATATTTTAGATATTTTAAATTTTATAGCAGTTGTACATACTCGTGAATTGATACGCGAGCTTATCAAAACAATCTTGTTCCCCGAAGAAGTTTGGCGAGTTGCCACACGAAATATCGGAAAAAAACTTCATGATCCAAAATAGGCATTTTTAAATAATATAATATATGGATTGCTCTATTTTCAAACATATATATATATATATATATATATATATATATATATATATATATATATATATATATGCTAAATTATTTTTTTAATTTAATATCAAATTATATTTTCTAGGGCAAAACTATGAGAAGGTGCTAGATAACTCGACCTCACACTATATAAACTAATTGTTGTTGTTTTATTTTGGCCAGCTCAAATATTATTATTATTCTTTCCACGACTGCAATACCCCATAAAATATTCTTATATTAAAAATATGTAACTTGAATCCTATCTCTCAAGCCAATGATACTTTCTTTCTCTCATATCGAAATTTATTATAACATATATATAATTAAATGTCGCCTCTCATATCAAAATATACGCTAAAACGTTATCTTTGGATCATCTTCTCAAACTAGCGGACTTAGTTCGGTGCTACAGCCACATCACCTAATTTGTAAATTAACCCGGTCCACCCGGAGACCATGGTTTCGCTTTATTTATGAGAGAAGCAACCTTTATTTTCATAAATTAATTTCCTCCTGGAAATATTTCTAATTATATATAAAATATATTAAAATATTTTATGTTTTATAATATATGTATGTAATTTTACGTTTTTAAATTTGAATCCTAATAAAATAAAGTATTTATCTAGTGTCTAACAAATTGAACCAAATGATATTGGTGAAGTAGACCTATGTCTAAAATCAAGTATTCAAACGCTTTATAAAAATACCTCTTCATTTATTGAGGCCTAATATATTGAAATTTAAAGAAAATAACATTTTAAATATTTTATTATTCATTCTGTCCTAATAATATTATTTGATTTATTAAACTTGGAAATATACACATTTTAAAGAATTATTGAAGTGTTATTATATTAAATCTCTGCAGAGTTTGCTCCACACAATCGTATCTCCCAAGCTTTACGACGTGGAGCTATTGAAAGGATGAAATAAATTAATTTCCATACTGAAGTTGCTCAATAGCTAAAAGATTTTTAAAATGTGTACTAGCTTCCTGACATTTGAGTGAACCCGAAACTAAAACCAGAAGACCAGGGCAGAGCCGGAAAAGATTAACGTGGTCTACAGAAGATAACTATCTGACTTTGAAAAATAAGCTCAAGGTAAATAATTATATATACGATATGCTTCCATATATTTATGGCACAGTTTCAGGGTAAACTGTTTAACAAAGGTTTCAGGACGTCGTTTTTATGCAAATTTACCAATATAGTATATACATTTTTCTCAATCCTTAACACAAGAAATCTAGCTTGAATTAGTGCCATGAACATCAATCTTGGATCCAAGATTAAAAAATCCATGTTCTTTCCAGTGACCAGCCCCAATATTAATTATATTTAAATATATACTAATTCACATATATGGGCGAACCTAGTACCCGCTTCCATCCCATTAAAATTCGAGAAATCACCGTATAAGGTTAGGACGTCTCATGATCTTGTGTACTCCTCTCCACGGGGTTGAGAGAGGTAATTAACCGCTCAAAGATAGAGAAAATATGATTGAATATGGATGACAATGTTTGTCCAAATAGATTAGTACTAATAAATGATTCTCTCGACAGTGAAGACATTTATAGAATGGATCCAAACGAACATATGTGGTATGCTTTAGCATTGGGACTCGTCAGCCCCCTGCCAGAAATCTCTCCTCGGAATGAAATCTGTTTTTTTCTTGTAAAATATAAATATTCATTTTCTCAAAACCTGATAAACTGAATGAAATATCGTATATATGTTAAAATTAACCGTACTCTTCATTGATCCTTTTTCTCAGAGATACACTGTTTCAAATATTTTTAATATTTTACTTATTTAATTTCAAATTTTTAAAAAATTGAATGATAAATATATATAGATGTACCTAATTTCCTTATTTTTCTCTAAATAGATTATTACAAATCATTTTGATTACTATAGAATAATCAGTATTAATGGAATTTTAACAAAGTGCCAATTTTTTAAAAAAATTAATCAAAATTAGATAAGATAATATTTTATCTTTAGGTAAAGTTCTTTAATTCCAAATTTCTAACAGAATATATATAGTTATTTCAAAATATATTTTTGTTTTTGGATCTAAATATAGTATTATGAAATGACCAAAAAAGCAAATATCCCGTATATAATTATTTAATATGTTTATATTAAACTATATTATATAATATTTCCAAAGCGCTCTATGGTAAATAATCGCATGATTGATGATTATTTAGAAACCATTTAATATCTTGAATAGTTTCGAAGGATAAATAAATATATACATGGGAGGTAATATAGTGGATTACACGCAGGTAAACTAACTTGAAGGGCAGAGATGGGATGAAAATGCTTTTCATTTAATATTTCATGAAGCAATGATAATGGAGATTATATGATGGAGACTTCGCTTTAAATATTCATGGCACTAAACCTTTGAGGGGATTACACCATGTTCCACATTCTCTATCGTCTATACTCTATGTGCTTTAATCAGTTTTACATGTCGCGCATAACGTATAAAATAGATGATATTCCATCAACATGTAGTATACATATATACCATTTCTGATATGGTGGTCAACCATTATGGAATATATTTTCATCCTATTCTAAGAAATTACCTTCACTTCTCCATATATTCTAAATTCTGCCAATTCTAATATATTAAAAGCCCTACTTTCCTTGGTCTTAGTGACGCATATTTATAATGTAACATTGAAATATAATTGTTTTTATTTCATTTTTTATTTGAATTTGAAGCGCTATGACCCCCTAGGGACACTTGCGCTGTCATACATATATACCTTTACATTTGTCGATACATATATTAAGCCGTGAATAGAATAGTCATATGATGTTAACAATGAGAAAGCGAGAAAAAAACGAGAAAAAGACCTGTGTACAAAATAAAGAAGTGTCTGGCAATATGTACAATAAGAATAATATAAATTATCAGTTTATTAAAAATATATTTGTTGCTATATAATTTAAAATATATCTACAAAAGGTATTGATTTAATATACATTTCTTTACTGGAAATTAAATACTTGGATCTGTTACTATTAAATTATTTTCGATTCTATAGTCTTGAAAAACTGGAAAATCAAGTAAAAGATGTATTGAGCTTTGTTCCTCGTGTCCACAAACGCAACTCGAGTCTTCCACTGCTTTAATTATTTTTAAAAAGCTTCTGAAATTCCATGATTAGAAATGAATTGATAATTATGAAAGTTTGGTCAGAAATATTTTGGTATGTTGTTAGGGAAGAAGCTTTGAAAAGTTTCATTTGTGTTGTTCTTTGAAGTAGCCATTTTAAATTCGATAAAATCCGTTATTATGCTTGGGACATCTAAACTGTATTTTTCTTCTTATTTTAAATTATTCCATTACATTTATTTGGATTCAATTAAATCGTTAAACAAAGGCATCTTGGCAATACAATGCATACAATTAAAACTCGTCGTTTTATATGATTGCGTGCACCATAATAGCATTTAGTATTGTAATGAATTTAATTTATTCATATTTTTCTTATTTACGAATTTATACCATATCTCCATATCTCAAAGGTTTTATTATTGTCATCAGCACAGGTATATTCGACTATTTTGATTAACTATATATATATATATTTTATTTCCCGAAAAACACAAGACAGAGTATTCATCATATATGAAGAATATCTTTGTCCTTCTTTGAATACATAGTATGGCTTTATATATATATGTTATATTAAAATATTTTATTTAAAATGTTATTTTATTTAGAATTATGTTAAAATGTTATTTTATTTAAAGTTATAATTTCATAGATATAAATACTCTGTTTTAATCGACCGCCAGAGGTCACGCTTCTACTATATAAACTGATTGTTGTTCTTCCCCGTTGGCCGACCCAAAACATTTGTACATTATGTAAATAATCTTTTCATTTTTATTCTTACGCCTTAAGCCAGGCAATACATTTATCAAATTATGTTATTCATATATATTACTCAGCTCAAATAAAGAAATCTATGATCTTCAATATTATTTTTATTTCAAGATTTTAGCCACGACTGCACCACCATAGCATAATCATCAATATGATCCAAAACAACAGAAATCCCATCTTTTTATTTTTTTTAAATATAATATATATATAAAGCCATACTATGTATTCAAAGAAGGACAAAAATATTCTTCATATATGATGAATACTCTGTCTTGTGTCTTTCGGGAAATAAAATAAATTATAATCAAATATTTAATAATTAAAATAAATTGTCAAATTATTTATTCGTCACAATATTGTAATGAATATGTATATATAAATTTACCATAATTATAAATATTAAAAGATAAAAAAAAAAAGTAGGAATTAATTTATTTTAAAATTTCTCAAATAAGAACCTTCACTATATACTAATTCCATATTTTTTCAGACATAAAACATCACCAAGAAAGTTACTCAATATATCCAACGTATTTTAGACAAAGGCAGTGGTGTAGCAAGATAAAGAGAATAGGGTGGCTAGGATAGTAAATCAAATCGGCTTTTAGACAAATTAACACGCATAGTGACGACATATGTGTCTGTGCATTGTCAAGAAGAAGGAGACAGTTTTTCCAAAGCCATTTTCCTGATTGTTTCCAATGTACAGACTTCTAAACATCGTAATACATGAAGTTAGTGGAGTTGATCAATAGCCCGACCCTCGGACACGAATCCATAGTGTAACAATACCTTTGTATGAGTATTTTCGCTATTTAAAAACGAAAAACGTGTATATCAGTGTTTTGTTCATCCTCAACGCTTATTTGACAAGCTTCAAATCATATAAACATCTTAATCTCACTGATTGCGACATTTTTTAAAAGGCATTTTTTAAAAGTCTGCTTCAACATAAGATGATTTGAAGGCTGTTTTCCCTTATTTAAAGCAATACCCTATGTATATTCGAAGTTATATATATATATACTATAATGTGGTTTTCACTAAAATTATAGAATGTTTTGAAATACGCGAGCTGCTATATTCGAAAGATCGTGAGTGCTAGCGTCAATGTGACCAATTTGTATCTAGATAAAATTGTTATCTATGAAATCCTTGAAAACACACACACACATCTCATGATGGCGAATATTCAATTGCGGGTTTTACATATTTCCGCTGATAGTTGCATTCGACAACAACTGCCTGTGACCAATATCTTTCCTTCTAGGTTAAGAGTGTCTTTCACACATAATATATTAAAACAAAAAAACATATTATATTATTAAGAAAAAGGCATTTTCTTATTGTGCAAATAAAATATTCTGATGAAGAGAGAGTGAGAGAGAGAGAGAGAGAGAAACGATTTTGCGTGTCATCCTTGCGCAGGGGCCATGCTAATCTTCTCTGTATCGTTCCAATTTTAGTATATGTACCGCCGAAGAGAGAGAGATTATTGTTACAATTTTCACCTAAAGGATATTAAAATGGGCAATGGGCCCTATTGAAAGCCTTTTTGTTGTTGTTGTTATATATAGTTTTCTCTGGCTCGACTTCCAATCACTGCTGTTGATAACCTGATGTATAGTTTTTAAGCCACATCTGTACCTAAACATGTCATCCAATCTTTGTTCGATCCAATTCCCAAACATATAAGTGCTGTTATTGCTGCCAGGAATAGTTATTTTGGATACTGATTTTTCGGAATCCATATCTCATATCTTCTTAAAATTTTGTTTACTTCTTATAGCAGTATAAAGTTTTTTATATAATAAATATAATTTATTATTTGTATATCTTTCAGGTGTAGAAATTTCAATGGCCAATAGTCTATATAGAAAATATAGGGAATCGTTTTCCGTTAAAAAACGAAAATAATATTAATATATGTATATAGGAATTTTAGAGATATTGAGAAAGGAATTTAAATTATCTTAACGGTTTATTATAAACAGTGATTGTTCGAGATAAACGAACCAGAAGACTTACTAAAACAATTATCTTTCAAATAGCCGTTAAGCTGTGGGAAAACAGATATTCAAAAGTATCCATATATAAATGTTAAATAGAATATAAATGAAGATTTCGAAAATTTTATCTACTATGCTTAGAATTATGGATATAGACTTCGAAGACAATGATGCTAAAACGATAAAATTAATATAGAGGTTTCTCTGAATTTACTTTTATTTATTAAGAAATAAAACCTAATTCATACAACAATTGAAAAAGTAATGAAAAAGACATCTCCTAATCGAGCAACTGAAAGTTGATGATGGCTTGCGCCATCTATCGGAACAAAAATCATTTATTTTCGTCGATTTTCAATTATTCCAGAATTGGTCAAATACCCATTCTTGATGATGGCGCAAGCCATCAGCAACTATCAGTTTCACGATGAAGAGATTCCTTTTTCATAATTTATGTACCTTATCCAGTACAATATCACATTTGTACTATTTTTCAAATTGAAAAATGTTTTTGGGATAGTAAAAAAACATAAAAAAAATTAATATTAACAAATTCCTAGAAAGTTTGTTGCTTTATAGAAGTTGATATTTACAAATGTAAATTTGGATTCATTTAGCCAGCAGGTCGTTAGAGAAGCTGGAATGAATTTTATTGACCAAGGACCAGAATCTCCGATTTCATCTTGGATATTTTGACTTGGAAATCACCCTGGAAAGAGGAGATTGGCTCAGCGAAAATATTTTAATGAATATGTTTAGCGAAGTCTACTAATACCATATCCATTTTAATGGGAATTTAAAATAAATTACCAATTAGATATAAAATTAATTTGATATATAAGCAGTCATTCTAATGTATTGTTTAAATTTCAATATAGGTTTGATACAACATTGATAAACTTCTTGTAATATGTTTAAATTTAAAATTCTCAACATTTCTTGTAATTAATTTTAGTAAATGTCTTTACTCTTTTACTTTAGAATAAATAGAGATTATTTATAAAAAAGGAGAACAATAATTTTATTAACATTTTACTATTTATATTATTTTTGTTCTTAGAATATAATGAAAAGCTCTCAGCACGCTGTTTTCATCATCCCATTCACCATTATCGTTTCAGTACTTGTAATACACAGAATAATGTAAAATTTTCAAACCTGAATATAATATAGCCTTTAAAGTATCTTAAATATTAAGTTTATAATGCGATTTTAATATTATAAATATTGTTTGGATATATTTATTCGGAAAATATATTTTAATTTGAAAGAGAGGTTTACTATTGAAAAAATAAACTAATAAAACACATAAAGAAACCGGTTTATATTCCATCAGTGAATTACTCTTGTATTCTCATATCAAATATCAATTTTAGAAGAATGCTGGTTCAATAGATTCAATTTCAGAAATAGATATTGTTTTGTAAGCATATATCTATATATAAAGACTAGTATTTTATTTCTTAATACATTCTGAAATAATATAAAGTTTGGAAATATAGAAAATAACATATTTTATTTGTTTGTGGTTTAAATTGAAATTAATATTTTTCGTCTTTGTTGATGTTCCTATCTTCACCACAATCTCTCTATTGTTAATTGTTTTGGACAACTCTCTTGATTGTGCTTTAGGGTTAGTTCAACAATGTCATTGAGAGAATATGTGTATCTGTTGGTTGATCCATCTTCATCTTTTTGGTCCTACTTGCCCCGTAGAAGTTATCGATTGGATTTATAAACTATTCCAAAATAACAATGTCGCAATTAGCAGGTCATCCGTTTTACCTGCCTAAGATTTTCGGATAGATGAAGAGCATCCCTTTTGATCTAAAGGATTTAATCTATGACCAAAGTTGATCGTTCATAGCTCTATGAATTTTAAGTTTGTGAAATTATATGGTATCATTGTTATTAGATTAGATATAAATTTAATCTACCAAAAGAGGCACCTCTCCCTTCATATGTATCAAAACAATGCCTCATGCGTATCACCTCAGTAAAAACTTAATTGTGAAAATAAAGAATGAACCACAACACTATTGAGTTTTTACTAGGGTGTAAACATAATAAATTGTTTCAATGCATAACGAAAGTGAGAGATGCTTATTTTGAATCACATGAATACAACCCCCCCCCTTCGTAACCTTATATTGTAAATATAACCACATATATGCTAAATATTTAAAATGAATGGTTTTCATCAAAACAAACAACTTTCCGAGCGTGATCTTTCTTCTATTTAGCTACCAACCAGTTACTGTGCCATGTTGCGCATGCGAATGAATATTTTTATACGTATTAGATTTCCCTCTACACTCCTCAAATTTAAGATATGTAATTTGAAGAGCTTAAGAACCTATGGGGATTACCTTAAATCTTCTAATATTTAAGAAAAATGTATATAAATTTAGAAACAAGCAACAAACCTCAACTACCATCATTATCAATCTCTAACAGACAGTTCTGAAAACATAATATAAATGTGGCCATAGCCTAATGTGGCTGAACTTCTCTCTGTGATCAATTCCTTTAGATTCCTTGTGTATCTCTTGGAATTAAAGTCCGTCCTAGGCTGACAAGGGCCTCAAGCCCGAAATCATGGTCTCCAAGTGGACGCTTCTCAGTTTTCCACAGTTAGTGTTGTGGCTTTTCCCCGACCCGAAGCCACTTGTTTGCGTTGATTGTCAATATATGGCGTCTAATTCTGACGTTAATATTACTGGAGAAGCACCTTATGCCTGTATGGATCAATTGCTTCCAGGCAAAATTTCCATCTATATTTATACAGGGTGTACCAGGTAAATTGGGACTAACTTTGACAGTCCATAAAACAAAAACTATTTGAGATTAAAAACTTGTTTTTTTTTTCATTACGTAGCCATATTCATGTAAAATGCAACAGTACATGTGTGCGCAGTGTAGTGATGAAGAGTAACCGAGAATTTGAAAATCGAGCTGCCATCATCGTTGCTCTGCGCGCCGGAAGGAGCCCCAAAGAGATAGTGGATTTTCTTAAGTTGCCCAAAACCACTATTTATCGTGTCAAGAAGCAGTTTGATGAGGCCGACAGTAACAAAGAGGGGATAGCTACAAGGAAAAAGCACTCGCGTCGATCGGACAGGGTAAGAGGCGAAGAATTTGTCAAAAATGTCAAGGAGAAGATTGATGGAAACCCTGGGAAGAGCATGAGGGCCATAGCCAAGGAAATGGACGTTGGCTCTATGACAATTGTCAGAACTATCCATGAGGACCTTGGTCTCAAGTCTTATGCCCTTCGGAAAGGTCAGTTGCTGACTGATAATATGAAGAATAACAGAAAAGGAAAGGCTGCTGCCCTCCTCAACAACCTGAAACACGACTCTTTTGGCATGCTAAGGTTCTTCTCTGACGAAAAGAACTTTGACGTGGACCAAAAGGTAAATCCCAGGAATGATCGCTGAATCTGTAAAGACCCCTCAGAGATACCTGTCGTGATGCACACGAAATTTCCTGCCTCCGTAATGGTCCTTGGCGTTATCAGCAGTGAAGGTGATGTCATGCCTCCCCATTTCTTTGAGAAGGGCCTTAGGATGAACGCTGACACCTACATCAATGTTCTGGAGACCGTTGTGAAGCCTTGGATGGACATGGTGGCCGCAGGAAGGAAGTATGTCTTCCAACAGGACTCAGCTCCAGCCCATAAGGCAAAAAAGACACAATCGTGGCTGACACTTAACGTCCCTAGTCACTGGGGTCCTATTATTTGGCCCCTAATTCTCCAGATTGCAATCCCCTCGACTACTATGTATGGGGCGTTGTTGAGAGAGATGTCAACAAAGCTCCTCATACCACGATCCAGTCTGTCAAGAAAGCAGTTCACACGGTGATGACCCAAATGGACAAGGTCATCGTCGCCAAGGCCTGTGCTTCATTCCGCACTCGCCTCGAGACTGTTGTAGCTAATAATGGAAACTACATTGAATAAATAAAAACTATATCCTTTTATCTACTACTGTGTCAAATTTCATTCGGATATTTTAATTTTTACTTGCAAAAAATTTCAGTTAAAATACCATTGTTGAAATTCCCAATTTACCTGGTACACCCTGTATAATGAATTATTTCGTAAATATATAAAACGATTACTATATACATATTTATAAAGTTAAAACTTCAATTATAAAGTATAATATCATAGTTCCCACAACTATAATATTGCGGATTTGATTTGTATAAGATAAAAACCACCCCGGGGTAATGTGAGGGTGATATAATCATATTTTAATTCACAAACCTTTATATGTAGAATGATAGAAAATGGTTCTAAATTATACAATATACTTCAACACATATATATTGTGGCGAAGAAATATTTTATTATTTAATTTAATATTATTCAATGAAAATATATTCAACAGATTATAAAAATATATATTAATCTGTATTTGTGAAATCATATTTAAAATATTTCTTTGCTTGCTTGCTTGCTTAAGATTCTCTAGCTGTAAATAGTTTTGCTGACTTGTTAATAATTGTCGACTCGTCGCTGTGACGTCATCAATAAATATTTTTACATCTTAGGATATTTCAAGGCTTGATTTCTACGTTACAACTGGTGAAGAAGCTGGATCGATACCCATTCAGAAAAAAACGGAAAATTGACTCGGTTGAGCAAGAAGAAAAAATCATGAACATCAAGAAAGAAGCAACTACTCAGGTAGGTTCATTTTTTGTCCAACATCTACCTAGAAACCCCTCAATGTTCTCTGGTGAGGGTGTTGAAGATCCCCGTAGCTGGTTAAAAGGGTATGAACGTGTGGCGAAGCACAACCAATGGGATGAAACCCTTTGTCTCGCTAACGTTTATTTCTATCTAACTGGCACTGCTCTCAAATGGTATGAAAACAACGAGGAAAGCATCCAGACATGGACGGAGTTCATGTCAAAATTAGAAAATGTATTTGGAAAAAATGAAAGCTCAAGACTGCGAGCTGAGAAAATACTCAAAACTCGCGCATAATTAAAAGGAGAAAGCACCGAATATTACATCCAAGACGCCCTGCGCCTTTGCAAAGAGGTAGATCCACAAATGAATGAGGAAGATAAAATATCTCATCTGATGAAAGGGATAGCTGAGGAGCTCTACCAGGCACTTCTCCCAAGGGATGTGCATAACACTGAGCAATTCGTCACCGAATGTCGCCGCATTGAAAGCCTACACTGTAAGAGAGTGACCCCAACCAAATACGAGCGACTACCAAATGTGGCGTCTCTCAGTGATCAAGATGACAGGGCAGATCTGTCATCTATGATCAGGCAAATTGTTCGTGAGGAGATACAGCGGGCATTAGGCTCTACTCGAGAGGAACCAAAAATTTCTACCATCGAAGATATGGAAATGGAGGAGATTGGAAGAACCCTGGCGCCAATCTCAAAGCCTAGGAGAAGTTCCCCACTTAAGGAAAGACCCCGAGTGTTTTATATTAATAGATATGTGGCCCAAACGATAAGACCGCACCCTGAACCTCGGTACCCAAAACAAGGAGGAAGACGCGATACCAACGAATGGCGAACCACGGAAGGTAAGCCAATCTGTTTCCACTGCGGACGCCCTGGCCACGTCGTGCGCTACTGCCGTGACAGGAGAAGAGAATATGAAGAAGGACAAAATTGGTATTACAAAAATAGAGATAGGCAAGAGCCTAGAACATTCTATAATTCTCGGAGCAGCCAAGAGCCCAACGACGACCTGCCAAGAGAAAATAGACGCCGCTACCGAAGCCCCTCTCCTTACACTGGCCGAAAAGGACAATATTCGTCTCCTGATAGAAAACCCAGCCAATCGCCTCGCCGTTCCCGTCAGGAAAACTAGAAGATGCGTCCTATTTTGGAGGTAAGGCCGCAAAATTTATAAACCCTCCCTTATCGACTACATTAGAATTAAAAGAAAATTACATAGACATTAAAATAGAAGGAAAAATGACGCGTGCCCTCGTCGACTCAGGAGACTCATATTCTGTCATTTCTGAGAGGTTCAGACTCAAACTAAGAAAAATAATGTTTGCCGAAACTGACATCACATTACGAGTAGCCAACGGTAAAATTGTAAGACCAAAAGGACGCTGCACACTGAAACTGGACTTGAATGGACTACAGGAAAGCTTTGAATTTGTCGTTATGGAAGACTGTAGTCACGAAGTTATTCTTGGTTGGGACTTTTTGAAGTTATCTAGGGCGATAATTGATTCAGCTGACGACACACTCTTCTTAGAAAAATGTCTTTTTGAGGATACCCCTAAGAACAGCTCACCTCTCTACTCAGAATTGGAATATAGAATCGAACCCGCCTCTATTCAGTTAATAGAAGTAGCAAGTCGTGACATCCCTAATGACGCAATTGTGGTGGCAGAATGTCGAAAAGAGCTATTGCTGGAAAAAGAACTAACGGCTCCCTCCTCTGTCATTTCACTTACCAATAACCGAGGTAAACTTTGGGTGGTGAATTGGAGTCCATATCCGAAACTAATCCCACAGGGGATGCATGTAGCCGATAGTGCTGTCATTGAAGATAGTCAATTATGTACTCTAGCTGATTGTAACCAAGTTGAAACAGAGGCGGAACATTCTGAAGACCCAAAAATCTCGGAATTTTTTATAAATAATTCACTTGATGAATCTCAAAAAAAAAATTAAGAAATTTGTTAAAAACTATACGGATATTTTCGAATTTAGTAAAAGAAAACAATTCAAGGACGTCAATGTTAAACACCGAATTAACACTGGAGACCACCTACCGACCATACAAAGACCTTACCGAGTTGCACCAATAGAACGCCAAATTATTCAGGATGAGAGGTAAACAAGATGGAAAAACTTGACATCATTCAGCCCTCTGAAAGTCCGTGGGCCTCACCTGTAGTATTGATAAGAAAAAAGGATGGAAGCTGGAGATTCTGCGTCGATTACCGCCGCCTTAACAAAATGACAAAAAGGATGTCTACCCTCTCCCAAGGATCGACGACACTTTAGACTGCTTACGGGGAGCTAGATTTTATTCTTCCATGGACCTCCAATCAGGGTACTGGCAAATCGACGTAGAAGAATCGGACCGTGAGAAGACAGCATTTATAACTCCAGATGGACTGTACGAGTTCAAAGTAATGCCATTTGGGTTATGTAATGTTCCAGCTACCTTCGAACGAATGATAGATAATCTTCTGAAGGGTCTTAAGTGGACCATTTGCTTGTGTTACCTCGATGACATAATTGTTTTTCAGATGGCTTTGAATAACATCTAAGACGCCTTCAACTTGTATTAAATTGCCTTAAGAAAGCCGGATTATGTCTCAATTCCAAGAAATGCAAGTTTGGTGCAAAAACTATCACGGTTCTTGGACATGAGGTGAGTGAAAATGGAATTCGTCCCGACCAAGAAAAGATTAGAGCAGTCCGCGACTTCGCTACGCCAAGGTCATTGAAGGAAGTTAGAAGTTTTCTTGGCCTTTCATCCTACTACCGCTGCTTCATACCCAATTATGCCCACGTAGCCCAACCCTTGAATGACCTTTTGAAGAAATACTCAGCATTTAATTGGAACCAGGAAGAACAAAATGCATTTGAAGCTCTCAAGTCAGCGTTAATTTCCGAACCCGCTCTTGGACATTTTGATTACTCATCCCCAACCGAAATACACACTGACGCAAGCAACTACGGAATAGGAGCAGTATTAGTGCAGATACAAAAGGGAAAGGAAAGTGCCATTGCTTATGCATCCAGAACCTTAAATAAGGCAGAAAAAAATTATTCAACCACAGAAAGGGAATGCCTTGCCATCATTTGGGCTATTAATAAATTCCGACCATATGTCTTTGGACAGCCGTTCACTATTGTTACAGACCACCACTCTTTGTGCTGGCTGACTAACCTCAAAGACCCATGTGGGAGGTTAGCAAGATGGGAACTTCGGCTGCAAGAGTTTGACGTCACTGTCGTGTATAAGAGCGGAAGGAAACATCAGGACGCAGGCTGCTTATCAAGAAGTCCATTAGAATACAGTGAAGATATGGAGGAAGATATTCCAAGCATAGTGACTTTGCAGAACTTTAGCGAAGAGCAGATGAATGATCAAGCTATTAGAAAAATCGCTGACAAATTACAAAGTTCTAATAATTCCTTTGTAAAAATCGATAACACGCTCTACAGAAAAAATTATGATCCAATGGGGAAACCATGGCTTTTGGTGGTTCCAAGCCATTTAAGGCAGGAATTACTGAAAAATTTCCATGATTCACCCACGGCTGGTCACCTCGGATTTACTAAAACCTATGACCGAATAAGAAAAAAGTATTACTGGCCCGGAATGTATAGAACGGTTAGAAGGTATGTGGCACACTGTTCAGATTGTCAGAGGCGTAAACATCAGTCCCAACTCCCCTCAGGACACTTACAGCCAATACCTGTTCCTGAAGTTGCCTTTGAAAAGGTAGGAATGGATCTCCTGGGGAGATTTCCAACATCAGAAGGTGGCAACCGTTGGACTATTGTATGTACGGACTACCTAACGAAATATGCGATAACTAAAGCTCTACCCACAAGTGAATCCATGGAAGTCGCCAAATTCTTCATTGAAGATGTCATCTTAAAGCACGGCGCGCCGAGGGAATTAATCACGGATAGAGGAAGGAACTTCACATCTTCAATGATAAGTGATCTGAACAACCAGTGCAGAATAACCCATCGGAAGACGACCGCCTATCACCCCCAGACAAACGGACTCACGGAGAGGTTGAATAAGACCATAGCAGACATGCTGTAAATGTATGTAGATGTCAACCATAAAGATTGGGACAGGATTCTTCCATTCGTTACATTTGCATACAACACAGCAAAACAAGAGTCTACTGGGTTCACCCCATTTTTCCTTGTACACGGGCGTGAAGCCGAGACTCCACTTGACGTGTTATTCCCCAAGTTATTGCCAGAGGACGACGATTTCATCCAAACTCTAGGGGAAAGAGCCGAAGAAGCACGAAAACTGGCACGTATCCACTCCATGAGATCTCAAGATAGCAATAAACATCGCTATGACGCCCATCACAGAAATATAATTTATCAGCCTGGAGATCTTGTATGGATCTTTATTCCTGTGCGTAAAGTGGGATATTCGGAAAAACTAATGAGACGTTACTTCGGCCCATACAAAGTAACTCGAAAAATATCTGATGTGACCTATGAAGTTGAAACATTCGGAAACCAGCAAGGTCGTCGTAAAACAAAAGATTTAGTTCACATTTGTAGGATGAAACCTTATTTAAACCCAGAGGACCAGGAGGACCAGCTAGAAGAGGACCCAGAAGATGACTCGACAAACTTCCAGGAAGAAGACATCCCCACTGAACGAACACAGCAACCACAGACTCGCGAAGAGATCTCAAGCCCTATCACCCGTTCTCGAGCCTTGAGACTGAGGATGTAAGTCTCCTTCTGAGCATCGGGTCGATGCTCTTTATAGGAGGAGGCTATGTGGCGAAGAAATATTTTATTATTTAATTTAATATTATTCAATGAAAATATATTCAACAGAATATAAAAATATATATTAATCTGTATTTGTGAAATCATCTTTAAAATATTTCTTTGCTTGCTCTTGCTTAAGATTCTCTAGCTTTAAATAGTTTTGCTGACTTGTTAATAATTGTCGACTCGTCGCTGTGACGTCATCAATAAATACTTTTACATCTTAGGATATTTCAAGGCTTGATTTCTACGTTACAATATTGACCTTTCTAACACAATATAACACCGATTTTACAGCCGCTCTCAAATTGAAACATAATTTGATGAAGATATAAGGCACCTTCAATTAATCGAAGAGAATATAATTTACGGTATTTATTCACCAAAATGTACAAGAATCTTCAATAAATAATACACAGGAAATATGTGTTGGAAATAGCTTTGTTTATTACTGATGAGAGAGAGAGAGAATGTATAGTGTGTAATATCTTCTTTAATATAAATATTGTATAAGGTATAATTATGTATATATAGACTCATCAAATACATCCTAATTAGTTCTGCATTGAATACCTACTTCCCAATTTGAACAAGCCAATTCAATAGTAGCGATTTAGTATGTTGAGTTGAAAAAACAGCAAGTAGATTGTGGATGAAAGAGAGATATGCAAATTCGACTGGTATATAAGGAATTTCAATAGTTTAAAAGTAGAAGAAAATTTAATATAATAACATGAGAAGAGAAATGTGAATAAATAATCTGTATTAGAATATATTAAAAATCTTAAAACCGTGAATATATTTAGAATAAAGGCTTCGAATTTGTTTTAAACCTAGTTTCTTTTTTTACAAAGTCGTGAATATCTGATAGCATAGCAAATAGTGCGCTAAAATATTGATAGGAAAAAAAAAAAGATAACTTTGAAAGGGTATCCATATAGAGATAATTACCTTAGTGATTTGAACTATTGACAATTATGTAATGTCAGCAGAGCTACAAAAGTAGTTTCTAGCTGAAAAAAAAAGTTCAGGTCATTACTCATTGTAGCAGTTGGTTCAGCGCTGTATTGTTCTCTTAAAAGAGGTAAGTTTTTTTTTCTGAAAGATAACATTTACACAAACTTTTTATTATCAGTTATTCTTCTTAAAGTTGAATGTTTCTATTCTAAGAAAGATTTTTGATTTTTTTAATTTTTATTAATCAATACTTGAAATACGTATATTTGGCGTATGTAATTAAAAAATGGAAAATTTCGATTTCTTTACTGTTTTCATCTATTCGGCTATTTTATATGTTCTTATAACATTTTTAATAATGAGAAATTTATATTTAATTCTATTTCAACACATAAAACGCGATATCCCCGTTAGGGATAATGGTGTCAATTTACAATAGTTAAACACACACAAAAGCTGTATAGATCATTATGCAAGAAATAAAAGAAACGATAAGATGAATTAGAAACCTGATTCTTTCAGGTTAGACAGATATTCAGAAATAAATTCACAAAATTGATTAAATCTCCAATATACAAAACCCTCTTTATTTATCTAAACAAAAATATATGGGCTTTTTGATTCCATTATTGAATTAGAAATTCAATATTTATATATTAAAAAATTGTAAACTATTTTCAAAAGATCACAAATTCTTGCATGTAAATTAGATTTTATCTTTTAAATGCCTTATCTTTCTTGGAAAGCATTTTTGAACAAATATTTTTATTATATCTGAAAATGGTTGGGACCATATACTACATGCAGAAGAACATCTCAGTAAAGGACACCAAATTTCATATCCAAAGTGTTTTTTAGGGAGAGGTGTCCTCCAACCGGAGAGTTTCTAAACTGTAAAAATGGTAATTTTGCAAATGAAAACTATCCTTTGTGGAGAAGTGTCCGCTAGCGGGGTGTCCTCTAAAGGAATGTTCTAGACGAAAAGACGAAATATTGAAATATTTATAAATTTGTCTATTTACAAAAGAAGAAGAGTTTATTTTAATAGAAATATATTAAAGCAAGCTTTCGGGCAAAAAAAACTTCTACAGGCGTGATTACAGCATCAAATTTGGCACTATAATGCAGGTACAATGGCTAAAAAGAATATATACATATAACTATTTACATATTTGCGGAGTAAATTATGAAAATGAGGATTTGCATTAGTTATGACTATTTTATAATTAGAGAGAAGGTTCTACTGTTTATCCAAATAATCTTAATATTACTAGGAACATGAATGATTTTTCTAATATATTTGCATTCTTACGGTATTACTAACTAGCTTTCTCAACAATTTGGATTTTTTTTACATTCAATATTCTGTGTGTCAAAGGTAAGTTAAACTCTAATCCTATATAATAGTAAAAGAAAATTTCTCAAATTTATAATTATTATTATTTAGTTCAGTATTCCTAGACAATAAAGCTACACATTTGAGAGGCTCATAAATACATTAAGTTTATATATTTTTTAAGTTTATTTGTAAGATATCTTCGCATAAAAAAACAAGGGCATAAAATGATTATAAAATCTCTAGCTTCTTTCAGAGGTTTATCTAAAATTTAGAACTAAATTTCCTGTTGAGTAGAAGATGAAAATATCTATTTTATAGCCGATAACAAAAGGTTATTTTAATAAGAAAAAGCTTATCTTCTTAGTCCATTGAACTCTATCACAAATAATCATTTTCTAAACTAGAGATTATGTGAACAAAATAAACAATACAAAAAATGAAGATTGATTGATGAAAATGGTGGAAAAACTAATCATTATTGGAACAATATATATATCACTCTTTTTCATCTCTCTCTCTCTCTTATATATTTATATCTATTTATTCATATATTTATAATTATATAATTATATTTATTCATATTTATATTTATTCTGTATTTAACCTTATATAAACTTATATGGACGTTGTAATAAATCAGTTTCAATCTCAATCTCTCTCTCTCTCTCTGTTCATTTAGAAGATGAAAATATCTGCTCTTTATTAATGAAAAAGGCAAATGATTCTATCTTGATCAAGAACATTATCTTCCGAAGGATTGTTAGTATAAAGGACCAACTAGAGCGATACATTAAACTGGGTTTTATATAATAATAAAGGACTGAATGTAATTTTTGGAATAATAGAGTAAAGGTGTTCCTTTTACACCTAATAAATTCTATTCACATTAGATATAATCGATAGTTCCAATCAATAAACAAGGTATTTCAACTAAGATCGTTTTTCTGGATCAGCAATTTCATTGATAATCGATAACCGTTGAAAATCAATACATTTTTAAAAGAACCCCTCACAAATAAAATGTGGACAATTTAGAAATCAAAAACCTAATTTTTGAGAGCGACACCCATTCATTATTTTTCTAAAAAACAAATTAATGCTAATTAAATTTGTATCTGGTAAAATAATTTATAATATTCTATAATATATTTTAATATGAAAGATCACAGTAAAGCAGTTTTTAATGTTTAATTTATTGTTTAAGAAATTTTATGTCTTTAACTTGAGATTTTATATTTTATTTACCTCTTTTAAAAAACTTGAATTTACATTAACTATGTATAAATTATTTCTGTATCACAGATACATTATACATGTAGTTTCTATCAAATACATTTTTAAACAATATAACATTTTAACTATTAAAATATATAGCACTGAATAGTTAGGTGGAAAAGGTAAAATTTTAAAAATTGAAAAGATATATAATTTACTATTCAATTATTCAATAATTTAATATGAATATATCATCTCTAGATTGAATGGGTATATTTTGTGGTTTAAATGAATTTTCTATTTTTAATTACAAGAAATTTGAAAAAATGCATTACTATCTTCTTCTGGTTGGTTTATATAAAAAGGGTATTTTTTTATAAATGGGTATAATTTGATATATCAATATATAACAGTTAATATGTTTTGATTCGATAGAAATTCTGTGAAATATGAAATAATACGTATCATAACAAGATTATATTGCAATCTATTTCCTTTTTATTAAGATACATAAAATAACAAGCACACACACACATACACAAGATTTTTTTAGCAAATAATGGGCTATTCTACTTTATTTTATTGCTAATATGAGAAATATGTGAGGGTGTTATAATGTAAACATATTTTATAAAAGTTCTATTCACATATCCACATATGGAAATGGTTTATTTATAAACGAAAAATAGTAAAAAAGTTTGAATAAATGAATAATTAAGTAGCCTTGTTTTCAAAACACCCTAGGAAGTTGTACCTTTTATAATGTAAAATGGAATTCAGACAAAAAATATGAGATATTTGATACACAGTGACCTTTATTGAAGACACACGAGATAACCAGGGGTAAACAAAATTGTCTCTGTCTCCTTCAAAAAACAGACGAACGACCATATCAAAGAATTTCGACATACTTAAGTTTTATTCATTAGTGTGTATATATAGATATGTATTTCCAATTGAAAATATGTAAATATGGCATCCATATATTATATGTAAAATCTGCCTCATATCAGTTGTTAAAGCTAATCCAAGCGCCGTTTATTCTTTCTCAAAAGCTTCCTCGTTTATTATCTTAGTAAGAAAAACTATTATTTTATTAGTTGTGATAAAATAATATTATAATAGCAGATATTCAAATGACAATTACCTTTCAGAATACTACTGTTTCGATGGAAGATTGGCATAAAACCTGTCAAAATATTTCTAAATAAATCAAAAATGTCATCCAAAATTCACTTCTTCAATCTCAGTTAATACATTAGAATTTGGATTATTCAAACATATTTAATTAAAAAAATCTTTGATTCGAATATTTATCTTGGGCCCTAGAATTTCCTATAAAAACAATGTTAAAATATTATGGTTAATTCGAATTATGTCTTTGATAATTCGAACTTTTACGATATAAAATAAGGACCTGATGCCGGTTCAAGGCTGGAAATTAATATTAGTTATATACAGTCGAGAGGTGATAATAGGCCAAAATATTAAATTTCCACCTCTCAGATTAATGATATCATAAATGATAAAACTTAATATTTGATAATTATTATTTTATCACTTAGTGTGACAATATTTGGAGCTGAAGTAAATATTTGGGTTAAAATTTCGTGCTTTACTGATCGGTTATTAGCAAATGTTTACATGCGGCTCTGTGAAATTAGGTATAAGATTTTAACCTGTAGAATAAAACAAAGACTTGTTACAATATAATATTAAATATTTTAGTATGGATTATTCAGATGTAAAGAGCTACTTCAAACAATTTTATCCATTAAGTAGCTATGAATATAATATCTCAATCTAAACGAATTTTATTTATTAAAAAAAAAAATGGAATCTAGAGAGCCTATCAATAGAAATTACACAAACATATAATTCTCATATTTTTCCCATAATTATCATTCCCCTCATTTTTTATTACAGTTAATTTATAACCAACCGTAGAAAATTTAGTAAATTTATTTTCATAATCAGTGCTCCAGTGGCAATGCTTGACATATATTCATCGAATTGCCAGATTCTGGAGAATGACACTGACCCATAATCTTTCACAAGACACTAAAAACCAAATATACAATATTTGATTCCCTTTGTGAATATTACCACGTGGAAAATTCGGGAAGACAATCTTCGGGATGAGATTACAATTTCAGGCAAGAACAAACTATAAGTGATAAACAAAAGATAAGCAAAATAGGGAAGAAAACAGAGTATAGCATAATATAAACATAAAAAATAATACTCTGCTAATAAATTAATAAATACTTTGTTTCATAGCTCCTTCCCTATGGGAACTGTGACCCACAGCTAGCAAATTTGTAGTTACTGACATGGATTTGACGTGCTTCTGCCTAGGATTCCATCGAAGTCTTGGAACTTTGTCCCTAGTACATTTGCGTCCTTTGTCGTCGTATCGTCTATAGGGACATCGTTATCTTGGAGGGTTATCAAGTCTTGGCTTTGACACGGCGGTGGAATCCTCGAGCCAGTCTCCGAAAATGTAGATCACAGTACCCATGGATTCTAGGTCTTTTCGGCGATCATCAGTTTGTCCTCCCTAATTTACCCAGCATCTCCACCAAAATGCCACGTGGAAAATTAGGGAAGTTCAACTTCGGGATGAGATAACAATTTCAGGCAAGAACAAAATATGAGTGATAAACAAAAGATAAGCAAAAGAGGGAAGTATACAGAGTTCAGCCAAATATAAACATAAAAAATAATACTCTTCTAATAAAATAATAAATACTTTGTTACAATGTAATTTCAAATTTAGTAATAATTACACCTTCTTCAGGATAAATATTTTACCTTATATTTTAATAATAAAATTAAGTATCCCTCTTGTATATATACTCTATAAATATTAGATCATTTAATAAAATAACTTTTATTTGTGTTAAGTTTTCTTTAAAGCTATCAAGCTATGTGTTTGTTGTTGTTGTTGTGTGTTGCTTTAGTAGTTACATAAGAAATGGTAGAAATATTGATAATCTGGACATCTTAACATATCTTACCATATATTTGAAGAAGAAGAAATATCGGTTATTAATTTTGAACAAATGCTAGCACAACTATTGCTTTGTACACATTTAAATTAACAGAATACTCATATAATTGTTATTTTGAATCAATGAAACGTTAATAAAGTTTAAAACTCTATCAAATTTAACATATATGATTGATTTCTAAAAGTTCATACTAAATAAATATATATGGGAAATAAATTAAAATTATTTAAAACTTTGTGCTACATATATAGCTATACAAAAAAAGAACATCTGCTTTTAGTCAGGATATGCTCTCATTATTTTTAATACCAACCCCTGACCTTTTTATTTTTTTCTATTTATTTATTTATGTGTTAAGCGTATATATGCAAGTTTGGCCTTAAAACCCATTTCTTGGTTTCTCAAGAAGCCTCTGGGACCAAAAATATTTTTGGTCAAAGTGGTACAGCCTACTCCACGCTGACGAGCGCCAACAACGCGAACGCGTTCGTGGGTGGTTTTTCATGATTTATCAAGAAATTGGGTTGGCCAAATATCAGGCTAAATCAAAGTTTAGTTGATTTCTGTTCCACTAGATGGCACTCTGCCATCTAAAAAAACACATGTGATTTTGGGGTCAGGATATGTCCTCATTATTATTAATATAATTATTAATAATTTCTGTTCGCTCCTGACGAGGACAAAATATTTTTGTCGAAACGTCGAGGCAATAAAAATATTTACTGGCCGAAGTTTCTTTTATTTGAAGTAATATATAGCTGTATACAAAAAAAATGTATTGAAATTTTAAATGTTTAGTAAAACAAATTTTACAGGATTTACTAAACAAACCAAATTTATCCTAATATGATTATTAATTAAATCTTAATTAGCGAATAATGTTTTAATTTAGAAAATGATAATTGAATTTACTTTGTTTAAATAGTAATAAATATTAAAGTTTTGGCAAATTTTTGTTTCGTCGATGTTTTAAATCATTTTAAAAATAAAATCATTGAATATTTCTCGATGGAAGTTGCATATTTTTATATTGAATTAATATTTTAAACAACCGTTAGAAGGAGGAACGTTTATTATATTTAGTAAACACACTGACTTTATTTTTTTTCAAATTTTTAAATGTATAATATCACATAGATATAACAATATATCCGTCAAATATTCGATTATATAAAAATCAAAGGAAACATTCCAGTATTCTACAAATTTAATAAAACAAAGGGTTTAAAAAGATCCACTGCCAAATCTATTTTAAATTGAAAATACATGGATATTATTTTAAAATCAGAGACGTCTAATTTGGAAAACAAAATAATGCGCTGCATTTAATTTTAAAATCAATACTTGAAAATAATTTTCAGAATAAATGAAATCTGTAAAATTGTTTCTCTCACGAATAGGAAAATTATAATTTGTTGAAAAATATTTTCATTTAAGAAAAAATATCTTTCCCCCATATTTTATCGTATGTATACAACATAAAAGGTTATGGAAGGTTGATATTCAAGCGGGACTCTTTTTTTCAACACCTTGAAGTAAGTGTTTACTAAGGGGAAACATAATATATTGTTCCTATGCGTAATTGAAGCGAGAGGTACCTCTTATGGTATATATATGTTATATTAAAATATTATTTTATTTAAAAAATTATATTTCATAGATTCAAATACTCTGCTAAATCGACCCCCAGAGGTCATGCTTCACCTATAAAAACTCATTGCTGTTGTTTCCCGATGGCCGGCTCAAATCTTTGTACATTATGTAAATAAGTTTTTCCTTTTTTAGATTCTTACGCTTTACGCCAGTCATTACCTTTATCAAATTATGTTTTTATATATATTCCATAAGCTCAATTAAAGCTATTTTTTACCTTTACTATTTTTATTATACTTTCAAGATTTCAACCACGACTGCATTACCTTATAACATACACATATATATGCATACATACCATGCATATATAGTAATTTCTTTTTAAAGACCATGCAATTTTGACATTGTGGTTGTTTACAAAATTGCAAGGTATTATATATACTCGTATATATCACCTCTCATATTATTCCACTTCCTATCAAAATAAACTTTTATTTCTTAATATATTTATTTATAAGAGACAAGGGTCTCCTCTCTCGTCAAAATAGACGTCTTAAACCAGACGCCATCTATTGACCGTCGCCGCAACTAGCGGCCTCGGGTCGGTGACAAAGCCACAACACCAGCTTTGGCAAACTGAAAAGCGTCCACCTAGAGACCTAGACTGACGAGGGCCATTAGCCCGAAACCATGGTCTCTAGGAGGACGCTTTTCAGTTTGCCAAAGCTGGTGTTGTGGCTTTGTCACCGACCCGAGGCCGCTAGTTGCGGCGACGGTCAATAGATGGCGTCTGGTTTAAGACGTCTATTTTGACAGGAGAGGCGACCCTTGTCTCTTAAGATCAATTTCCTCCCGGCGGAATTTCCATCTATATTTATTTATATAATAAATTCTTTCATTTTACACAAGTAATTTATTTCTATTATTTACTGAACAAATAATATATGAATATTTTTCAAATCTACCAAAAAAAAAGATAAAATTTACAAAACAACATTAAAAAAAATAGATATATTTATATATTAATTTTAAAAAATTCGAAATATTCTTTTACCTATTTTTTTAAAAATAATATCTGTTTATTACTCCAATTATTTTTTTTTCACAAGTATATGACGTGTAAAAGCCGATTTATGAGCTTGTTTCCGAAGTTTAATATTACCTTTAAACATTTTAAATATGTATTGATACCTTCAGAGATATTTACCTCAAAAATAAAATATGAACCTTCTTCTACTCATTTTGTTTCTGCATTACTCTCTCTCTCTTCCTATTTATTCATATTTTCATCATTATATAATCATATTTATTCATATTTACATTTTATTTAACCTTATATATTTTTATATGAAATAAATCTCTCTCCCAATTTATATTAAATCATAGCAAGCATGCTCTTCTGTTAAATATATATTCAGGTGCATTTCTCTCACTTCAAAATATTCCAACATTTTTTAAAAATTTAACCTCAATATCAATTCTACAATTTCTAACTCTCTTTCAAAATATTTATATATTGGGAGACTGGGAATATAACCAATGAATGATATTCGTGTAAAAATATATACTATCGCTTATAATATACGCATTATTTTTGTTTACGTTGGCATATATGGTCTCATCGTTCTACTCGCGCTCTGATAGGGTAATTAAAGATACCCGAATGTGATTTGATTGGCTGTTCAACATCACGCTACCTTAATCAGGCAATCAGTGTAGTGTTCATTAGCCAATCAGCGTGTAGTGTTTATTTAGCTTTAGAGGCATTCGACCATCGAAATTCTCTCTATCGTCGAAGGTTCGATTCTCAGAAATTATTTTTTGTTGTCTTGAAAATGAATTTCTTTTTTCATACAACCATTACTTTTAAAAACAGATTCATTCATGAGTTATATTTTGAATTAATCCCCTATATTAGGCTAATATTTGTTCTTTGTATCAAAGGAAAACAAGTTTGATCTCATTCTGTAATGGAATATCTAAGATTTGCAAGCATAGTTTGATTTTATAACATCGATATATTTTTAGGTTAAATTATTCTTTGAATATCCCCTGTATTCGCAATGAGCTACTGCTCCAGGTGTTTTTTCTATTCTCATAAAATCACTATATTATATAGCATTTCCATTTCAAAACCTTTCTTAATATAATTGCAACCCGTTTGATTTTATTGACGGCTTTTAAAAAATTGCAATTTAAAAACTTTTCAATATTTATAGATTTTGAAATCTATTTTTAACTTGTACGCGCAATGCAAAATTGATGCATTTGTTTCTAAATGCTATAAATTTAATGTATTAAAAAGGTTTAATAATTGACTTTATTAATTTTTTTTTTTGCTTATCCCTAGTACACGTGGTACAGGCCATGATAATCATGGTGGGTAGTTAGCGACTGCTTTTACTGTAAGTGCACCACATGTCTACACATGTGAAAAGTAGTTCGACTTTGCACTTACTAATGCCAGAGCCCCGTTTGGTTACTTGCACTCGCTGGTGGGGTTGGACTTTTGCAAGAATCGGGGGCCATTGGAGCATTTTTTTCTTTAAACAGAAAAAAGTGTCCAATGCGGGAATCGAACCCGGGTCCTAGTGGTCGAAAACCAAACGGTTTAACCAGCCTTCCACCGACCCCCTGACTTTATTAATAAACTAGCCGACTGTAGATGTTACAACGGTGATCTTTAAGTCGCTGGTTCAAATCCGGCTCGAGGGAGCCGGCGAGCACGTGACCTCCCTGTGCGCGCGCATCCGTGACAGAGACCGATGAGGAAAGACGGTCGTGACTATATATATATATATATATGAGTACATTTTGTGTAGAAATAGGATTAGTTGACTTTATAAGGTAAACTTATTCATACAGTTTGTATCCCTCGATAGCTCAGTTGCCAGAGCGGAGGACTGTAGATGTTATAACGGTGATCCTTAGGTCGCTGGTTCAAATCCGGCTCGAGGGAGTTTTTTTTTTTTTAATTTTTATTGGCTGCCGGCGAGCACGTGACCTCCCTGTGCGCGCGCATCCGTGACAGAGGCCGATGAGGAAACACGGTCGTGACTATATATAGGGATAATAATAGAATAAATATAAAGAGATCAATATAGACTTTAAAGTTTTCACACCTCTTTAGTTTTCCAAGAATTTTCAAGAATGGTGTTGGAGCTTGGATCCTTACAGCAATAGTTTGGAAATCTGTGTTGCTCTCTAACCTTTTGTTTTAGATGTTGACGATCTTTCAGCAGAGCTTAATTTGGACTGTATGCTTTCACCTCGACCTACGGATTGACTACCGAGAGATTGTACCTTTCCTAATGCGATGTAACAACAAGAGAATGGCCACACAGCCTCACGGCGTTTAGCTGACACACTAACTTTATTCAATCATCCACTCATTTTATATACATATATATTTACATAACCAAAAGAAAGTAAGAAGAATTTGCATGACTATAAATCAATGCAGCCTAGCTAGTGATTTACATAGTTAGGCGCAAACATACTCCCCCCCCACCGCTGAACTTCAGATCAGATCTTGAGGCGCAAAGGGAAGAGGGGCCAGCTTGGTGATTGGTCTCCTGAAAGCTCCTCCGGCTGTCCAAGTTAGATCTGCGCAAGACACCTTCACCAGACCTTCCTCCCTGTGGAATTATTGGAGATTTAGAGGTAGGAATGGAGCTGTCCTGATGAGCTTTCCTGAATAGCAGTTTCACACTGTATCTTCCTTGGCCGCCTCTAGAATAGGTTTTCTGGCAATAAGTCTCGTACTTTTCTTCCCTTGGATTCTGGTCCTGCAATGACGGCACTGACTCCGATTCCCTGAAATCTCCCACCTGACCATCTAATTCCGATGTTGTTTGAACCGCAAGGCTAAAAGGTCCACCTTTATAGTTCGACGAGAGAGAGCCGTCCACTTTGCCCATCAGAATCCAACCGAGCTTTGAATTCACTGCTATAGGCTGGTTCCTTCCCAGCATTTTTTTCTCTCCATGCATCAGATATGCATACATTTCTGCACTTAGAATGATGTCGATTGGTGCCGAAATATGAAACAGAGGGTCTGCCAACTCAAGCCCTCTCTGCATGATCCAGGTCGGTTCTGCCAATTTAAAGTTTGGAATTTCGGTGGTTAAGACCTCCATCACTAGAGCATTCGTTTCACAAATTTCGGATCTATAAATCGACCTGAATCTCAAGTAAACCGATGTAGTTGACACCTGGACTGGATTATTTCCAATACCCCTAAGTGAGCGTCGTGATGTTTCTCCTTTAAGTCCAAGTTTCTCACAAATTTCTTTTGTGATCAAACTAACTTGTGACCCACTATCTAAAAGTGCTCGGCAGATCTGCTGTGTACCGTTTGCACCTTCCACAATTATCTGAGCAGTCGCAAGGAGCACTTGATTGATGGTCTCACTTCCTTGTTCAATACTCGTGTTGTTGACTTCACTTACAGGTTTAAAGATCTGTGGCTTCGCACCCTTCTGATTATTAGTCACCTCTGTGTCAAGCCTATGGAGCAAGGTATGGTGCCTTTTGTCGCACTTCTTGCAAGGTCCTTGGCAACAATTCTGTCTTGTATGACCTCTCTTTAGACAATTGTAGCACATCTTGTTTTGCTTGACAAATTCCCATTTTTGTTCGATGGGCATTGTACTAAATGTAGTACAGTTGTAGATTCTGTGACCTGCCCCGCATGCTATGCAGATTTGAGCATTGGTATTAATCGCCATGTGTACACTTGCATAGTTCCTTTGGATTTCATTTTCTTTTCTTTGATATTCCCCTGATCCCTGTGGCAGACTTCTAGCTTGTCTCTCAAGAAACAGAATGAAGTCTTCATAGGAAGGAAATGATCTTTCATCCTGGGTTAACTCCCACTGTCGTTTCATATCCCCATCGATTCTGTTCCTCAAGAATTGTACCAATATTAAGTCCACCAACTCGTTTCTTTGCAATCCGAGGGATCCTAGATTGCGTACAGACTCGTTACATGTGTCTAAGAGTTCCCTTAGAGCCTTTGCTGATGGATTCCTTATTTGTTTGATCTTGAAGATTCCATTCAGTTGCGCATAAGCCAACTCTCTCTTGTTGTCATATCTGGATACCAGAGTATCCCACGCTTGCCTGTAGCTCTCTGATGATATCGGGAACCCACGTATCAGTTTGGCCGCTTCTCCCTTTACTGCGGAGCCCAAATATTGTAGCCTTTGTAGATCATTTAGCCCTGGATTTTGATCTATGGTCATTCCGAAGACCTCCTTGAAATTGAACCAAGAGTTCGCATCTCCATAGAAGTGAGTCAACTCGAACTTGGGCAATATTACTGTTTCGAGGCCTTTTGTTTGTTTTGTATCAGCTGTACTTTGTTTTCCTTCCAAGGCACGCCTAAGCTTTAATTCCAGTTTTTCCATTTTATCTTGTATTGTTTCATAACCTTCGAATTCCTTCTCTTCATCCACTTCCTCCTGTTCGAATAACTCGTCAAATAAGATCCCAGTCTTCGTTTTTGTTTCCGATACACCTTCATATATCAGCTTTAATTTTTGGAGATCTCCTCCCTCTATTTCTTCATCTACGGATGCCAGGTATTTATCCATTCGTCTTATCTGGAAACGGATCTTGACTTTTAGGCCTTTGATTGCCTTCGACATATTTCAGATTTGAAGGTTTGTTACTCGGCAGAATCACGCTCTTCTCCTTAAGATCCGGGTCGATATGGACCATATGTTGGAGCTTGGATCCTTACAGCAATAGTTTGGAAATCCGTGTTGCTCTCTAACCTTTTGTTTTAGATGTTGACGATCTTTCGGCAGAGCTTAATTTGGACTGTATGCTTGCACCTCGACCTACGGATTGACTACCGAGAGATTGTACCTTTCCTAATGCGATGTAACAACAAGAGAATGGCCACACAGCCTCACGGCGTTTAGCTGACACACTAACTTTATTCAATCATCCACTCATTTTATATACATATATATTTACATAACCAAAAGAAAGTAAGAAGAATTTGCATGACTATAAATCAATGCAGCCTAGCTAGTGATTTACATAGTTAGGCGCAAACAAATGGTATATTTATGGTATATATAAAATCTATTTGGCTTGTATTTTACATGGTGATAGGAACTATTATTTACATTAGTGCTCCGTTTACGCCGCTCTCAGTTCAGGATTCTCATATTTCTGCAAGTCCGGTTCCATCAGGGTCATGCAGTCCACTAGTAATCGGACTATGGCGTCCTTGGCGGAATGTCCTGTATCCTTGGTGGCTCTGTCACTTATGTTCTCAGCCCCTCGGTCCTTGCAGCTCCCCATTCGCTCTCCTTCCTTCATCTTAAATAGGGTTTTCGACCCTTTTCCTTTCAAACAATGCTGTTCTCGTATGCAAATATTGAATTAATTTCTTTGATAGTAACTGAATATATATGGTATCGTTCAATACAATGTAATCACCATTTAGACAGATACACACTACTACAATTACAGCCATATTATCCATTCTACCCATTTCCCTCGCCAATATCTCTCTATCGTTTTTGTTCAACTCCGTATTTCGAATTATGAGTTGGTAGGAGATTCCTTATGATGCATTAGCGCGCCATCTTTTATGAAAATTCGAAATATTATAGACTGGTATGATTCTTTTCAAAAATTAAACAATATCTAACTGGAAAAGAGAGGGAAGGAAATTTTGAAAGAATTGCTTTTGTATGTTTTTCTTTTTCTCCTTGACCTTTCTCCTTCTATATAGCCAAATTGATATGATGTTAGAAATCTATTGACGCAAATATCCCTGAGTTTGGGATATCCCGTTATAGGATGTTAATAAAGTTAAAATAAATATATAATATATATATATATATTAGGTATATATTCTCCCTCTCAATAGAGTATAATTTAATAAAGCACGATTATAATGATGATGATGATATAATAAGTTCATTTCAAAATACAGACTCAATTGTTTGAGGAAAAAGCGAGCTGTCAATAAATAAAGCTGTAAATTAAAATAAACGTATTGCAGAGGATTTTATTTTAATCTGAACTATAATAATAATAAAGGTAATTTAAATTGAAATGTATTGTAAGTTCTAAATATTATTTTTAAAATTGGATCTAGAGATTAAACGAATATTATATTTCCATTTTAAATAGATGACAATTTGAAATAGGTATTTTAATAAAATTTGATAAATATAAATATTTAAAATTCATAGAACAAACTTTTAACACTTCGCAATGGAAAAGCGGAGTGAATGCTGTTCTTTGACCTACAGTTAATTCACCTTTAAGTCATGTAACAACAAAATAATTAGGTAGTTTTTTGGTGGAAGTTTGGAGCAAAGATTAATGGCTATATTGATTCAATTTTTACCAAAGTTATAATTAAGATTCCAAGTTCGCCCTATAGCGCTTTAATTACGTCTTCTGTAGTCCCTTACCTTACAATGCACATCGATTGGTGTTGTGGAAATATCTTCTGTAACTTTTTACATAAGTGCTTTCCACATTCTTGGGGCGTTCGCCTGAAAGCATTCCAGATCAATTGCCTTCTGGCACTGAAACAAAGATGTCTATTCTGTTATTTCTGTTAAGAAATCAATAATTCGGTTTACCTCTAATGGAGAAAGGGAACTACTTAAAAAAACTATAATTACGTGAAATATTGTGTTAATTAGATTTTAGAAAATTAGTGTTTGGTTTCTATATTGTTAGGTGTTAATTAATTTTAGTAAAAATTCAACTATGATTTTAATTAGATATTCAGAGTTAATTTTGTGGTTATTAACAAGGATTATCAATTAAAGTTAAATAATAAAATATTAAGTATATATATTTAATACAATTTATTCAATAATTCAATATTTCTCTTAAAAACTCGTTTAAAAGTTATGTTAGCTCACTCAGAAATATAACATTATTTTCACACAAAAAAAAAAAAATTAAATAAATTTTATCAAAATAATAAATTATTTTCAAAATATTTTTAATCAGTTTTAAATACACCTAAATAAATCTAATGATTTTTTTGCTATTTCAGACTGAACAAGGACAATGGCCGAAAAAGCTCCTAATAATATATATTTAACACAATAAACCAAACCAGTAAGCAAGGAAATTTATTTTACAAATAACATGTAAAAAAAAGCATGTTAAGCGTATTCACGCAAGAGAGAGAGAAGAGAAAAAGACATCTCCTTATCGTGTAACTGAAAGTTGCTGATGGCTTTTTTGCGCAATATATCGGAATATATATGACTATTCGTTGATTTTTAATTACACTGGTCCGCAAAATTAAAGGAACAACATTTTTTTTTTCATTTATCTCAAGTTTTATTGAACATTTATCAATGAAATTTTATACACAAATTTATTATTCCAATATTGATTAGAATACCCGAAATCAAAGAATTCTAACACGTATTTTATGCAAATTAGCCGGTCAAGCAATGATCTTCTCGCAGTCAGTGCATAATTATATTTGGATATTGTTGTTAATATGGAGTGTGATCGCCTCTAACTGATAGACAGACTCTACATCGGTGACCCATACTAAGAATTAGGGAGTTTATCAGCTCCTGTGGAATCAACGTCCACTCTTGTGTTAAGGCTGTTTCTAGCTCATGAGTGTTTCTAGGAGGGGTTGGAGGGATGAGATCCGCCGTCCTAGGTTGTCCCATACATGCTCAATGGGATTTAGGTCTGGGGATCGAGCTGGCCAATTCATCCGAGCAATTGCATGGTTTTGGAGAAAAGTGTCGACCACACCAGCTCTATGTGGACGGGCATTATCATCCATTAGAAGAAAATGTTCTCCCATTTCCAATGCTTGAGGCATCACATATGCTGCCAAGATCTCGTCCCGATACCTCTGTCCAGTCAGGGTTCCTTGCCGAAAATAATGAAGTGCTGTGCGACCGCCCAAGAAGATTCCAGCCCAAACCATAAAACCTTGGCTTCTGTAGGGATCCCTTTCAACCATATTCCGGGAATTATTTCTGGTTCCTACTTCTCTCCAGACAAAGACACGACGAGAATCGCCGTTTAGAGAGAATCTGGACTCATCAGTGAACATTACACGCCTCCATTCATCTGGATTCCAGGCGACATGTAGTCTGCACCAAAGTTTCCATGCTCTCTTTTGAGGTGGTGTCAATGGCACACAAATTATGGGTCGTCGAGCATAGAGGCCCTTCTTGTGAAGTCTTCTGCGTGTTGTATCAGTTGATACTAAGACTCCTGTAGCTGCATTGAGGTCACTTCGTAGTTGCGATGCTGTCATTCTTCTATTGCGACGCAAAAGGAGACTCAAATAACTGTCTTGATTTAACGTTGTGACCCTTGGCCGTCCTTGTCCGGGTGTTCTGGCAACATAAGCTGTCGTTTGAATTTTTTTTCAAAGCCTTGAGACAACGTTTCTTGTCACTCCAAGCCACCTTGCTACTTCTGCCTGTGATTGGCCTGCTTCCATCCTTCCAATAGCTTGCCATTTTTTTCTTGTGATAAATGTTTCCTATAAGCCATGAAAACTTTAAAAAACAAAAAGGTTCAATAAAAATCTAGTGGAGCGTAAAATTAGGACGCTTTGAGAAAGACTCAGGCACGTGCTGGAGGCGGAGTCAACGTAGACGGTGGTATTTTGCATATTGGGAACAACTTTATTTGTTTTTCTGTTTTACATACTCTCTTAATTCATGGAAGCTTCTAAATATACCAAAACTTGATATATATCCCTTAATATAACTTTTCTTTTTCTTAAACATGTGTTGTTCCTTTAATTTTGCGGACCAGTGTATTCCAGAATTGGCCAAATACTTGATTAATCAAGAAAAGCTAACCACGTACGCGTTTCGGGCTGTTGGCCCTCATCAGCTGGTGCAAGCTGTATCTCAACGACCAAAAATCTGTTCATTCAGGCATCCTGAAAAATTATGAGTATCATATACTTAAGGGTTTACGCTAAAATCTAGAAATTTTTCTTTTTTCTCACCCAAAAAATAATAATTAATAAAAAGATTGAATATGATAAATAAATTGTACACAATATTTTTTTAAATAGTGAGCGCTTCTCAGTTGACCAAAGCTGGTGTTGTGGTTTTGTCACCGACCTGAATCCGCTTGTTTGCGGAAACGATCAATAGATGGCGCTCAGTTTTATTTTGACGATAAAGGCGACCTTTAATTTTAATAATCAAATTCCTACCATCAAAATTTCCATCCACAACTTTTTTATCATTACCAACGTTTTAGTAATCTGTTGTTAACCTTTTCAAGGAAAGCAAATTTTACATTGTTTATTTTTGTTTATTATCATGTTATATATACAAATATAGACAATGTAAAATATTCCCTCCTTGATAAGTAAGTGTGAAAGCAGCTTATTGTAACATCGGTAATAAATAATAAAAAGAAGTTTTGGTAATTATTTAAATTTATAATCTCACACACACACAACCTGCAATAAAATGTTTTTATATAAAAGATTAAAATTGAATTTTAATAAAATATCATGAACAAATAAATGTTTCTTTTCTTTCTATTAAAAATGATTTAACAAAACAACGAGCTTAATACTAAAAAAGACATGAATAAAGAATTACTCAGTCAAAATTTTAATTAATATATTTAAATGGCAGAGAGCTTGGAGATGTTGGCTTGAAAGAAATACCTCCATCACATCCCAAGCCGTGAAATTAAATTATTTTTCTTAAGATAACATCTCTCTTTCACTAATTTATTTTTAATTTTCAAATTAAAATGCTTTTAAATTTTACTTTTTTAAGCTATAAAATACACTTTCTTTGATGTATTAAATATTTAAATTAATAATACATTTTAGGTTAAATGTTTTATATTCATAAATACATTATATTTGATATTTCAAAAATATATATTTGAGAAATTAGATTGAAAATTTGTTGGTAATTCACTCAAAATGCATTTGTTAGAGAAATTTCTATTGTTATATTTGTAAAAAATGATGTGTGTGTCAATATTTCAGGATTTTATTATTTGCATTTTAGAATCATTGCATTTCTATTTTTTTAATTCTATAAAATTATTTTTTGAAAACCAATGAAAATACCTAATATAATGCTCACACAAATGCATGCTGTAATCTAGCTTGAATATCTTCCCTTGCCAGTTTACCAACTTAAAAACCTTTTGGTAAATTCGACCGATTTCATAACCTTTTTCATAGGTTGTTATGATATCGAAGCCGCTCTTGTACTGATAAAGGTTAAACTCGGAATATGGTATACAGTTCGGATTTTTTCTCTGAATTTGCCAAATTTCTGTATTGCGGCTCATTCTTTAACTTTAAGTAAAGCTAAACTTAAAGTACTCTTTAGTAAGTCACAAGGATGGTGAGCATAATGCATCGTTCTGATTCATTATTATAGGGATAGATGACTTTAGGAACTTATTATGATGCATTAAAAGAGAGCATCTACATTGAGAATTATAAATAAATTTCAA
Organism: Cordylochernes scorpioides; assembly: GCA_030710605.1. NCBI lineage: Eukaryota > Metazoa > Arthropoda > Arachnida > Pseudoscorpiones > Chernetidae > Cordylochernes > Cordylochernes scorpioides. The sequence goes on along the minus strand of CP092864.1, from coordinate 76,396,576 downwards.
TCGGTATCTTGATTCATTAAAGGAGAGCATATACATTGTGGATTAAGAGTTAATTCTAGTCATAACTTGAAGACAATCGATATGGTCTTTAAATATATTTTTTGTTAAACTAGAAACAAAAAGATAAACTTTTACCCCCCCCCATTCGTTTCAAAAATTTCAAGCAACAAATCATGTTTATTTCTCAATGAATGTTTATATAGATATAATGGATCGGATATATATAGAGGAGAATTTGCAAACCAAAATGAAATTGAAATTGAAGCAATTTAACACTTTTTAAAATAAGATCATTTCCTACCAGCCCTACTGTGATAAGAATAATATTGCAAATGCCTAACTCAATTTTAATTGATTCTACTTTTAATTCTCCTATTTAATCAATATAACAGACCGCTCTATCAATTGTACATAAGACATTATACTGTCATCTATACATAAAGTTTGGAACAATTTAACACGCTAATATCTTCTTAAAATAAATCCTATTTTCTACTGGTATCTCTGCAAAGAAACAATATTAGTAAGGCAGGTTAAACATTTCATTCACATCTATTTATATTTGACTTCTTTCTCTCCATTTCTGTATACAAAACCGATCATTTGAAGGATTTCTATGTTTAAACTGGCGACACCGCTGGGAGAGTTAACCCTAAGACACTTGACCTCCTTTTAATGTTTTTCTTATTGTTTATATTGAAGAAAATAGTGTCAAACGAAGCTATATCAGCTTTTACATATATCTTTAAAGTATAATATCTTTTAAAATTATTACTGAATAAGAGAGTTGTATATTATATATAAATGTCTATAGTTAATTTTAAAATACCCATCTCAAGAGTCTAGCTTCAGTATCATTGTAAAAAGAAAACGAAAATAAGCAATATTACAGCGCGGTATGATAGATTAAACTCGCGAAACCGCTGGGAGGGTAAACCACTGATGAGCCAGGCACTCCCATTATTTTATCATTGCAGTAAGGGCAGTATAAAATTGATTTATCTCAAAAATAATTATATACGTCAAAGATAGTTCAAATTTCTTATAACATATGGCACGCTAATGCATCATATATAGATTTGAATATCAATTATATGAAAAATTGAAACATTTCAGAGAATTTTCTTAAAAGAACGAGTATATTTAAACAATAAAACAGAAATAAAATCAGTTCTTACCAGGGGATAATAATTCTCTATCCGGATAGAAACAAAGAAAATATAAATTATTGAATAAAGGTTATTCTATTGTAAGTAAATAAACCGGTTTTAGAGGCTTATTTCTCAGAGAGGGCCACTGGTAGCCTCCGGGGAAATGTTTCAAATCGATGTTCGACACATATTGGTTTTATGACCCCCTGTTCCTTCCTGGGGTGTTTTTATTGAGATCCTGTGGTTTATGGGCTAATCCATAGCCCCTTGCTAACCTTATATATATAGCATCTTTTAAATCGATACTTAGTTAATCGACTGTATATAATTTTGTTAGATTCATCATTTTAAAAAACATGTATTCAAATAATGAGTATAAAATACGATAATGGTTTGTGGTATGGTCCAAATTAGAGAGATACTTTGCCTTAAATTAGTGTTATAGCTATTATATTATCTTTTTAGAGGATTTTATAGATTAATTGTATATAATCAATTGATATATATTTATTTAAAGATCGTTTAATAGTAAAAATATTTGAACTTTAAATTGTATCATTTTTTTAAATAATAAGCAATTAAATGTGACAAGAACCAAACACAATAAAATATAATATAATAAAATATATAAACATATAAATTTGAGGAATATTGATTATTTTATATTTTAATTACTTTTTATAGTATTAGTATCTTATTTGTGTGCAATTTATTTATTTATTTATCAAATCAGACGCGATATCCCTAAAAGGGATGCTTGCGTCAATAACAACACTAAATTCAGATACTATATTACAAAAAAAATTAAATAATTACAAGATTTGAAAAGATAAGAAAGAGGACATTAAGATATCATAAGTATTTACAAAGGAAGCAGGTATCTCTTTTTAGTACACAAATATCACCCTTATAAAATAAGCCGTATTGGTTGGCAAAATATCGTTAAGGGATAAGCTTCTTGAGAATAATTTTATACCTCTAGCTATCATTTTATTTTTGTCCGTCTGCAGGAGTATTTTTAAATATAACGTTCATGAGTGTTATAGTTTAAAATATTCCTGTAGATAAAGTCGAAAAAGACTGAACGCTAGAGTTAATAAACTTATTTACAATAAACTTATCCCTGAACGATTTCTTTCAAATAAAATAGCGCAAAAGATTCTAATTTTCTATAATAATTTTCTATACTTCAACAGTTGACTATATACCATAACAAACATTCTACCAATAATATCGAATATATAAACAGAATTGCCAATATAATACTAGAGGTCTAAAAACCTGCAATGTTGATTAAACTGGGGAATCCGCTGGGAGGGTTAACCATTGATGAGCCAAGAGCTCTCCCTATTCTTTAAATCACAATGATAACAGTAAAAAGTGTGTTTTATTGATAGAATAAATTATATGTGAATATATATTGTCGCGCGTGACCCCTCCGGTTCTTCGCGACGACGCCGCTTCCTCCTTCGGGGTTCACCTACCCAAGCTCCGTTGCTCTTCCTCTGTAGCTCTGCCCTGGAGACCACCCAAAGACCTTCCGAGAACCACCACTCGAATGGAACTCCTTTCCTCTGGCAGTATCTCTCGGTCTTACCCATGGTGGGACACGAGATACTTACCAGAAGAGTAGCGACTGTGGCGTTGGCGAGAGTGTCACAACATCAACCGGCACAAAGACTTATAACGATCCTCTTTTTTATTGTCATTTATTAACACAAAGCAATAACGCGCCATCTATACATATAAAATAAAAGGATTTAAAAGCACGAATGTTTTATCTATAAAAGAAACATTCGTGCTTTTAAATCATTTTATTTTATATTGTCATTTATACTACATTACATAATAATTCGAATATCAATCAACGGGTATTTGCACTATTTTACATCACAGGGCGGAATAGGAAAGCGCCATCTATTGGCGGAGGTTGTAGGTGTTTTGAAGGCTCATATATACGCGAAAATATAATAGTTTTATTTCTACTTATAGATTAAATTCAAATTCTGTAAGTATATATCGAGCATACCATTCTATACAATATTTTATAAATTGATTGCATCTAAATACATATTTATGATATAAAAACCTAGCAAATATAATCCATATTTTGAACAGTTATAGCAAAGAAAAAAGGTTATTCAAAAATCAATAAATTTAATATTTTAAACGTAAAATAACTCTTCAAAGTCACATACGGTAAAAAATGTTCACAATAACTCAATGTTAGGTTCACAATAGAGTGGGGGTCGAGATTTTACATTAAGAAAAGAATAATAGATGTTAGCTCCATCAAATTTAACTTGATTTTATAAGGCGTAGCAAATCTAATTTTAAAATAGGGAACACTCTTGTGTTGACTTGACAATGGGGAGATTTGCTTTCAAATGAAATAACTTCTTAGAAGTGCCTTTGTTAGGGCTACCCAACCTGTATTCCACATTGGAAAATCTCCAGTTTGGCCGGGAGTTAAATGTTTCCATTGATTCCTAGACAACTAATGTGGAAGTGTATTGAAATAAACTCCCTACAATTTTTCCTTTCAACGTTTTTCTCTCAAATCGATTTTTCGTGAATATTTAATGCTTTTAATATTTCCTCTTTTAAACAATAGTTTGGGGTAGGAAATAATTTGAATAAGTTTGTTTCAATGAATTATGATAGATTTTATTATTTTATAATTTATTAGTGTATTGTATTTTTAAATTTGAATGTATTTGTTCAAATTATATATACTGCTAAATGTTTAATTCAATAATCCAAAGTATTTCCTCCCTTTTATTTATTTTATTTACCTTTACAAATAATTAGATTATTTTGTTCTCTTCTATAATTAGATGTTTATTTTTCACAAGTTCGCGTATCACCGTGAATTGTATTCTGATTGGCAAATCTAAGCGTTTTATGAGTATCTATTATATTAATTAATGTATACCTACAAATATTTTCACTCAACACACTCAGGGTAGAGGGTAAACATGTTTTTATTATAAATATATTGTGATTTATTTATTTCAATTTAAAGCGCTATGTCCCCCTAGGGACACTTGCGCTGTCATACATGTATGTTTCTACATTTGTCTGAGCATATCTATATATATAAAAATGAATGTTTGTATGTATGTCCGGTATACAAATTCGCAGTAGTTCACTAATTCAAACCAAAATTTCCAAACATAGGTAAAAAATAACGGGGAAGACGATAGGCTATTTTAAAAATTTATAAGTCAATTATTAAAACTATATATACAAATTATTCTACTTAGCTCACGAACAGCGCCCTCTATCAAGTACTAAAAGGTTATAAATACGTTTAAAATCTAAATCTTCTCAATATTTTATTAATAATAGTTCGCTTAATAACACATATGATATAAATATTTATATAATAACTGCTCTAATTTGAAATATTTGGTAGGTTTTATTTATTTATATATTTTCATTTTTAGATATAACTAATCTAATTCGCCGTTTAAAATAACTAATATAGTTCGCTTAATAACACATATAATATAAATATTTATACAATAACTGCTCTAATTTGAAATATTTGGTAGGTTTTATTTATTTATATATTTTCATTTTTAGATATAACTGATCTAATTCGCCGTTTAAAATAACTAATAATAGTTCGCTTAAAAACACATATAATATAAATATTTATACGAGGTATGTCCCATAAGTTCCCGGACTGGGTCCATAAAAAAATAAATAAATGAAAAATGTAAATAAATTTGACTGTTTATTATAGAAAAAATATCTGGCAACACGGTGGTACCAATATCGAGGCGGTACGTGCGCGTGCGCCAAAGTTATTCTAATTTATTTAAAGGTTACACCTTGCGCTGCGGCGATTTTACGATGGAACAAAAATTGAAGCAGAGAATTTGCATAGAAATTTGTGTGAAAATTCAAATATCAGCAACCGAAACTTTTAAAATGCCTAATAAAGCATTCCCCAATGACCCCCCAAAAAGAACAACTGTTTTTGAATGACATTCTAGATTTAAAGCTGGCAGAATTTCTATTGAAGATGATCCTCGGCAAGAACGCCCAAAATGTGCAAAAAATCATCGATTTGATAAAAGAAAATCCTCGAACCACTTTGCTGGAGCTAGAGCAAGACACAGGCATCTCTAAAACAACGATTGGAAGGATCGTAACCAAAGATTTGAAGCTCAAAAAGACTCCTGCAAAATTCATCCCAAGATTCCTCACTAATGAGCAAAAACTGTGTCGGCTTGCAACCTGTGAGAACATGTTGGAAATGACAAGAACGGATCCGGAATGGAAAGACAAGATAATCACAGGCGACGAGACATGGGTCTATGACTATGACCCTGAAACCAAGCGTCAATATGCCGAGTGGAGAGGTCAGGGTGAGCCTAGACCAAAAAAATCCAGGATATTGAAATCCAGAAACAAGGTGTTGCTGGTCGCTTTTTTGGATAACAAGGGCATTGTTCATCACGAGTATCTTCCTGCAGGCCAAACGGTTATTAAGGAAATGTATTTGGATATTCTTCGCCATCTAAGGGAAGCGATTCGAAAAAAATTCCAGAAAAATGGCCTAATGGTGACTGGATCTTACACCATAACAATGCCCGCCCTCACACAGCGCACTTGGCGACGAGTTTTTTTGGCTAAAAACGGGACAGAAATCCTACCTCAACCCCCCTATTCCCCAGACATCGCACCAAATGACTTTTTCCTGTTCCCCAAACTTAAAGCAGTTCTAAAAGGAAGACATTTTGACACCAGGGATGACATAATAGAAAAATCGCTGTTTGCATTGAAGAGCATTCCAAAAGAGCTCTATAAAAACTGTTTCGACAATTTGGGGAAACGATGGCGCTGGTGCTGGAGGAGGGATTACTTTAAAAAGTTTTAATAATTTTTTTAAAAAATATCTTACCTTTTTTTTTTTTATGGACCCAGTCCGGGAACTTATGGGACACACCTTGTATAATAACTGCTCTAATTTGAAATATTTGGTAGGTTTTAATTATTTATATATTTTCATTTTTATATATAACTGATCTGATTCGCCGTTTAAAATAACTGCTCTTGAAATATTTGGTATGTTTTATTTATTTATATATTTTCATTTTTTGATATAACTGATCTAATTCGCCGTTTAAAATAACTGCTCTAATTTGAAATATTTGGTATGTTTTATTTGTGTTCACTCTATTTCTATTTATTTGAAGTATTATAATTTCCATGTCTCAAAAACCTATTTCAAAAAGGTCGTTAGAAATATGTAATTCCTGAAATAACTTTGCATGCGAATATTTATGATGCCAAGCGTAGCTTAATGGTTAGGTGTGCGGCTTCGTATTTCCACAACCTTGGTTCGAAACTTATCCTGGGTGTTTTTTTTATATTGAGACGTTACAGAAACAATTTTCAATTGTACATAATTTCCTTTAAAATGTTATTTTAATTTTTCATATGTTTATTTTCATTTTTATTTTCCATTCATTAAAAGTCAATGATGTACATACTAAATTAGTAAAAACTCAATAAAAACGATATGTAAAAATATACATAAACAAATGGCTTGTAAAAGAAAGCAGCAATAAATGAGTTTAGGTAAAATATCTATTTCATTAACAAACATTTCACTTTTAAAATAATAAACTTTAAAATTAAGGTTTTACAAAACTAAAATTAGCGTTTTAAAAATAAAAACGTGGCATTTGGCGCAGTCGAAAAGGATACGAAGAAAAAAAAAAAAAATGGCGGAAAATCCAAACAACCGGTTGCAAAAATTCAACGGCTCGAAGTCGGCAATTAGGCCTGAGTCATGGATCAAATTATATGATTTTGAAAATAATTCTTTAAAAGAAGATGAAAAATCAAAAATCTTATGTACTACTTGACAGATTCAGCACTTGAATGGTATGCAGACGAGATTATTTCAAATCCTGCAATAAAAAGATGGGAAGTTGTAAAGGAAAAGTTGATTCAAAGATTTGGTTCATACAACGCAAATCCAATTGTCTCAGCATCACATCGAAGATTAAAACGAGAAGAATCAATAGAAAATTATTTTCAAGATAAAATTCGCCTGTTAAATCAAACCCATCTAACGAAGGAGGAAAAAATACATTTATTAACAGACGGACTTCCAAATGATTGGAAAGATTTAATTGTGGCTGCACAGCCAACTGACGCCACAAAATGGTTCCATATCGCAGCTTCAATTGAACAAAATAGGGCTTCAATTCAGTTTAAGCCTAAAAACAAAATACATCTCGCGACAAAAAATAATGATAATAGAAAAAATGTTTGCCCATTCTGGTGTCCAATATGTTCGAAAAAGGGAATAAAAATTAAACATTGGGTCACAGATTGTGAGGATTATGATCCTAATTATAAAAAGGATAGGCCTAATCAAAACACTTCAGTGAAACAAGTATGCGGAGCCCCGGAATTGTTGAATGTAAGTACTTTGACAAATACCCCTACACAAGGAGCTTTCAAGCTTATCAACATAAGTGTTGAAGTAAATGGAATTCCTGCGCAAGCATTTGTGGATACTGGAGCAACAGTATCAATAATCAATTGGCGATTGTTCAAGCGAACCCGTCTTCAACTTCAACCAAATTCAGACATTCACATCAGCCAAGCGGATGGTGTTACCAGGACATGTGGAAGCCTTCAGACCAAGGTAAGAATAGATAAACTAATTAAACCTGTAACTCTCCATGTAATGAAAAACTTTAAATATCCACTCTTGATCGGATTAGATGTTGCATCTCTTTTTAATCTTTTAATAGATGTCAAAGACAAAACAATTTACACCAAAATTGATGGATTACAAAATCCAATTCTTGTAAATCATCTAGAAGAGATAAGAGAACATGAATTAAAAGAATTACTTGAACACAATAGGAATGTATTTTCTCAGCATGCTATTGTTTGGGAAAAGTAGCTATACAACATAAGATCATCACGAAAAGTGAACAACCAATTTCTCTTAGACCCTATCGTCGTCCTCTAAAAGAATATGAAGAGATAGCTGAACAAGTTAAAGAACTTCTCGAACACAAGTTAATAAGAATTTCAGATTCTCCTTGGGCATTTCCTGTTGTTATGGTTCCCAAGAAGGATGGAAATAAAAGGATGTGCATTGATTACAGACGTCTTAATGAGATCACACTGGATGACAGGCAACCCCTACCTCACATACAGGACATGTTTGATCGATTGCATGGATCCAGTTTCTTCTCTACCCTTGATGTTGCATGGGGTTATTGGCAGATCGAAATGGACCCGCAATCTATTAAAAAAAACTGCATTCGTCACAAACAATGGTCATTATGAGTTTTTAGTGATGCCCTTTGGTTTAAAAAATGCTGCTTCAACGTTTCAAAGGATAATCCAACATATTCTAGGTGAATTATTATGGAAAGGAACTTGCTCTTTCCAAGATGACATATTGGTGTACACGAAAACATGGCAAGAGCACATAGAGCTTCTTAGTAAAGTTTTTGACAAATTAAGACAGTACAACATGAAATTAAAATTGTCGAAATGTATTTTTGGAAGAACTGAAGTAAAATACCTCGGACATATCATCAGTCACAATCAATTAAAACCTGATCCAGGAAAAGTAAAATCTATTCAAGACTTTCCAAGACCTGATACTGTAAAGAAAGTTCGTCAGTTCATGGGATTGGCAAATTATTACAGAAAATTTGTGAAGGACTTTTCTAAAATTTCATTCCCCTTGGTTCGACTCACTCGGAAGAATCAGCCCTTCATCTGGAATGAGGAAGTAGAGGAGTCGTTCGCTAAACTTAAAATGGCACTATCTACAAAACCTGTCCTTGCTATTTACAACCCGGACTACCCCTCTAAAGTTTATACAGATGCCTCCAAATATGGAATTGGAGCAATCCTAACACAAATTGGTCCAGACAATGAGGAACATGTAATTGCTTATTACTCCAAAACACTGCAACCACACCAAGAGAATTATTCTGCTTATGAGATGGAATGCCTAGCCGTGATACAAGCAACTGATCACTTTCATGTATACATAGAAAACCAACCATTTGAAGTCATCACTGATCATGCGGCGCTCCAATGGCTTTTCACCATGAAGAAACCGAAACCTAAGTATTTTAGATGGATTCTTAGTTTATCCTCGAAATCATGTAACATCGTTCATCGTTCTGGAAAGAAACAAACTCATGTTGACGCCTTATCAAGACTCCCAGTTGTTAACATTGCAACTCAAGAACTTCAAGAACACCAACAAAATTCAGATTTGAGTTTCTTGAAAAATTCCCACACTCACGACGGTGTGGTAATGATCAAACAAAAAGGAGTTTTTAAAGCAGTTCTCCCAAACTCGCTTACCAAAAAAATATTGGAAGAATATCACGATTCATTGAGTCACCCATGAATAACCAAAACATGCAAACTTATAACTCAATGTTATTGGTGGAAAGGAATAACAACTGATATCAAGAATTATGTTCGATCTTGTAAATCTTGTCAACTAGTGAAGGTCAGACATGAACCAACTTTAGGAGAAATGATCACTCCAACGTCAAATATCCAACCATTACAAATGATCGGTTGTGACACTATTGTACTGGGAACAGCAGCAGCTAACACAAAGCATAAATTCATTCAAGTTTTTGTTGATCACGCAACTCGTTATCTATGGGCATATCCCACAATAACAAACACTGCTTAAGCTGTCACTCAATGTCTTGATAAGATAATCAAATCTGTTAATTCGATCAATACTATCTTAACAGATAATGGCAAAAATTTTATATCAAAAGAGTTCAACAAATTTCTTTCTTTACAAGGAATTAAACACACATATACTTCGCCTTATCATCCTCAGTGCAATGGCATTTGTGAGAAATTAAATGATACGATAATGACAAAACTGAGAATAGCTGTTCTAGAGAAACCTAGATGTAAATGGAGCTCATTGTTACCGCAAGTTGTCAAAAATTATAATTCCACACCACATGACGTGACTGGTTTTTCACCGCTTTTCTTAATGTATGGAATCGGTAATGTACCCGAATTTGCCGACCAAACTCCAATTACAATTGAAGAAGCCAGGAAGAAAGCTAGCCTGCGGACAGAACAAAGTAGAAGTAAGTGGAAGATTAAACACGATAACCATCACCCCAAGTATGTCTTTAAAGAAGGAGACTTAGTCATAAGAAAAATTGCCTTCAACGACCCTCGTCTCATCAAGACATCACCAAAATATGAAGGACCATTTGTCATTCAAAAAAAGATATCTGATGTAACCTACGATATCTCTCTGAAAGACTAAAAGCAAGCAAGACGCGTTCACATATCTCAACTTCGACCATTTATTACCCGAGAATAAATGCTTCAAGAAGGGGAATATGAGACGTTACAGAAACAATTTTCAATTGTACATAATTTCCTTTAAAATGTTATTTTAATTTTTCATATGTTTATTTTCATTTTTATTTTCCATTCATTAAAAGTCAATGATGTACATACTAAATTAGTAAAAACTCAATAAAAACGATATGTAAAAATATACATAAACAAATGGCTTGTAAAAGAAAGCAGCAATAAATGAGTTTAGGTAAAATATCTATTTCATTAACAAACATTTCACTTTTAAAATAATAAACTTTAAAATTAAGGTTTTACAAAACTAAAATTAGCGTTTTAAAAATAAAAACGTGGCAATATATTATTAAAGCAATGTTTTTTTTTTTACAGTACCAAGATTTCCATACATAGGTAAAAAAAGTACGAGGAAAACGATAGGCTATTTTGAATTATATATAAATTAAATATTAAAAATATATATTCAAATTATTCTACTTAGCTCACGAACAGCGCCCTCTATCAAGGTTATAAATACGTTTAAAATCGATATCTTCTCAAAATGTTATTAATAATAGTGTTCGCTTAATAATTAGAATACTTGATCTAAATCGAGATATTTATAGACGCTCGCTCGATTTGAAGATTTACACATGTGTATATCGTAACTAATCTGACTGTAAAATTTGGAGCGGGACGTTTCACAAGAGTGACATCCACGGCGCCAAATTTATAATTGTAACGAATAGTATATAATAACGAATAGATTCAAAAAGGATGAGTTTCTTTATTTGAAAAATCAATTCGAGCTTTCGGGCGCAAGCTGCCCTTCTACAGGAATAATGGATACAATTTCAAGTAGTTATGTATGTACAGTTATAGTGTACGTATAGTGTTTGAATAAAACATTTAATCGGGTAAACCCGGGCGTTGCCCGGGTCATTCGTCTAGTTTATTATAATTTTAGGCCTTGAAGAAGAGAAATATGATATTAACAAAAAGAAAGAGAAAAATATAAAATAATATCCATTAAATACTTACATTATAATATTGTTCAATTATCATCCTTATTAAAAGAGAAGATTTGTATATAGGTATTTCTCATATTTTGTATATATAAAAAATTATGTTTATCTCTTATTTATGATAGTGAATGAATGTATCCCGTTCAAGTCGCGGCGCAGCGCGGCCTGTTTTCGAGTGAATGTTTGCCTAACGAACATGGTTTTACAAAGGTACCTTAATAGTTGTAGTAAAATAATGCATTAATATATCATCGTCATTATGTTATATGAATAAATGTTAAATTATTCAGTGGTTTAATTTGAATAGCATATATTTGAAACTACTTCTCAATCTATAAACCTATTTGTTAAATTTATTATTTTTCAATTAGTAGTTACAATTGAAGGGAATGAAAGTGACCTTTGAACCTTTCTTATATATATAACATAAAGTTGCGGAGAGATGGTATTTATATACCAAAGTGTATACATTTCTTCCTTTGAAAATACATTAAAGCATATTTAACAATTTATATATATCATTCCAACACAAATATAAATAAAGAATCAGCAGCAACAGAATATTTGGTAAATCAGACAAAAGCCAACCTCTGTATACCATAGTTTAGCGCTATTGCTCTCATGAGTACTAGATCTCGACTTCGATTTTATAACATCCAACGAGAGGAATCATGAAATCGGTCGATAGAACACCTTTTAAGTGTTTCATTAGGATAATTTTTAGAAGAAAATGTCTTACCTTTTAATTGGTCGTTTACTCTCAGTATAAGAGCTATATTCATTTTCAATTCTAAAGCCCTTTTCTATCTACTGCAAGTAAAGTCTGTCAAATTTCATTCAACATGTTTAAACCTGTCACATATCAGATGGTATTGACTCTAATGGCTGATATCAGGAAATGTTGTTCATCTATCATCGTTTATTAATCACTCTCTGAGGAGTACCTCGCTAATGGACATATCGTCCAACTTAAGTACTTGTGACCAATACTTTGATATCGGTATATTTGCGACATAACCATTGATGGATCGGATATTCAGGCAATTCGATTCAACTAATGATAATTTAGTCATTGAAGAATTTATCTGAAGAAGGAATTACTTTAATATCCTCATTTTTATTCGGCACTATAGAATTATTTGGGGTACAATGAAAAAATCTCAGGAACTAGATTTGCATGGTTTACACTTGAAAGGGTATCTAGAAACGTTAAGGATCTATTGTCTAAAGAATGACAAAAGGAGCCTTTAGGAATTACATTCTCAATAACGGCGAAAGACTTGCTAGTTACCTAACATATTAGCAAAAAGAATAAAACATGATTTTGAATATAATTTTATATTGATGTATATTACGCTTTAGCACATGTGTTTTATATCAAATATTTAGTTTTATAAATGCGAATCAACATTGAATAGCTAGCCTAATTTCATAATATTTTAAATATATGTTTCTGTTTGGTTGAATGAGAAAAGAATATTATTATAATATTAATTGGGTATCTTCTTATATTTTCATGTTTATATTAAATGTAATGAGAATCATAGCGCCATCTGTCATTAAGGTTTTAAACTAATTAGCACAAACATTTCTTTTTTTTACAAATAAAATCACTTTCTTATTGTTTTTTCTGCGGTCGAAAAATATTACTCACTGCAGTGATAACGGTAGGGAGTTTTTATATGAAAAAAAAAACTAAATTTTAATTACGATTTTATTGTTTTGCCCTTTTTCGGAAACGAAAATTTCAACGCAAAATCAGTGAATACTCGTATACTCGTATATATTTTTATATTATTCTTGTGACTATTCAAATAAATGAGAAAAATATTTGGAATTATTTATACATTTTTATACTTTATATTTGAAATATGTTATTCTCTCTCTTTTTCTACAATTTATTAAGGATTTTAAAATATTTATTTATCTCTTTCTTGCGCTAAAAATAATTTTAATTAGAAACGGAGTGGCCTTCATATAATATTTTTGATTATTTATTTAGAGAGAGAAGCTAATAAAAAATTTAATATAAAATTTAATATCTATTTTTATAAATAAATATTGTAAAAACTGAAAAGTTTATTCTTACTGTTAATTTTACACTCGAAAATTGGCTCAATAAATGGAAAAGTTTGAATTTAATTTCACAGAAGATTCTTCTTGAACTAGTTTAATATTTATTCTATGATAGATTAATCTCATTTTTGACTTTTTCTTTCAACCAAAAATATAAAAGTAAAAAACCAAAAATCAAGATCAACTATAAGTTAAATATATATTTTAAATTTTATATAAATATTTTAGGAAAAATAGTTAACTCGTGACTCACTATTTAATACATATAGGTTTTTGCCATAATATCCTAATTACACAGTTCAGCCCAAAATCTTCCTGAATGAGTGCTTGAGACCTCAGATGATTTATATATATTCTTTTAAATCAAATTTTAATATAATTCTTAATAACTATGATGACGGAATTCAATCAATATAAGGATCATTATTATGACACTAAAATATGCAAATAAGTCTTTTTTTTTTGTCTAGATAAATTTATATTCCAATATATGAGATTTTTGAAATATTCAAAAAGATATAACAAACATTATTAAGATAAATTTAGTGAAAATTATACAAATTTATATTTGCATAAACTGTCTTTTTCTTTCTTTTTTAATCGTGTATTTCTCAAATATATATATATTTTTTTTATGAAGGAATTTTCAGAAAATTCTGATAAAGTTGAAAATAAAAAATGTAATAACTTCCGTTATTTTTGTTATAAATATTATTATTATATCTTACACGAATTAACAAAAACGAATATAATAATATTCTTTCTATCATTTATTATCTGTATAAATATTTATTTTTTGAGCAATACACTCTCTATTGGGATGCTGTATCATCTTTTATTAAATTTTCCCTTTCGTTTCCAGTTTGTCTGGAGGTTGATCGAAGCATGTCTAGTTCCATTCTCTCTTATTCTCAGCACATGTCGGTTTATCAACGCTTGCAATAACTACTAACGTTCTCCTTTAGGATTGTATTTATTCAAGATGTATTTTGTGTTAATGTCTCATATATATGTTATAAAAAATGAGATTTTCTGTTGATTTTGATTATTTTGAGGATTATGCTATGGTAATGCTGTCGTGGTAAAAATCTTGAAAGGATAATAATAAAAATAGTTAAGATTAGAAATAGCATTAATTGAGCTTATGAAATATAGAAAACATAATTTGATAAAGGTACTGCCAGGCTTAAGGCGTAAAAGAATTTAAAAAATAAACTTATTTACATAATTTACAAACGGTTTGAGCCGGCCATCGGGAAACAACAACAATAGGGAATGCGTGACCTCTGATGGTCGATTTAACAGGGTATTTAAATCTATGAAATATAATTTCAAATAAAATAATATTTTAATATAATATATATATATATATGATTACACCTTTATATATAAGGGCCCAAAGTGATGAAAACATTTAGTGGGTTATTATATATTTCAAGTTTTAAAATATTCTGTCCCTATAATGAATAACAGATATGTGTAGGTTCAACTCAAAATTAATGATTATGATGTATCTTTTTCAAAACAAAATCTCTTTCATTTGATTTTATTTTCCGTAAATAAAATGTTCTCGTTTCAGAAAGTATTATTCTCTTTTGATTGAAATTTTGAAAGCATTACATGATTTGAATGTTTTATTCAATATAGATGTCAAAATTTACATCAAAAATATAATTTTAAAATATATAAAACATATTAATTCGGATCATATATATGTGAATATATTATAGCTAAATATATATCGTATATTTCAAACTGTATAATAATGTCACTTTTAGTATATGTCACATATCTTCCAATTAGTTAGAGCCTATGCTTTATAAGATCATACCCTTCTATTAAAATGTACACCGTTTCTATTTGCTACCACCTCCATATTTTGTATATATGCTATATCTTTATTAATATAAGCTGTACACCCTTATTTGTATTTAAACTGAAATTGGTGACGTCAAAATAAATATCCAAAGAGCGGTCAGCTGGTTGCAGGGACAGAGGAGAGGAAAAAGGCAACGCCCAGCCCATGTGGGGCCCCCAGGGACTCTTTATAGACGACTCCTGTAAACAGGACAGGTTTTGGCAGGGGGTCAGCAGCAGATGGTTCTAGGGGGTGTTTCTCGGCAGGCCGCTGCAGTCTGGCTCTCCATGTCTCGGGGATAGGCATCCAAGTTTGTGTCATGGCTTCTACCTCTGTCCCGTGGGCTGTCCCCGATCACTCTCGGTGCTAACATCTAGCCCTGCCTCTGCTTCTTGTTGTCCGCGTGTGGGAAGAACATCAACACTCGCCTCACGTACACGACTGCCAGCTTATCCATACATCGACACATTTGAAACAATATTACATTTATATGATAAACTTTTTCATTATATATATCTAGGTAAAATTGTACTGGGATCAAGTGGCAGAATTAAGAAAAAGGCCTCTCCTGATCATGTAACTAAAAGTTATTAATGGCTTAGGCCATCTGTCGGAATAAATATCAACTATTTATTGATTTGCCTTTGAGATGCCATTTTTATTTATTTTTCCACCTGATGATTTATCCACTTGATCTCAGTACAATTTTACCTTTTTACTATTTTTTCACATGAGAGTTAAATGTTATATATATAAATTTATATAAAGTTTAAAAATGAAATATTTTATAACTATTAATAATACAGGGTGATCCAAAAGTCCCGCACAACTTTAAAAATTAATAACTCCGCGAATATTTGCGCTAGAGCAATGCGGTAAACACCATTGTGTTCAGGATGCAATGGGATTTTTTATGGCAAATAATTAAAAAATCGAAATTGATTTTAGTTACAATTTTATTCGCCAGATGGCGCTCTACCAGATTCAGAGATTCAGCGGCCAAATTGTTTGATAAATTGAAAAATATAATTGAACGACACGTATTTTTCCTTTTTGAATACCAGGAAAGAACCCTAATAATATCAAATAACAAATTAATAAAACACCATTTCGCCAAAAGTTAGAAGAATTGGTTAACGATTTTCAAATACAATCAGAGATATGTAAAATAGGCAAATGCAAATTAAAACATGTAGCAAAAATATTTATATTCTATATGGGGTTTTGTGAAATAGATTGATTGTTTGAAAACACTGCTGATATCAATACACGAATTTTTGAAATGTTAATATAGTACCAAAAATTATGATGGCACTATTAATAGGATTTCTTGCTCTAAGAAATGTGTAGTTTCTTGACTGATTGGCGACCCTTGACTATTTAACTGGATATTTGTCATGATCCAACAAATGAAATATAGAGGGGAGTGACAAAATATATTTATCGTACTTTATTCCAAATATCCTATGGGCTTGTCAAATGTTATCATTGTTTATTATACTGTACACAATTTTAAGAAATGTGTCCCCTCAAATAAAAATAATTTTTAAATCGACCTTTTGCGTTGAAAAACGTGGTAGTAAAATAATTTTGTATTATATTTTTTCACAAAATTTCTAAAGTTATTGGTGTACAGAAAATATTCCTTATGCTATTTCTTCTAATGAGCGAAAAGCGAAAACTAAACATAAGGGGAAAAATTGTGTGTACCAGTGTTATTCGAGAAGTTATAACACTCTGGTTTGCACGACATAATATGTGAGCAAATGACAAACAAAATATTACTGTTCACACAAAAAAAAAAAAGGGTCAAGATGTGAGGACAGCATTTATTATCCTCATATCCCAACACAAAGAGCTGCAAAATATTGGTAGATAATATAATACATGGCGGCTTATATAACACATGAGGTAACTGCCTTCTCTCTTGTGTTAGGTCACAATCCTTGCTCAATGTAGCACCCTTCATTCTCAATCACCGCCTGCAGACGATAAATGAAAGAATGGACAGCATTAAATAACATATCTGTTGAAATTGATAAAACGTGCCATCTGATAGAAGCCTTCAACATGGCCAATGTGGTAGGCCAGCATCGATAAACACGCGACTTAATGTACCCCCATAACCAAAAATCGCAAGGCGTCAAGTCTGGTGATCTTGGAGGCCACTGGTATATAATGTGGCGACTTATCACACGATTTTCACAGAACGTATCCTTCAGCAATTGTTTGGCACTTCGGGAGATATGAGGAGGTCCTCCATCTTTCATGAATGTTATTTCGCTTAGTGCTTTTGCCTGCAATATGGGAATACCCTTTTCTCTCAAAAGTTGAACATAACGTTCATCAGTTACAAAAACAATTTTAAAAGTTCTTCCATTGATATTTCAAAGAAAAATGACCCAATAATAAAAGAAGTGAACCCACACAAAACTGTAACTCTAGGCTGGTAAAGTGGCATTTCTGTAAAAATCCTAGGGTTTTCTGTTGCCCAAATGCGGCTGTTTTGAATGTTGAATTCTCCGTTTAGAGAAAAGTGAGCATCATCTGTCCACAGAAAATTCGACAGCCAGTTTTCATCAATATCAATTTGCCAGAAACCCATGCAGCGAATTCTTGACGCATCTCAAAATCGCCAACTTTCAGCTCGTGAATTCTTTGAATTTTGTAAGGGTACACACAATAGAGACATTAAGTGAAGCGTCTTCGGATATCACAATCATACTCGGCGAATTTAACTCCAAAAGTTCAATTTGGGGATCACCTGTCCAGGATAACAAAAGTCAGCAGGTTGAGGACATGCTAACCGACCTCGACCTTACACCGTTAAATAACGGAGAGAACACCTACCTATCTAAGTCCACAGGCACAGAATCCGCAATAGACATCACAGCGACAAATTACAACATCGCACCCACAACACAATGGAAAATCCTGAGAGGTGCAATCAGTGACCACAGACCAATTCTAACAACCCTAAACTTGAAAATTGAGAATATCCATTAGAATAAAAGAACATGGAACTTTAGGAAAGCTGACTTGAAAAAAATTCACAGAAAAGCTTGAAGAACTGTGCAACGAAAAATTGAATTACAGAACGCTTGACAAAAACTTGGAAAAATTCTCTTCGAACATTTCAAAAGCTGCAAAAGCATCGATACCTAGAGGTAGACGTAAAGACCTGTGGATACCTTACTGGAAGGACCTCAATATCGAGGCAATGATATCAGAGAGAGAGACAATATCAATGAACTTCTTAAAAAAATAAAACAGAAGAAAACAGAAAGGAACTCATTGAAATTAGTCACAAAATAGAACAAGAAATTTGGATATGCAAACAAGAAAAATGGCAAAATTCTGCGAAAAAATGGATCCAAGAAAGGACAGCCAACACTGGAATATGATTAGAGTGTTAGAGAACAATCAAAACCAACACCAATCCTCCAATACTCTAACCGATATGAATAGAACAGCGCGAACGAGAACAAACAGATGGCTGACATAATTGCTGAATATCTTTCAAGCACTTCCATACTCAACTATACGAATGAAGACAGGACTCTAAAAATAATATAAACCAGTTAGTTAAACAAGCAAGAAACTTCCATCAACAAGATATTTTCTCGAGAGACTTCACACTGAATGAGCTAAACTCATCAATAAAAAAATCCAAGAGGTCACCAAGAGATAATCTAATCTTTGGTCAAATGATTAAACACTTTGAAGACAAAGCTAATAATCAACTCCTACGAATACTGAACATTTCATGGCAAACTGGTAAACTACCAAAGAATTGGAAGATATCAATTATAGTGCCAATACTGAAGCCAAACAAAGATGCCAAGGAATACAAGACTTATCGGCCAATTGTTCTCACCAGCATACTTTGTAAAATACCAGAACGAATTATCCACTCTAGGCTCATAGTCTGGCTCACTAACAATAATAAAATAAACTTCTACCAAACTGCCTATAGATCCCAGCACTGTACGACTGATCAACTGTTCTACTTCTGTCAATCAATAATAGATTCTTTCCAGGAAAAACCGCCAAAGAAGACCACGGCTATATTCCTTGATATGACCTCAGCTTTTAATCGAGTGTGGAGGGAGAAATTACGTGAAAAGCTGCACAACATCGGAGTAAGAGAAAAACCTTAATATGGATTGCAGACTTCTTAAGGGGAAGAATGTTAAAGGTTCGGGTTAATGGAGAATTTTCCAAGGAAGGAAGAATATGGACTGGTGTAACTCAGGGATCTGTGCTCAGTCCTCTACTCTATCTGCTATATATTAACGACATCCATCCTTACCTCATTGAAGACACAAAGGTTGCCTGTTATGCAGATGATATAGCCATATGGCACACAAGTAGCAGCATAGAAAAATCGTAAAAAATACTGAACACATCAATGAGAGGACTGGAGAAGTGGGCAATGGAACTCCAAATGACCATAAACCCAATAAAACCAAACCTATGCGTCTTCTCCACTCACAGGGAAAAAGGCATAATTATAACAAAAAATAAGCATAAACAAACAAATGATTGATAAAATTAGAAATCCATAATACCTAGGTGTGATACTGCAGTCCTGTATCTTTCAAGTTGGTCTCGAGGACCACGCCATCACCATCTCCTAAGCGGCAAAGTACGTGATCTACGTATTCATCGTAGATCGCAAAATGCGTGGTGTCGCTGGAGACCCACTGGCGATTCTCCTCAAACTCTGCAGCGCTGGAAGAGGCGCCATATTCATTGTACATAGTGTATATAATGCATATTATCTTTTTTTAATAGTGCAGACTGTGCATGTATTGACAAGATGTCAACAAAATTATTTTAATTATTATTGATGAGGCATTGGAATTTTCAGAACACATAATTAGCACCTCAAATAGAACTATCAGAAAACTAAACATTCTGAGAAGGCTATGTGAAACAAATTGGGGAGCAAAACCCAGAATTCTCAGAACAACATATACCACCTTAATAAGGCCGATAATGGAAAATGCAACACCGGTCTGGGCTCCCTCAAGCTCATCACTAAAAGTAAGACTAGACAGTGTTCAAGCAAAAGCGGCCAAAATAATCACTGGTGCTGTTTCATCCACTAACAATGAGAAAATTCAGAGAGAATGTGTTCTAGACCTACTCGCTCGAAAGCAGAAGACAAAATAAAAACAACTTGGATCGGCACTTCGGAAACGAGGAACCAAAGGTCGAGATCTCTCTGACCACTTGTGGTTTGGTAGATCCGCCCTTTTCTGAGAATGAGGTGAAACTGACGGCTTTCAAGTTCGGGAAAAGGAAATCTCCTGGTCCCGAAGGGATCGATAACACGGTCGTGAAAGCCCTGGTAAGGATGCACCCATCGCTTCTTTCCAGGTTATTCAATAGGTGCCTGGACACTGGTACTTTTCCTGAGGCATGGAAGGTTGCCCGAGTAGTGCTTCTCGAAAAGTCTGGTAGAAAGGGTAATTCTCCTAATGATTATCGTATGCTTTCTTTACTAGCGTGTCTAGGTAAGGTCCTGGATAGCCTACTAGCTCAGCGACTGAAGCACTGGCTAGAAAGTAATGAGCTCCTTTCCTCTTTCTAACATGGTTTTAGGGAAGGGAAGTCCACAACCACAGCTCTGAACGAGGTGTTAGAGGGAGTTTAGATGGGCTTAAATAAGGGTGCTTGGGTTCTTTTCGTGGCCCTGGACATTGATGGCGCGTTCAACTCCATGAACTGGAACAAGCTGATGAGAAATTTGATGGACATGGGTTGTCCTGATAATTTGTGCAGCTTGGTTCGTGACTTCCTGAGGGATAGACGGATTAGCCTCAGTTTTGGTGGGCGGAAGTTGGAAAGAAACTGTGCTAGGGGTTGCCCCCAGGTCTCTTGCTGCGGACCTATTATGTGGAATATCCTGGTAAACACCGTTTTCCAGGAGGAGCTCCCTGAGGGAGCCAGGCTGGTTCTCTATGCTGACGACCAGTTCCTCATTGTTGAGGCTGCTTCGAGAGCGAAGGCTGAGAAGTGTGTTGAAACTTCTCTCCAAATTCTCTCGAACTGGGTCCATGACTCTGGCCTTAAGTTCAATGTCTCCAAAACTAAAGCCCTCAGCTTTAAGCCTAGGGACATGAGAACTAAAAGGAAAGGGATCAAATGGGAACACAAGCCGGCTATCGGGATCGAAGGACGGAGGGTAGCGTTGGTCAATAGGATGACCATCCTGGGGGTGGTCATTGATGACAAGATGGGTTGGCAATACCAGGCGGAGGAGATGGTGGCGAGAGGCAGGGAGGCGTTGTGCAGGCCTGTCCTGGTTGGCTCTCAACAAGGGGAGGGGGAGGGGAGAAGGAGGGTACTATTTTTAGGAACCTCTGCCTCTCCTGTGTCGAGGCAATCCTGCTATATGCTTCCAGGGCTTGGTGTCGCCGAAACAGGGATCAGAAGGTGGCGACTACTCTAGAGAGAGTGCAGAGTACAGCGGCACTCAGAATCACAGGGGGATAACGCACTACCAGCAGTGAGGCCTTATTGGTCCTCGCTGGTCTTATTCCCCTGGGATTGAAACTAGAGGAGGAGACCATCAGACAGAAGATCTAAGAGAACAGGGAAGATGCCCTGGGACTTGAAGCGGGTGCCCTGGAATGGAAGAGGGACCCAAGGAAGCCTCCGCAGTGGTTGCCAAAGTGGAATTGGAGTCCGGGAGGGCCGACAGGGATTGGCACGGAGGTTTTCACTGATGGTAGTAAGTCTGGAACCAATGCTGGACCTGAAGTAGTGATTTTCACTAATGGAGAGCTGATCTTCCAAGAAAGTTTAACACTCAGAGTGGACGAATTGGTCTTTTGGGCCGAGCTGGTTGCGATCAGGGAAGCCCTCAGAGTGTGTGCCGAGAAGAACTTCAGCCCGGACCGCCTCTATTCAGATTGTATGTCGGCCCTCGTCGCCATCAATCTGGAGAAAAGGCAACTCGCGCATCAAATAATCCAGGAGCTGGAGATGATGACGCGGGCTCCGGAGCTCCCTTGGTTTAGGAGACACAGCCTCATCGAAGGTAATGAGTTCGCAGACAGGATCTCTAAGGCAGGATGCTTAAAAGGTAGATCACTGAGGACCACAGTGACCAAGAAAGAAGTTTATAGGAGGATCAGGGGGCACGTCCAGGACTTATGTTTGGACAGATGGAGGAACATTGTGAAGGGGAGAGAGTTTTTCAATGGGGTGACAACACCCAAGTACCTCTGTAAGGTAATGTCCCACAAACTCATTAGGGTAGTTCGGGACATGGGCTCTTCCCCAAGTCTCCACAGATTTGAAATTAAGAGCAATCCTGATTGCGTCTGTGGAGAAAGGGATGTGGATGCACGCCACTACGTCTTGGATTGTCCAAGGGTAGTGGGTGTGCAGGAAGAGAGAAGGAGGGCGAGGGGCGCGATCGAGAGTGAGCTGCTGAGAAATCACAGGAAACTTCTTGAGAAATCCCACGACGTGGCAGCTGAGCTTTTCCTCAGCTGTGAGTGAACAGAGTCGACCGGGGTCTGCCTCCCCGCGGTCCCTGCTGGACACAGTAGATAGTTTCCTATTTTGCTGTGATTAAAGGCCACCGGTATAGAAATCCTTCCAGACACGTTGTCTGGGAGGTGGTGTTTCAAGGTACAATGTCCAATCACTAGCTTGGATACCGTTACTTGGCTTATGAGTTGAACAGAATAGCAGCGAAGGCATGCTTCGCATGCCGGCTTGTGGACCGAAAGGTCTGGGTGGCCATCTGCTTCTAGGGTATACCAACTGTGCTTAGGTGGGATCCTCCAGTTCTTGTTTATTTTGGCTACTGTTTCTATTTCTTTAAAAGTAAGTTTATTTTTCTGTAGCAAAGGTTCTTTTGTGCCCTTTTTCGCTAGCGCATCAGCAGCTTCATTGCCTTCAATGCTAACATGTAAGAGTATCCATTGAAGGTGAATTTTTGAGGTATTGAGAGTTTTTGGAGATAACCAATTATGTTCCTGCTTACTTTGTCTCTAAGTTCCCCTGTGTGACTCAAGTATTGTATGGCACTTCTACTATCAGTAAGAATCCATATATCGTGATGTTTAATGTTTCTGATGGATTTTAAGACTTCATAGATGGCTATAAGTTCTGATCTGAAGACTGAGCAAAATTCTGGGTTTCTTCTGTTTATTTTCTCAATGCCATTTGTGGTTTTAATGAGAGAGCCACTGCCAGTGTGTCCCAACTCATCTCTGCTACCATCGGTTTAGATAGTTATTGCATTTTTAGGAATTTTATTAATTATTTCTAATTATAATTGTTTTAAGTATTCTGGATTTTGGTATTGTCTGTTGGTGGTTTCATTTAAAGTGGCATTAAAAATAACATTTTGTTAGTGGTTCGCATGGAGATATTTTTTTCAGCTAAATAATATTTTTCCACTTTATATTTTAAAAATCCATTTCTTTTGGCCAGGTGGAGTGGGCCTTCTTTTTTGAGTCTTAGATTGGATTCCCAATTAAGTATGTAATTTAAAGTTCTGTGTTTGTTTTCATAACTCTTGATTTTGTTTATATATTTTGGCAGATTGTAGCTTATTCTATTCTTTAAGGGCATAATGTCTGCCTCGTAAAGTACAATATCATTAGGGCAGGGTTTTCGAAGACCTGTAATAATTCTAGCTGCACTTAGTTGTATCCTTTTCAGTGATTTTAGATTTGTTTCAGATGCTGTACCATAGATTTGATATCCATATTCCAGGATAGGTCTCATTAGAGATGTGTAAGTTAATTTTATTGTTGTTGCTTCAGCTCCCCACTCTTCCTGAAATATATTTCAAGATTTTTAGTCGGTCTCTTCCTTTTCTAACAACTCCTTCAATATGCTTACTGGAGTTGATTTCTGGATCCAGGGTGTAGCCGAGATATTTAGGATGTTTATTATATTGTAATTGTTGTTCTTTCAGAATAATATTCGGTCTTATTTTGTATAGTTTCTTATCGGTAGTAAAAAGACAGGTTTCAGATTTTTGGGGGTTAAATTCTAATTTATGTTTATTAGCAAATTTTTCTAGGTGGAGAAGAGTCTTGTTAAATCTCTTTCAGCTTTTTTTCCAGTTAGTGCTGCTGCTCCATAGAATAATGTCATCAGCGAAAAGTCCAATATTGGTTTTATGTGAAATTTATTTTTCTATGCCTGCAATAAATAGGGTAAAGAGAGTTGGGCTAAGGACTGATCCTTGTGGTAATCCTTGGTACAATTTGAAGGTTTTAGATAGAGTGCCATTATATTCGATCCTGATTTATATATTTTTAAGAGAATTATTTATCCAAGTGATAGCTTTTCCATCAATTTTGAAATGTTTGTATAATTTTGTAATTAACTTGTTTTTCCATACCTTATCAAAAGCTTGTGTAAGGTCTAAAAAGCAGCTATGGTGTGGTTAGTTGGTTTTTCGTTTTGTGCATCTTTTACCTTTTGTGTGAAAAATAAGAGTTGGTCTATTGTCCCATGTCCTTTCCTGAATCCATATTGTTCTTCTGGTAAGAGATTTCTTGTGTCGGGGTGGTAGGTGAGTCGTCTGAGTATAATTTTTTTCCATTAATTTGCAGCAAATATTTGTTAGGGAGATAGGTCGGTAGTTTTTTGGGTCATCAGCAGATTTGTTAAGTGTTTTAATGGGAATTATTGTTGCATTTTTACAGTCTTGAGGCAATTTTCCAGTTTTCCAGGAGTTATTGAAAATATTAAGAAGTCTTTCTTTGCCAATTTTGCCCAAGTTTGATATCATTCGGCCATGGATTCCATCTGGCCCAGGAGTCTTGTTTAGGTCAGTGTTTTCTAATGCATAAGCTAGCTCTTTCATATTGATTTTTTTCATGGAAAATATTATGAGTGCTGGTGACATTTTTTACAGTCATGAATAATCTTTCGGGCCTTTTTTCAACCTTGATTTTACTACTTATTTGATATGAATTACCTAAAAGATTGGCAGCAATTTTGTCATTAGTTTCTGGTGTACCATCTGTATTCTTAATCATATTTGTGTTTTCAGTTTGTGGCTGGACTCTGTCAATTTGTTTTGCCCAATTCCAAAGTTTTGTATTTGGGTTTCTTGGGTTCAGGTTTTCACAAGTTTGTTTCCATTTTTCCCTTTTCACATTTACGTATAATCTTTTTTTATTTTTGCAATCACAATGTTCAGTTCAGTTCTACAATTTGTTTGGTTTTGGGTGCACTTTTTTGTAGTTCATTTCTTTTAGTTATAAGTCTTTGAATATTTTTTGCCTGGTGTGTATAATTTGAAATCCATTTCTTAATATTACCTCTTGGTATTGAAACTTTGGCTGCTTTAATAATGGTGTTTTCGAAAGATATCATATTAGCCTTTTTGAAGTTCCAGAAATTTTCTTAATTGAGCTAGTTTTGGTCTTGGTGCTAATTTCTATCAAATTAGGCAAATGATCACTTCCAAAACCTTTTAATATTTGCTATTTGCATTTGTGGAAAATGTCAGGATAGTAAAAACTTATATCAAGGGCTTGTGCAGTATTATAGCTTGTAGGAATGATGGGTAGGATTCCCATCATTTAAGCACATGAAGGCATTGTCGTCAAATATGTTTGATAGTATTTTGCCTCTTGGGTTTGGCGTAGAACATCCCCATAGTTGATGTTTGGCATTAAGGTCACCTACAATAATAGTGTTGTCTGTAAGAAATTGAGCCATTGTTCCATCGTCAATAAATGTATTGTTTGGAGGGTGATACATATTGTATATGTTGATGGCTTTGTTTTGATTGAGGTAGACTTTGATACCTTGGACTTCGAGGTCTAATGTGTTTGGAATATTAACTGCTATGTCCTCATAGTACAAATTATTGATTAAAAATGCTAGGCCACGCCCTTTAACAGCTTAAACAGATGGATCTTCAGACCTTACCCTGAGTAATGGAGGGGCCGGAATTAACATAATACTGCAAGATGGAACAAACATCAAAATTAATGAAGGAGCAGGACAGATTTCGTCAAACTTCACTTGTGAACTGACAGCTATCTGGAAAGCCCTTGATGTATGCCTTAACCAACCATACCTGCATCAAGCAGAAGGAATTTTAATATACAGCGACTCCATATCCGCTCTAGAAGAAATTCAGAAGGGCAATACTAAAATCACACAGAAAATACACTCGTTACTTTCCCAACTGGAACCATTGGAGAATAACTGCATTCTACAATGAATCCCTGCCCATGCTGGGATCAGGGGTAATGAAATGGCATTCGAATTGGCAAAGGAAGCCAGAAAGTTGAGCCAAAGGAAAGAACAAATGTCATTATTTGACGCTGATTCTTTGTCAAAATACAAGATAATTAAACAAAAAAATAAGAAAAGATCAAAATGCGAAATAAACTCTGAGAGAAAAATGACAAAAACTATAACAAGACTTAGAACAAAACACTATAAAGGAATGACAATACATCCAGATGGCACAAGAACCTATAGGACATGCAACAATTGTCCTGGTGTGGAACTTACACCTACCCACATTTTCTTATAGCCAGCAATGGCCGCAGCCTTGCAAAAATTAGACATAGACCCTGAGCAGCAGCTTTACACACCTAAGATAGTGGACATTGCTGCTGCTGTGATGGAGATACATGGATACATCTGAGGCTCTTTATTGGACACGACAACAACAACGGCATTCCAGAGTAAAATAAATTATCAGAGATAGATACATATTTTTCAAATGAATTAAAATAAATATAATCGATACTGAGTGAGAGTTGAATTAAAAATATTAGAAATTTATTATCTTCGGAAACAAACCGTATCTAAAATATCAATTTTCTTTTTGCTGCATGTTTAATTTGCATTTACCTATTTTACATATCTCTGATTGTATTTGAAAATCGTTAACCAATTCTTCATACTTTTGGCGAAGTGGTGTTTTATTAATTTGTTATTTGATATTATTAGGGTTCTTTCCTGGTATTTAAAAAGGAAAAATACATGCCGATCAGTTATATTTTTCAATTTATCAAACAATTTGGCCGCTGAATCTCTGAATCTGGTAGAGCGCCATCTGGCGAATAAAATTGTAACTAAAATCAATTTCGAATTTTTCATTATTTGCCATAAAAAATCCCATTGCATCCTGAACACAATGGTGTTTACCGCATTGCTCTAGCGCAAATATTCGCGGAGTTATTAATTTTTAAAATAGTGCGGGACTTTTGGATCACCCTGTATATAAATTATGTGTTTTATTATATTAATATTATATGTGTAAATATTTGATGATAAAATTTAAAACCTCTAGTCAATAAATATAAGAAAAATATATAAATAGAAAAATTAAGAAAAAGGCATACACCTAATACCAGTACAATATCACATTTGTTCTATTTTTTCAAATAGAAAAATATACTTCTGGATATTAATATTCTGTTTACACATTTGTAAAATATACATGTATTCAAGTTTTAAAGTAAAATAATTATCATTTCCAAATAATTAGTTGACTGTATTTGATTAATTTTAAATAACAGTATATATTTGGGTGAGTTAATTATACATAAAATATACATAAATGTTTAATTGAAAATATTAAATAAGTATGATATTGAAGCGTATTAAAAGAACACTAGACAGATAAATGATTAAGAAAAATATTCGTTATTTATCACGTCAGAGCACGACTCTCTCATTCTTCTATTCAATCTTATTTAATTAAATTCATTCATTTATTTTGTATTCAATCTTATATAATCTTATATGAACGATCACTAAAGGTAGTTTAAATATCAATCTCTATCTCTTAGACGGCTAAATTATAACTAACACATTTATTTACAGCTAGAGAATCTTTAACAACAAAGCGCTATGTGGGACATGATGAATTCATAAATACACATTGATATTCTGTTGTTTATATTCTCATTGACTAATTAATTTAATAATAAAATAAGTTATACATTTATTTTTTCGCTACACAATATGTTATTATCATTCTTTATTAATAATCAATTTATATATTATGCATTAGTGTGTCATCTGTTATATGAAATTTGAAATATTTTAGACCCGTGTATGTTTCTCTTAATGTGTATTAAACTGGGGAAACCTCTGGGAGGGTTCACCACTGGAGAGCTAGGCTCTCCCATTAGTTTATCATTGCAGTGAAGGCAGAATAAAATTGATTTATTTTCAAAAGAATCATACGCGTCAAAAATAGTTTATATTTGTTTTAATAGTTAATATTTGAATATTCAATTCCATAGAGATAGCTACACTCTCTGGCTTTAATTATATAACCTTTTTTTATAATGGGAGAGAGGGATTCACTGACAATTATCAGAATAAATTACAACTGACTTTTATTTTCAAAATATATTTTTTATTCACAAAATTCTTTAAAACGCATTTTAATATGTTTCGTACTTTGGTCAGAAATTAATGATTAATAAGTTGTAAATATTCTCAAATGTATCCTTGCCTCTTCGACGGGGAAATACTCTAGCATATAATTGTAAAAAATAAACATATTCGAAAATTTTGATGGTTATATCGAATTTATCAACAATGAGGCTATATTTATAAATATAATCGAAGTAATTTTTTCTTTCCATTGAACAACTACTATGCTTAAAATCACAAGACATCAGTGAAAGATTGGATCCCAAGCCTGAATGAATTTTTCAAAATTCATTTTGATATAATAATCACTGCGCGTTGATATTTAATGATCTTTGAGAAGGTCCAAAAATGATTGGAGATATGCCGAATATGCGAAAGGCTACAGGCTGCGAAGGCTCAGGTAAATTATCAATATCAGCAGCATAGCTTCAAGAACTGACCGCTGGTTTTAGTGGATACAAGTTGCAGCTTCAAAGAATTGATTATCGCAGCACCACCGATAAAAGATCTTACTGGCGTTTTTGAGACTGCTCTTTGCAAAAGCTCAAGGGACCGATCGGATCCGTACCACAGCTTCGCAAGAACTAGCCAGCGGTTATAGAGGCCGCATGTTGCGAAGACGCGAAGAAATTAATCATGACGACAGCTCAGCTGCAAGTTCTTGCTAATAGATTTAAGGACCACACTTCGGAAATTCACAAGGAACTGATTATGACGGCAACATAGCTTCAAGATCTTATGATTATTTTTAGGAACCAAACTTAGCAATTGCTCAAGAACCTGATCAGGACGGCAACATAACTTCAATATCTTGGTGTTAGTTTTAAGAACCATAATTTTCAAATGTTCAAGGAACTTCTCAGAGATGGAATAGAGCTTCAAGATCTTGATGTTAGTTTTAGGGACCGAACTTAGCGATGAGTCAAGGTATGATCGGGGCTGCAACACAACTTCTATATGGTGCTATTAGTTATAGGGACCATACTTACCAAGTTCTCAAGGAACTGATATGGGGACAACAGAGCTTCAAGATATTGCTGTTATTTTCAGGGACCACACTTAGAGAAGGTCGAAAAGACTGACCTGTGCGACAACACAGCTGAAAGATCTGTCTCAGGTGAGTATCTATCTGTAATTCATTTAACAATGCCTAGAAAGATTCTTTAAGGGGAGAGGAAGAAGAGTAATTTTATAAATATATTTTTAAAAGAAATATCCAAGTGGTAAGTAATTAAAATTTCTAGTAAATTATTCCACAAATTATAAATAAAATAAAGGTTCAGAATATTTCAAGGGAGAGAGTAAAAAGAGTAACAGGTACATAACTTATGGAACAGGTGATGAGACACCGATTTACTAATACTAAGCCCCAATCAAATTCCGAGAAAGAAACCAACGCCATCTCATATGTTGACAAGACAGGAAGATATATAGACATCCGTCTTATGGAGTATAAACTAAATATTAGTAACAATCATATGAATCTCCAATTTATAATCAAGTTTCAGAAACAATCGTTGAATTAAACTTAGAAGCCACATGTTACTACAGTAATATCCCCAATAAATACCAAATAATGTTCTTTGAAGCATTCCTATTTTCAGAGAAAAGATAGTAGTAACAGGACAATAGACGTACCGCCCCAATTCAATCCCATTCATCGTTACTGTCAATAGCAGGACTGACTCAATATACCTACAGGGCTATTCTTCAATTCACTACCTAGCAACGTTGGCTCGTTGAACTTGAATTACATTTAATTTATTGTAGCGAATGTACCCGCCTTCGCCCAGTTTACCCGAGTGAGAGTTTTCCTAATAAATATTGGTTGGAACAATACTTTCGAAGCAAACATTCACTCTTTACTGAATCTATTCTTGTCAAGATAAATTGATGTTAGTTACTCTTCCCTATCAAAACCTTTGAATGAATCATTGGGAATTATTTCATCTGAATAGTTGAATATATACACTGGTCCGCAAAATTAAAGGAACAACATATTTTTTTAAATTTATCTCAAATTTTATTGAACCTTTATCAATGAAATTTTGTACACAAATTTAATATTCCATTATTCATTAGAATACCCGAAATCAAAGAATACTAACACATTATTTATGCAAATTAGCCGGTCAAGCAATGATCTTCTTGCAGTCAGTGCATAAATATCTTGGATATTGTTGTTAATATGGGGTGTGATCGCGTTTAACTGATAGACAGGCTCTACTTCGGTGACCCATACTAAGAATTAAGGAGTTTATCAGCTCCTGTAGAATCAACGCCCACTCTTGTGTTAAGGCTGTTTCTAACTCATGAGTGTTTCCAGGAGGTGTTTGGAGGGATGATATCCGCCGTCCTAGGTTGTCCCATACATGCTCAATGGGATTTAGGTCTAGGGATCGAGCTGGCCAATTCATCCGAGCAATTGCATGGTTTTGGAGAAAAGTGTCGACCACACCAGCTCTATGTGGACGGGCATTATCATCCATTAGGAGAAAGTTTTCTCCCATTTCCAATGCTTGAGGCATCACATATGTTGCCAAGATCTCGTCCCGATACCTCTGTCCAGTCAGGGTTCTTTGCCGAAAAATATGGAGTGCTGTTAGACAGCCCAAGAAGATTCCAGCCCAGACCATAAAACCTTGGCTTCTGTAGGGATCCCTTTCAACCATATTCCGGGGATTATTTCTGGTTCCTACCTCTCTCCAGACAGAGACACGACGAGAATCGCTGTTTAGAGAGAATCTGGACTCATCAGTGAACTTTACACGCCTCAATTCATCTGGATTCCAGGCGACATGTTGTCTGCACCAAAGTTTCCTTGCTCTCTTTTGAGGTGCTGTCAATGGCACACAATTTATGGGTCGTCGAGCATAGAGGCCCTTCTTGTGAAGCCTTCTGTGTGTTGTATCAGTTGATACTAAGACTCCTGTAGCTGCATTGAGGTCACTTCGTAGTTGCGATGCTGTCATTCTTCTATTGCGACGCACAAGGAGACTCAAATAACGGTCTTGATTTAATGTTGTGACCCTTGGCCGTCCTTGTCCGGGTGTTCTGGCAACATTAGCTGTCGTTTGAAATTTTTTCCAAAGCCTTGAGACAACGTTTCTTGTCACTTCAAGCCATCTTGCTACTTCTGCCTGTGATTGGCCTGCTTCCATCCTTCCAATAGCTTGCCAATTTTTTCTTGTGATAAATGCTGCCTATAAGCCATGAAAACTTTAAAAAACATAAAGGTTCAATAAAAATCTAGTGGAGCGTAAAATTAGGACGCTTTGAGAAAGACTCAGGCACGTGCTGGAGGCGGAGTCAACGTAAACGGTGGTATTTTGCATATTGGGAACAATTTCATTTGTTTTTCTGTTTTACATACTCTCTTAATTCATGGAAGCTTTTCAATATACCAAGACTTGATATACTTATGTATATCCCTTAATATAACTTTTATTTTTCTTAAACATGTGTTGTTCCTTTAATTTTGCGGACCAGTGTATATTAACATATAGGTTATTCAAATAGTAATAATAGGCATATTATAGACCATTTTGCATGTTTTAGAGGTATTTAATTATGATTCTTATCACATACTGACTCTGAATGACCTAGCTTTACTATCCACGAGATATTTTGAATTTGTCTTTAATTTCTCTAGAAAATCATAGGAACAATTTGCGTTAATATAGCTCAATATATAGGTTAGCATAAACGTCATTCAAAGCCTAAATTAATAAAAATAACAAATTATTATGCATATATTGGAGTTATAAAATAATTATAATTATTATATTCTAACTGACTGACACACAGCTTCACCCAGAAATCCTGAGTTGAATGTTTACCAGACGAATATTGTTTTAACAAATACTACATTTTATGATTATAGGCGCAGAATACAATAATTTCAACAAAATATAAGAAAAGATCAAATATGCGAATTAAACTCGGAGAAAATAATACAAAAACAATATAAAGACTCAGAACGAAACACCCAAAAGGAATGACAACACATCCAGATGGCACAAGAGCCTTCAGGACATGCAACAATTGTCCTGTTGTGGAACTAACACCTATCCACATATTCTCATGTCCAGAAATTTCCGCAGCCTTACAATAATTGACATTGACCCAGAGCAGCAACTTTACACAACTAAGAGAGAGGAAATTGGGACTGCTATGATAGAGATGCATATAAACCTCTGAGGCTCTTCATTGGACACGACAACAACCTTAATACTCCAATTAGTAATTACGATTATTCCAAATAACATATTACCATTATCATCTTTTTGACTTTCGTATTAAATATTTTATATTCTAAAATTATTTCGCTTTTATGAATAAAAATAAGATATATTCTTAACAACTAATATTTGCATGACCATTATTTGTTGGTGAAAAATTCACTCGGGAAGACCCCGAGCCTTGCCCTGTTTTTCATTCGGCTAGTTATACATATTTTGAACACAAAAGGGTCCTGGTTCTATTAGTTAAAAAATATGACAAGCATCCAAAAAATATATTCCTAACAAATGAATTGTCAGACCTTGTGAGCAAGAAGAAAGATTCTGAAATAAGGAAAATAATTAAATAGCTTTTATTTGTAATTTATATAAATGATGTTATAGGGAGGCATATATCATCACATATATAATTAAAGATAGATAAACGGATTATGTGAAACCTTTTTTGCAAAATAACATGTTTTCACATTAAATTACACCTTGAAAAGTTAAAAATTAAATAGTGTAAAAATATTGTTTCACCTAAACTTATTTTAGACCTTTTAATAAAACTTTAATAAGCCTTTGTAAAAAGTGATTGTTATTAGACCTGATTTAAGAAGGAGCTTATGTTCTATCATTACTATAAAATGCATTATTACCAATCATGACGCAGCAATATTAACATATTTTCTGCCCCTCCCCCCAAAAATAACACACGTATAATATTTTTAAAATACTCCTCGTATCAATATTGTGTACAATTACATATATATATATATGTTTCTGTTTGTACACAACTTTAATCAAGTTTGTAGTTTTGTAAAGAAGCCCGTAGAAAGGCCTTGAGTTAGATAGCATGACTTATATATGCACAATTAAGATACTTATTGAAAAATGTTGACTCTAAAAGTTTATACCTTGTTCACCAGCCTTTATCAATATTATCTTTTTTTTTTCTATTTTGTGTTAATCAATTTAGGCTTTATGATAGTAAAATTGAAGATTTTATTTGATGAGGTTGCAGCGACTCCTTCCTTATTTCCATATTATCCTGTATGACTGAACCTTCAAATATCGAAATAATAGGTTAGGAGACAATTAATTAATAAATGCATATAGTGTTTCCAAGTAAGACTACTCGACCTTGGTGTTCAATATCTTTAATAATATATTTACTATCACTGTCTATAACAATGGTCTCATTTGTTTATAAGGCTATCTTGCACGTCTCTTTCAGCGCCAGTGCTAGATCATCAACAAATATTTTTATTGGTTGATACTTATATCGTCTATACATGTCTATATTTACAGTATATATTTTTTCATATCCAGGATATCTGATTTCTTACTATGGTAGAGATGTCCTCTGATCAGATTTATATATGTAAATGGAATTTTCACTTGTTATCCAATAAGATATCCTATGAATGTACACGTCATATGGATTAAAACGTATTACACATATTCACAAACTATCACCTTCATAACCTAATCCTATCTAGATATAATTGGTGTGTTAGTTTATAAAATCTACAGTACAAATTCAACAATGATTTATTTTTCATTATAAAACAAATACGAGTAAGTTTCCGAGAAATGTTGCTCCTCGAAGTATTTACAAAAAAAAATAATGGTGAAAAAAAAATTTACAAAAGCCTACTTAGTTTCTTCCATAAAAATAAACTTATTGGTTGCTTTTTGATGTTATATTTTGTAAATCCTACCTATATTTACTCATTTTTCTTATTTTTTTATTCATTTTAAATATTTATTTTATTATCTCTCTACTATATACTATATAAATATTTGCGCGACCTTTATAAATGTTCCAAAATATGTTGTTTATATGGATATTTTTAAATATATATAGATATGCAAATCATTTCTAGTATTAGAGAGAGACAGAGTGAAAATGTATTTAAATTTCTATTTTAAAGCAATATTTATACAGAGAGAGTTTATTTAAACATTAGATCTTATTATTATAGTGTCGATCAATCAATAATATGTGATATATTGTAATAATTAACCGCTGAATTATATGATATAGATATATAAATTATTTACAAATATTTTAAATCATAGAGCAATAACGCGTCATATCTCTATATAATAAAGATAAACATTTAAGCACGCAAGTTTCTTTTAAACATAAAATACTCAATCAAGTGATCAATGTCTTTTTCATTAGGTGATTTTAAAATTATTCCTTTTTTTATTGATAATATAGGTTAATTTCTATTTATTTCCTTAATCATAATGGCTTACTTTTTAGTAAGATTTAGTAAGAACGGTAGTTATATTTTAACTATTATAGTGTGTGTGTAATTACTAAGGTTTATTTTTTGGTTGCACGCATCATTCCTTCTGAATATATATATGTGATAATATAGTGGTAATAATGTGGTGAGGAGAGAAATAATCACACGACGAGTTGGAAGAGGAATCTGGAAGCCATCCGAGAGAGAGAGGTAGCGAGAGCGCTGTCCGCTGAACGACTGCCTGTGTGGTCACCCCCCGACTATCTGTCCCCAGGTGTTGACGGGCGGGCCCCTTTTGCCCCCCCCCCCCCCCCCCCCTTTGGAATGTCGTGATGTCTAAAGTGTCTCGCTTTAGCTGCCCATCTCTCTCTCGTTGACTGTAGGTTTGTTTTATTAATCCTGGAAGAGCATATATTATGACATATATATATATATATCAAAAGGCATTTCCTGACCACGTTCACATTAACCTTTTAGATAGGAGTTCGGGAACAGGCCAAATCAACTTTTAGTTGGTTTCTGTTCCACTAGATGGCGCTCTGCTATCTAATGATTTGGTCTTATTACCTTGTGTTTATAATCTATAATCCAAATTGTGCCTTATCAAAATTAGTATTAATTTTATTATAAGGTGTAATTGCCTTCAATTTATTTTATCACCAATCACATTGTACAGACCATGATGATCCTGGTGTGTAGTAGTTGGCGACTGCTTTTATTATAAATTCCCCACATGTCTACATATGTTAAAAGCAGTGAAAAGTACCTTAGGTACGTTTGGAAATTTGCATTCACTGGTATGGTTCGACTTCTCAAAGAATCGGGAGCTATGAGAGAAATTCTTTCTTCATAAAAAAGGCCATTTGCAGGATTTTATCCTAGAGTGTGGCTGTCGATGGTGTCTCGGAGGTTTATATCACACTTCAACGAACCACACATGTTTTAAATTTATTTTTAAAATAGTAGTACTAGTAGTAGTTATATTATCATCATTATTATAATTATTATTATACTTTCTTGATGAAAATAAATGAAAAACGAATAGAATCTGGAAAAATGAACAGCAAAGAAAACCACATGGTAAAACAAGTAGCCAAAAAATATAGAAGCGACACCAGGAAAATATCAGATTTAAAAATAGTTCAAGAAAATTAAACCAATAAATAAAAGTAATACAGAAAAGAATAGAGGTATCAGAAAAAAAGAAGTGGATTTAATAAGACAAATTATATGTTTGAACTGAATAGGGGAGCATTTTACAGAAAATTAAAGCCACAAAAAGCAAATGAAGGCCCCAATAATGAAGAAGATTTAACAAATTTCTGGTCCAAAACTTGGACGAAGAATCAAGACCTCGATATTCCGGAATACCTCATCCAGAATATTGAGAAAACAAACAAACCTATCGAACAAATAGAAATAACAAAAGAAGAATTCGAGGAAACATTGAAAAATTTGCCAAATTGGAAAGCAGGCGGTATAGATAAAAATTTAGAATTTCTTTATTAAAAATTTGACCCCGCTACACGAAGATCTATATAAAGCCGTTGTTCAAGCTATAAGGAATCCAGAAACAATTCCAGACTGGATGTTTACTGCAAAAAAACATCTTGTTTCCTAAAGGAGGAGAGAACAAACCTAGCAACTACCGCTCCATAAGTTGCATGAGCAACCTGTACAAATTAATCACGCGGATATTATCTAGAAAGCTGAACAAATACATTGATAAGGAACGATATCTGTCTATCAATCAGATAGGAACGACGCAGCTAACTCAAGGCGCCAAGGAACAGGTCTTATTAAACAAAGCTATATGCAAAGAAGACGCAAATAAACTGAAAATCATGTGGATCGATATAGCGGAAGCTTTTGACAGCATCGACCACAAATACTTGCTTAAGATATTGGAAACATCAAGAGTTCCAAAGGAAATTCAACAATTCGCAAAAATTGCCCTAGACAAATGGCAAGCACAGTTGTACTATGGCAAGCAGTGCCTCAAAACAGTTAAAATAGAAAGAGGAATATTGCAGGGAGATGGGCTATCACCACTATTCTTCGTCATGTGCCTCGAGCCGATAACAAGGGAGCTCAACAAAGAAGACAGTCCCCAAGTGGAGATGAGAGTGGGAGAGGAAAAAATTGAAATAAATCACCTATTGTTTATAGACGACATGAAAATATTTTCCTATAGCAACAAGGATCTTGAGCTCTTAGCGAACAAGACAACTCAGCTTTTAGATAATATAGGCTTCAAAATCAACCCGACAAAAACAGCGACAAACTCCACAGAAATTCAGGAATTTGGGACACTGGCAGAAAAAGAAACATATAAATATTTAGGTGTTCTAGAGGATAACACCAGCGCAGTCGTCCCAGAAAATAAAGAGAGAATAAAAAGAGAAATAGCATCCAGAATGGAATCTTTAGCGGAAACCAAGCTGAACGATAAAACCCTCTTCGCTGCTTTCAACGAATTTTCGCTCTCGCTCATAAACTACTACGTTGGAATCGCGGAGTTTAGTGAGCGAGAACTAGAAATGATGGACCAAAAGGTGAGAACAAAGCTGAGCAAATTCAAAATCCATCTTAAGCCAGCAAATAAAGAAAGATTATATCTTCAACGCGAAGAAATGGGAAGAGGATTGGTAAACTTGGTACAAAAAAACAAAGAATTCTGCTAAGCCTCTACAAGTATATATTTGGGGGGAGACAACAAAAAGAAAGGAAGCCATTAAAGCGTGTGAACAGGGCGAAAACACAATGCTCACACACAATTCAACTAATTTAGAAAATAAATACAAAATAGAAGCCCAAAACATCACAATGAAAACTCTGAAAGAAAAACAGATTGAAAATCTAAGAGGAATTATTGGTCAGAAAATAATCCAAAGAACATTCTTTAAAAATGAAGACCAACCGCTATTGGACATGATAGAATCCTCACAGTGGTTCAAAACGGGAAACAACACTCCGCAAAATGAAGGTTTTTATATGTTCATACAAGATAGAAACGTGTTCCCGAAGGATAAAAACCTGAAATGCCCTCACTGTGAAAAGGTACAGAGGACGGTGGACCACCTTGCTACAAACTGTGGAAGATTGCTTCCTTACGACTACATTGAGAGGCATAATGAAGTGGTGAGATGCATCCACTTCAACTTGGCTAGAAAATATAATTTCACAGAGAATAAGAAGATAAAGCTCCACAAAAAAACAACTAAGATTGAAATTTCATACGCCAAAATAATAACGGACCTAAGCGATATTAATATCAGATCTAACAAACCTGATATAATAGTATATGACAAAATAAAAAAGACATAACAATCATAGAGATAGGCGTTACCTCCCAAGACAATATCCAAACTACGGAGCTGACAAAGAAAAGAAAATACCAGCTACTGGTGAGGGAAATGGCCCAAACCGAAAAAATGCCGTAAAAGTAGTGCCGATACTCTTAACATGGGATGGAATAGTAACAAAATATAACAAACAATATAGAAAGGCAAATAAACATAAGAAAAAGGGACTTCGCATATATTCAATCCCTGGTGATAAAAAAGACTATGGAAATTATCTCAACAGAAAAGAAGAATGGACCTCACGATAAGTTACAGAGAAATAAAGTAATGGAAGCCATGGATCGATTGTTGGAACTATGTAGGGACCTGGCGTGTGAAGAAGAGGAAGGTGGAACACCGGACATGGAGCACAGGGATACGACGACTATAGAAGAGATCCAGGAGAACGACCTAGAGCAGATGACAAGAGACCCGACAGACAAGAAAGAATCAAAAGCAGGGGATTATCTTATCGAGGAGCCACTAGGAGAGGCCATAGAAAGACTGCTGGAGAGCTGCAGGGCATCAGGGGACCATAACGGCAAGGGCCAAAGCACTGACCAGGAGTCAAGATAGCAAATGTAAATATCTTTGTTTACTTTTATAGTCAATATTTATTGATGTTGTAAATAAAAAATTGTAAATAGACTGACCATTCGCTACACTATTTAAAGAAAACTTGTAAACTTTTTGAAAAATAACGGTATTATTATTATTATTTCTCTCTTATCTTTTTATGTATCACAAAACACACGCTATATCCTATGTGGATATTTGCCTGTAAGTATTTTAACTATTTTATGTACAGAGTTTATACATATATGTGATATGATCCTGTCGACTTTCAATGTGGCAATATGATAATAATGTAGGGAGAGAGAAATAAGGAAACCACAAGTTTGGAAGAGGAATTCCAGGCAACCAGCGAGAGAGAGGGAGCGCGAGGGGCTGTCCGCTTAACGACCGTTTGTGTCGCACACCACCCCCCAACTGTCCAAAAATAGTCCTGAGGTTCCAAGAAAAGCCCCCCCCCCCCCCCCCCCCGGAATGTGGCCAGTGGCCCAAAATGGCCGTACTTTAGCTACCTTCTATCTACGTCTCTCTCTGGTTGACTGAAGGTTTACTTTATTATTCCTGGAAGAACATACATTATGACATATATATATAAATTATTTCTAGTTTTAAAAAGAGTTAAATTTAATTAAAGTTACATTTTAGAGAAATAATTATACAAGAAATAAAGTTTATTTACAACATTTTATAAAAACGTTTAATATATTGTTAGAATTATAACCACTCTTTGATACTCGGATGATCTAATCAAACCGGTGACGGGATCAAAAGGATTACAAGGAGACCCATTTCAGACCCAAGTATATATAATAGAAAACTTCAAACAAATGAAATCAGGAAATGTTATGAAATATGTAAAACAAATCACATTTAATTATTTATACAATAATTCAACATTCAATGTATAGCGAAATGTTGGGAAAAAAAACTTTTTTTTATCTTAATAGTTAACGATAATACGTTTCTATTCTGAATTCCAGAAGGGAAAATGAACATTTTTTGTCTAATGAGACCAATCTTTTATTTGTTTTGAAATTTTTTTCTTGATGGAATAAATAAAACTATTTTGTATTCAAAGTTTTAATTCAAAGAAGTTTCTTTTTCAATCTTGGGTAAAATAACATTTATAATGTTTAGTCATTCATTCTATTTTCTGGAAATATTTAATAAGCAAAAGATATTTTCTCCTCTATTAATTTATTTCTTTGCTGATATTTTTCATATAGGGGAACATAATTTATAGAAATATATTTATGTTATTAACCATCTTAAAATAATGTAAATATTATATAATTTGTATTATTTTCAAAAAACTATATATTCCATATTAAACTGGGAAAAAATGAAATAATGAATATACATAGTATATTATAATACAATATAATGCGGCTTATGATTGTAGAACGACATTTG
Source organism: Cordylochernes scorpioides (assembly GCA_030710605.1). Classification (NCBI taxonomy): domain Eukaryota; kingdom Metazoa; phylum Arthropoda; class Arachnida; order Pseudoscorpiones; family Chernetidae; genus Cordylochernes; species Cordylochernes scorpioides. Next base: position 76,355,897 of record CP092864.1, on the reverse strand, counting down.
AAAATTATCTCGCATGTTTTTCTTTTGAACGAAAAATCGAAATTTATTTTAAAGAGAAATAAAGATTATTTCTAACCTTAGGAATGAAGTATAAAAGGATGAATGATGAAGAGTAATGATAAACGGAAAAATAAAGTGTCCAGGGATAAGAATCGAACCCACAGTGTTCTGCTTACCGGGCAGATGCCATGTTCACTAGGCTACCCTGGACATATTTTTCCGTTTGTAAATATTATAAAAAAGTATATTATAATACAATATAATGCGGCTTATGATTGTAGAACGACATTTGAAAATTATCTCGCATGTCTTTCTTTTAACGAAAAATCGAAATTTAATTTACGGAGAAATAGCGATTATTTCTAACCTTAGGAATAAGGTATGAAAGGATGAATTGTGAAGATCAATGATAAACGGAAAAGTAAATATTGACGAAGGGAAAAATATGTCCAGGGTAGCCCAGTGGACATCTCCCGGTGAGCGGAACACTGTGGGTTCTATTCCCATTCCTGGACACTTTATTTTACCGTTTATCATTACTCTTCACAATTCATCCTTTCATATTTTATTACTAAGGTTAGAAAATAATCCTCAAAATAAATTTCGATTTTTCATTCAAAAGAAACACATACGGGATAATTTTCAAATGTCGTTCTACATACATAGTATATTATAAAATATCACAGAATGTGTGTGATTTATTTTTAAATAAATAATCTGTATTGTTGATAACTCTGTAACTTGTCAATATAGAAGGTTCTAAATAGTTCTTTGTATGTAAGATTTAAACCAATCTTTAAATTTGTCAGTTTTTAAAAAATGAAATAGTTTATTTGAATTACAAAAAATGACGATATTCAAATATCTACCTAGTCTCTTCTCTAATCAGTATTTGTGGACATGAGGGTATTTAAAATAAGATAAAATAGGAACATTCGATAAGAATAAACAGCATTAACATAGAAGGTGAAAGTGAACTTCATACTCCTAAATAAGAATTCTATGGTTAAAATTATTCGTTTTTTATTTTATTTTATTATTACAGAAGCACGAAGTCTATCAGACTATTGTGCTATATTATAATTACACTGGTCAACAAGATTTTTGCACAAGAGAACCTGATTATGTTTCTTGTGTAACTTTTCATCCTGAACTCAAAAATCGAATCAGAAATTTCCCATCACCTATGGTTTTTGCGTGACGGTCTTTTTTTAGTATTGGGATAAATACAGTAAAAAATGCAAACAATGTTACGTAAGCAGTTTTGCATAACCCTTATTACATTACACTGGTTTATCAAAAAATATTTTTCTTTGTCCACAAAGAAATAGCATCTTATCTACATGTCCTGAATCCAAATATACCATTAGTTTTTTTCTATTACGCAATATTTCTGAGATACACCTACTTGAAATTTGGAAATATTGTTAATATATAGGCATATATGAACGAAACATATTTATTTATTGAAAAGCAGTGACATTGGATTTTCTTCTATACTTTGCTTGTGGTAGATCCCTCTTGAGTGTCCAGCAGTAGTCGGCAAGCATAGCGGGACTCCATTTACCTTGGTACCGCTTCTCCATGCTTGATATATATTGATGAAACCTCTCACCATGCTCATCGCTAACTGCGCCAAGATTGTCTGGAAAGAAATCTAGATGTGAATGCAGGAAATGGATCTTGAGGGACATGTTACATCCCAGTGCCTTGTAGGAAAGCAACAGATCATTAACTATGTCTCGGTAATTTTCAACCTTGACACTTCCTAAGATGTTTTTGCAAACGTTTCTAAAGGAATTCCATGCTGCTCCTTCAACTTCATTCAAACTATTTTGAAAATTACCATCCTGCTGCAATTCTCGAATCTGAGGTCCAACGAAAATGCCTTCTTTAATCTTCGCTTCACTTATACTAGAAAATTTTTGTTTTAGGTAGGCAAATCCACTGGCATTTCGATCCATTGCCTTGACAAAGTTCTTCATTAATCCCAGTTTAATATGTAATGGTGGTAAGTAAATATTTTCTGAATCGATCAGGGGTAGATTTGCAATATTTCTATATCCTGGAGTAAAGATTTTACGGTCTGGCCAGATTTTTTCAATGTAATGCCTTTCCCTATCTCTGCTATCCCACTCACACAGAAAACAACAAAATTTTGTATATCCAAGCTGTTATCCACGCAAGAGAGCAACGACTTTCAAATCGCTGCATATTTTCCAACCGTATCTTTCATATTCTATCTTTTTCAAAAGCAGTTTCATGTTTTCGTAAGTCTCTTTCATGTTGGATGCATGTGCTATTGGCACTGATGGGAACTTATTTCCATTGTGAAGGAGAACAGCTTTCATACTAATTTTTGAAGAATCAATGAATAAACGCCACTCTTCTGTATCATGGTCATGACCTAGCGCTTCAATTAGACTAACAACATCATTGAAATATACTAAATCATTCTCTTGTGAAAAGAAGTCTTGAAATTCATCTTGACGCTTGCGAAAAAAGCATACTTTTGTGCCTTTATGCAGCAGATTCCACCCTTTTAACCTAGAGCCTAAAGGTTCACTCTGTTTTTTGGATAAATCTAAATCACGTACGAGGTCGTTCAAATCTCCTTGGGTTAATAAATGAGGTTCAGATAAAGCACCTGCTTCAAAATTTGTGTCATCCCACTGTTGCTCTCGTCTATCTGAATCATCGTCACTAAATATTACATTTTCAGGAGGCTGTGGAACAGGTAAAATATCACTATGAGGAACCGGTCTCATAGCAGAAGGCAAATCTGGATATTCAACTGTATGTCTTGATTTGGATGTAATACCTGTAGTCTTTGTCAAACAAAAATAACAGTCTGAAGAATGGTCTTCAGGTTCCCTCCATATCATTGGAACCGCAAAAGGCATATGACGTTCACCTTTAATCCACCCTGTAAGATGTCGAACACAAATTACACAACAATGGTGAGGAGCCCAAGTCTTATCTTGGTCACCGACTTTAAAGCCAAAATAAAGTTCATAGCACTTTTTGATGAGCGATGTAAAGTTTCGCCTTTGAACTTTGAAAGTTAATTCCCCACAAATATAACAGAAAATATCAGGAATATTAATGCAACGCCTCGGCATATTGACACAGTCTAGTGCACACGATTTATAAAAGCAAATCGATAGAGAAGAATAAACTAATCACTTCAAATTTACCTGTCACTTCTACTGCAAATCTATTAAACAAATCGTTAGGTTCAATTTAAATATATATATTAAAACTGTTAATGAGCAAATAGCATTACAGAGCTTGTCGTTATTTTTGAGTTGAAAGCAAAACAGATTATAATATTATATAATAATAAATTATATATATTCAATTAAAATTTCAATAATTTGTTATTTAAATTAATATTTATGATTCTTAAAGAGAAAAATTTAATTAATAACAAATAAAATAAAGCTTTTGGCTCCACATACCAACTCTTCTTGTCAAAAATAAAGCGCTAGCTTAGTTAATGATGTAACTTAAAAAATGCTTACGTAACATTGGTTGCATTTATTACTGTATTTATCCCAATACTAAAAAAAGACCATCAGGCAAAAACCATGGGTGATGGGAAATTTCTGATTAGATTTTTGAGTTCAGCATGAAAGGTTACACTAGAAACACCATCAGGTTCTCGTGTGCAAAAAAAAAGTTTTTTTGTAGACCTGTGTTATTTACATATATATCTTTAATTATTTACACGATGAATTAGTAGCGATTTATATATCTGTGTACAAATTGCTCTAAACTTGTCAAAGTGTTCATAAGATTAAGTATATACAGAAAGATGATTTGGAATTATGTCAAAGTAAGCAAGTACAATTTGGTTAGTCAGAGGTCAAGCCAACAAAAGATGCTCTGGTGTTTCAACATCTAGACAGCATTCACATGTTGGATCATTTGTAACTCTCAAGTCAAAGAGAAAACTTAAAAACGGTCATTTGCCTGTGAAGAACAAAGTAGCGTATTTATCGGGAGTAATGAAGCTTGGTACATCTCTCAGAAAAAATGTCTTGAACGTTGGATTAGTTTGAGAAATATAAAGATTATTTGTATCGGTAACGCCACAGTATAATTATAATAATAGAATTGTCAGAAATATGAAAGTGATCTGTTCTGACCAAACTGAGTCTATATGCGGTAGAAGAATCATTCAGAAAGGTATTGGAGAAACATATTCAGGTGAAACTCGCACAAGAAAATAGTTTTCACCTATATATTGATAGGTTCTGCCCGAGTAAATGTTTGATTAATGATTTATTGTTCTAACAAATATTAACTATTATAATTATATTGATTCAGCAGTCATTGTGGAATAGGTTATTGATATAGTTTCATCTCATCGTATTCATTTACGGCCCTAAAATATGTAATTTAATTTGCATAAGTTCTAAACATCTCACAGTATTGTATTGTGAACATCTATCGTTGACTGACTACATCTAAAATATCTATAATTATTAATTGGTAAATGTGAAATTACATTCATTATTTACCCTAATTAATATATTTTCACATTTTATGATATATTAAAACCTATTTATAAATATTGCTCATCAGATTTGAGGACAAAAATGACAAACATTTATTGGGTCTTACATATAATATTAATCATAGTAACAGTTCAACGATGATCGAAATATGTTAATATATTAGTATTATTCTCTAGACTAAATATTTGATTAATTTGCATATTATGAAAATATATATAACAATAAGAAAGTGAATTTGTAATACAACTTCTTTTTCGCAGGATCCTATTCGAGATATTTGAAATTGTGAATATAAAACAGATTCAAATTATAATATAAGCTTTGGATATTTTGTATTTATACAGTTTATATATATATATATATATATTCAAGTATAAATATTTGAGAATAAAGAATATATATAGCCTTCTTCTCCCATTATTATCTTCAAATATCTTCAAAAATCCATTTTTATATTTGGCTTAGAATAAACCAATATAAAAACACAATGGCTTTGAAGAAATTGCTTATATCTCAAAGACCTTTATAAAGTGCTTTGAAAAGAAATTGAAATTTTATATAGAAGATTAAAGTTAATTTGTCTCTTTTAAAATATCGGTTTATTTTCCTTTATTATAGAGTAAGTTGAGTCCCCTTCTATGGAATATACACTTTCAAATATTTTATTTTGAATAGAGAGATAAAAAGTATTTTCAAAATGAGAAAACGTATTGAAAATATTTCAAAGATATATATAATTGGTTTATTTTGAGGTACCTATATAGAAATTGTATTTAATATATATATAATTGAATATAGTTCATAATAGAAAATATAAATCTTTCTACCTAAATTTGTTTCCTTTGTTCTCTGTTTGTAAGACAGTTCATTTAAGGAATAAATTCTCGTTGTTCTTATTGTCTATTAGATGGTATGTTACTCAATTGGGATTAATTTGAGAGAATAATTAAGAATATTTTCCCTTCTTAAGATCTTAAGCTCAGTTCTCTAAGACAAACATGTTAGAATTCTCATTTTATATAAAAATATTTTTATTCAGATAACTTAGCCTTGTGAAACCAATATATAACATGTCGCTATAGACGCCCATAATAAATACTATTGTATTGGGAATTGTATGTGAAAAGACTCTGCTCGCGAATTTTACTTTCTGTAAAAAAAAACTTTTCTTAGCGTCTTTACTGAGATGAGAATGCCTGGCTCATCAGTGATCAAAATTCCAGTCGAATTTCTAGTAAATGACAAGGTTTGCCACTGATGGGCACGGACCTCCTACTATTTTTCATCGAAATAGGATTATTATGGACTTTTTTTATAAGGAAAAATGTGTGTGACTTAAATAAGTTTTATATCTTAAGGTATTATAAAAAAGTTTAAGTTTTTTCGATAGCTAAACGAAGTGAATTACTTTGAGTCAACTAATTACGTATTCTTACATTAAGTATAAGGAAGTTACAACTTTTAGAACAGTAGAAAAACCTAAGTTTACATGTTAACAAGTTAAACTATATTTTTAAACAAGTTAAGAGCTTTAATGTTGAGCTTAAATATGTGAAGAAAGTAGTAAAATAAGAGAGAACAGCTTTAAATATACTCCAGGCTAAGACAAAATTGGAAATTATGTTGGTTATGTGTGCAATCATCACGCTAAAAGAAAAACATAAAGTTTCTAAAGTCATTTTATATTTTGGGGCCGTTTAGGTTAAATAATGTTATTGATTCAAAAGAAATAGAAAGAGAATTATCAATTTAAATATGCATATATAATAGTTTAATATAGTTTCAAAGTTAAAATTTAATTTCTCAAAATGAAAGATATTTTTGTTTTGCGCTTTGTTTTCCTCTTGTTTTTATTTTTCTATTGAAAAATTATTTCTTTTTTTTTTTTCTCACTATTTCAAACTAAGTTTCTATAAATACATTCCTATTAACTAACCCTATAAATTAATCATATATTCATTATTTATATATTAGTAAAGTTAATTATTTTAAATTATATAATATCAATAAAATAATTGAATTTTAAATTTAAAAATTCAGAGAAAGAAATTTGATTTTAAATAGATCCGAATATCAAAATATATTTTATGTTTGTTAATTTCACCGATAGTTTGAGCTATAAATAGAAATACAATATGTAATAATTTGTATATTTATTCATTCAATATTTAAATATTTTATCATGTTACCATATTCTCGTTATTATTTATTAACAGTTGCAAATAAGACTGATAATAAATATTCTCGCTAGAAATTTGAATTTAAAAATGAAATCTAGATTGTGTAGATGCAATCACATCGTTAAAATATTACCATTTCGGAATAAAGAGCAAGATGATACCGTTTTTTAACAAAATAAACAAAGAATTATCTTAAACTATTGGGTGAAATGTGATATATAAATATTTTATAATCATTGATTAATAATAAATAAAATATATATCCTTTTCGCATACTCGTACATATATATTCATTTCTAATTGGAGTTTATTTTATAAATTTTACTTTCAACAATTGATAACTATATCTATAAAGAAGATATTACAAGACCTGATCTTGCTATTGAGGGCTTGCTTCAATATATTGGAATGAATATCAATTGAGAGCGTTGTTTTTATTCAATTTTAAAAATATTGTTATTTGATTATTTATATAGATGGCCCATCGTACTTCCATACGATAAAATAATTTTCCTTATAAAATTCAACCAACTGATACCAGTACAATTTTACTTTTAAACAGTTCTCTATATAAAAATATTTATATAATATATATTAATTAAACTCAATAATGAAGAGCCTTCGAGCGTCTGGTCATCATCTGGCTTTGAAAAAAGAAGAAATTGGTAGATTATGATCTTTATCAAAGATATCAAAAGAAAATTGGAGGTTTTAATTTCCAGAACTAATTTGATGTCCGAATTCGTCGAATTTAATTAGTTACTTGGTTAGTTGGTTTAAATAATGGCTTTCATTAAAAAAAGCAATAGTTTCTTAATTACATTTTTTTAAAGATCGTTGATGATATATAAAAATATATTTTTAATATAGTTTGTTGCTTAAAAAAGGAAAATTTAATTAACCTTCCATATAACAAACCTAATATTATTGACACCATATAGTGTAAAAGGCTATAAAAACAATGGCTGAAATTATTCAAAGGTTCGCTCCCATTAGGGCTCACTATAGCGGAATTTTGCATATATATATATATATATATTAATAGATGTAATTTTTTACTCTGTCAGGAATTATGTAAATATTTGTAACTATAAATAAAAGACGCGTGATTGAAATAAAGTTAGTTAGTCAGACATTGTTCTCTTTTCTTTACGTAAAACAATATCATCTGCATATTGGCGTGTACAGATCATCATAGAAACGTTACAGAAGTGGACAGGATCTGACCAGCGATGGGAAGAAAGAGAGCAAACACCTCATCGAAGGAAGACTCATTAGAAGAAAGAAGAAATCTGAATCTCCCTTTTGAATTGATCCCGAGATATAATCCTGATCATGGACTTATCTACGCTAACTGGCCAATTTTATTTAACCATCAGGCACAACATCAAGGTCTCTCATTAAAAGAATCCCTGTCCATGATACCAATGTTATTTAAAGGTAAAGCTCTGGAAATGTATGCTTTAATTTACAAGGATATATCCTCATTAGAAGACTTTATTCTAGAATTAAATGTTTTTTTCACGAGCCTTAACATGGAGTGAATCGAAAATTCTGGCAATATATATATATATATATATATATATCGCACATGCGATAGGTGAGATTTAAAACAATCTGAACCGAGATACGCCAAGGGGGGTCTCCAATTAACTATTTTATACAAAAATAAGATATTCTGCAATAATATCCATTATAACAGTCGAGCTATAGGTTGACATCAGCTATGAATGGATATCCATAAAGGAATGAAATCGATAGTTCATAAAATAATTGATAAAAATTATATTATAATAATCAAATATATCACAAATTCTTCTGATATTTAACATAATTATATATTTATTTAAAAGTGCGCAATATATATAAATTGAATTAATAGTAGGGAAAACATACTATTTTAAAATGCAAATATAAATTGTATTAAGATATTTATTTTTCCACACACAACACACTCAATATATTCATTGATAAAATTAAGTGATAATGATAATTCACACACAAACATTTACATATTGCAGAAAGACATTTCAGAAATTAAAGAATATTTTAGGTTTAAGATCTCAGATAAAAGATACCCACCCACAAAATAAAAACAATGAAGAATTACCTACTTTGAATTCAAATAAATTTAAATAAAAAGTTTTAGAGAGAAAAAACATTTAATTGCCTCAATAATTCTGGACGGTTAGTTGGTTTAATTAGGTTTTTAGAATCCTTTGTTACACAGTGCATATTTCTAAAGATATTTGCATATTTATTTGGTTTAAGTGACAAAAACTAATTTTTTCTATAATCTCTTCATTTGATGTTTCTTTGTTAATTGAATGCTATGATGGTTACTCTTTGTTAACGAATAGTTTTTAAAATATCTAAACATCCATCTCTTGGGACGTCTTTTTCCGTGAATATCCATCATCTCTTGGTTAGGTTTTTTTTTATAATGCTGAAGTTGATTGATATTCAAAATATGCATTTACCAATATGATTGTTGAATATTCGAATATACATCTCTCTTGGTAACATCCTGATTGTTCAATATCTTTGTATCTATCTCCTGGGGTAACTCTTTGATTGTTTAATATCCGTATATCCATTTTCTGAAAACTTTCTAAGATTCATTAAAATATATATTACATATATATTTGCATATTCAAAACTATTATATTTAATTTCTATTTTTATTATTGTTTTCGTTAAAATTATTTTCTCTATATATATTATACCAGCTTTATCTATGCTAAATGTGTGGTCATTTCTTATATCTTATAAAATAGTTTTCAAATGGATGGTTCCACAAAACTTACAAAATACAAGGTATAATCAAGAAGTAACCTTACTTTTTAAATGGAAATATATGAATAGGTTGAATCCTTTTATTCATCAGATTTTTAAAGAAAGTAACTTCCACTATCTACACATTTTTGAGCGGTTAAAAAGCTATTTAAAATCTGTTTCATAGTCCATTTTCCTGAGCTTGTTAATTTCAGCCGTCGCATTTTCAATAACCTCTTTAGATGAGGGAAAGCGTCTTCCTTTTAACGCAAGTTTGAGCTTGTGGGGAGATAATTCTTGGGAATAAGGAGGGTGTGATAAAACATTCACAGAGTGCTTAGTTGAATGATCCATAACCAAGGTGTCTTTAGGGACAGGGGCGTTGTCATGAATATCTTCCAATGTTGTGACTGAAAGATCTGGTTCTTTTTCTATCGTATAGAATCTCTTAGGCGCAAAATTATTTATTCGTATATGTTTTATTGATATAAATTTCTTCTGTAATTATCTCATAATGTAAAACTTCTTTATAGTAAAACAACAATAAGTATCACTCTTTCCTTAGATCGGTCAAGACATACCACTTTTATTCCGAGGAGAACTCGGAGTGTGCCATTTAGGTAATTGTCTTATGTGCATCATAAATATAGAATCAAGTTTCATTTCCAGTTATTATTGTTTTAAAAAATCTCGGTTTCATTAATTACACTTTCCATTAAATCGATACAAATTTCTGAACTTTTCTGTTTTTGCTGTACGGTTAGATGTGGAACAAAGTAACCACAGATTATTTTCAAGTTTAAATGTTCATGACCAATTGTTTGGAAGCTACCATATTCCCTATCGTTTCAACAGTTATTTCTATCATCATAAATTAAATCACTAACCTGCTGGATGTTGTGCTCCGTTGTCGAAGTTGAAGGCTGCCCTGACCTTGGATCATTCTCGATACTCTGACGGCTATATCTAAATCTATTGTACCAGAAATGTACACTTCAGCTTTAATCTTTATAACTTTAATCTTTAAACTTTATTACTTTAATCTCCATACGTTTTCTTCATCAATTATGAAGTCTTAGTAAGATATTAAAATATATTTAATTCAAAAGAATTTTATGTTAATTTTGTTCAAAATCCTTCCAAGTGATCAACAAAGAACCTTCATCTTTCTACAATGAGATTAACGCATGACTCATTACCAGTGTTGATAACCTTATTTGTCTTTTAGGTTTTATTATAGAATTAATATCTCTCTCTATATATATATATATATAATTTATTTTAAACTCTCACTTGATTTTTAAAAAGTTCGGTTACTTTTTAGTATTTTCTTGTATATTAGAACATTTTTAGTTTATCATCTTTCAAGCTTCCCGGTCTCTATGTTTTTATCTAAAAACATATATACGAAATTAAAGAAATAATTTATTTACAAGTAACCTTTGGATATATAGGTAATACCTGTATTTATTTTATTTTTTTTATTTATTATCCAACAAGGCCAGCGGTTTTGAAATATTTACACTTATTACAGAGGAAACAACCTTGGATTGAATATTTTTATAATATATTTAAGAGATGTCATATACAAAAGAGAGAGAGATAGTATTTTCATAGACAATATATATGTGAAATATTTATTACTCATATATTTATATGATATGTCCTTTATATAAAAACTTCTTTCCTTTTTATATAATTCTAGATGAAGAGAATAAATATCCTTGAAGTATTTAAACCTATATTCAAAATTAAAATTGAAACATCAAACAAAGGAAATAGCGCCTGAATGTATTTGCTAGCATTTTTATATATCGTTGTGTTTCTTCAATTTTCAAGAGTTTTTTTTTTTTTTTTCAATTATCATTCAAGTTTAAATCGCATGGCGATAGGTTATGCGAATATGGAGGATGTAGAATGACAGTAATACGTTATTCTCTGATAAATATAACATAAACATAACCATATAAGTATGCTCTTTTCATTTCAATAAGAATATTCAATGCTTTATATGGTGTGGGAAAAAGATGATGTGCTGAATCTTTACTCGTTCTATTTCATTCTTCAGAATGTCTGATTCTTATAATATACGATATTTAAGTCCGAATACTTCTAGCATCTGTTCTTGGGACAAGCCGCTTCTGGATGTCCTGTACTTAGATTGGTTTCAATATTCTCGTACATTTTTAATCACATGAAAACACGTCATTTATTCTAATTGCGACCATCTATCCTATTGTTTAGCCTACAATTCTTTTTCTTTGTCTTTTTACCAACAACAACACTAATTCTGTTATTTTTTCATTTGCATATAAATATTTTTAAAATATTCATTATTTTATCTCTATTCCAGAGATTAAAAATTCGAAATTAATATATTTTGTAATGTTTTAAATATATTTCGGTTTCCAAATAGATAAAATATTAATACTTTTATATATGACACGCTTTGTATATGTATAATTTAAAAATAACAACAACATTTACGGATAAATTAAAATTAAAGAAGTTACAAAAATGTTCTTTCAGCATATCTCCAATAATTATTATAAATCATTAGAAAATATCTTAACAATTTGAAGATGGTTCACCATTCTTTCTGTTTTATGGAAGTAACTAAAAATCACAAAATATATCGTATTTATTTAAATATTTATTCTAAATTTAATAAAATATTCGTTTATACAAAGTATTTATTGACAAATATTTATATAAAGAATAATAAGCATATCAAAATAAAATTTCTGCTTACCAGCCAATATTCAAACTAACCGCTCCAATATGTCCTAGCCCTTTCCTTCGGCCCAATTTCACATAGAAGCAGGCTTTAACTCCTCTCTCTTCGGAGGTTTAATATTTGCACACGAGGTGTTTCCAATTTTCTTTCCCGAGCTGCCGATGCTAATTAAGAGGAGATTTCCCGGCCGGTAGCAAATAATTAAAGACTCTCCAGGCATTGTATGTGGTGGATTGGAAGTTTAGTCAACTCGGGCTCCTCTGGGATTTGATGTTCATCTCTCCGCTTCCTTTTTTTTTCTCTTTTCTCTTTGAACAACAAACGGTGAGATAGTATCCTTCTTTTTATCTGTTTAAAGGAGAACAATGTCCTATATTCATCACCTCTCTGTGTGTTTCTCTTAAGCATATATATTTATAATAAAATTAAAAATCATTTTGAAAGATTTCATTAAATTGATTTTAGAATTTTTATTTCACGTTAACTTTGTCGTTTAAATAAATTTAGTTTTCTGAATATAACATATATATACGGAATTTATAAATTAAATTATTTAATATTTATATATATATAATAAATATATAAATATATATTATTTTGATAATAGCGTATAATATATATTGAAAGATATATTAAAACAATTATTTATTTGAATAGCCTTCAATAGCGACGTTCCACCAAAAAGAACAAAATTATCTGACTTAATGAATAAAACAGAAATATGAAGATTCTAGTGAATATTTCAACAACCTTTTCAGCAATTCAATAATCCCGGAGTATAGGTACAAACTACAAACAAATAATCTTTCTAATATGCAACTTCACGGGAAATTTTTTATATTGACTCATATTAATATAGAATTGTCAAAAGAAGATTCTCTAAAATATTCGTGCAATGATCACAGCCCAGAACACATGTGTGGTGTATTTAAGATTTAAGGATCAGACATTTATTTAAGCTACTAAAGATTTAATTGTCTTTACAGCACAAGCTACATTCTAATAATAATAATAATAATTAACTATGCAAATTCTGCATTCCGGTCAATAGTCACAAATGATTAAATAGTAAATACTATGAATACACGTCAGCTCCTTCCCCTCCTTCAAAATCCAAATCTTTCAGGAGGTCTCCTATCCCTCATAGGATACCTTCGCTGAGGCGTTCTATCCTGGTCCGAAGCTGCGGGACCGGGCTCCTCTGGTGCAGGGATTCCTGGAGAGGAGGGAATGTTCTCTTTACTGGGGATCTCCACAGAACCATCCTCTGCACGGCTCTCATTACTTGGGCACTTTATCAGTTGCTCCAGCAGAAATATCTCGGGAGCCGGACTAGGCACGATGTAATTCTTTCTCAATTGGCATACGTGCCGTCTCCATAATCTGCCGTCATTTAATTTAACTGTATAAAAACACTTTCCCAGTCTCTTTATAACCTTTCCTTCCTTCCATTTATTGGGACCCAGAAAGTCTCTGACCAAAATATTTTCGTCCTCCTCAAAATCAGGGGAATATCCCTTTTTAAATCCTGGCTTGACTTCCAATTTTGGCTTCAATAGGTTCCACTTACATTTAAGCATCCGCTTTAAAAAAAGTACTGCTGGGGCTTCCCTAGTGCTCGAATGTGGTACTGTTCTATATGTGAACAGAAAATTTGCCAAACTCTTATTTAATTCTTCATTTCTCATATTCTTTAAGCCTCTTTTCAGAGTTTGTACGAAGCGTTCTGCCAAACCATTGGTAGCTGGAAAATAAGGAGCAGACCTCAAATGATGAACTCCATTTGATTTTAAAAAATATTTCATTTCTTCCGAAACGAATTGAGGGCCGTTATCCGTGACCACTTGGTCAGGAATACCATAGCGCGAGAATAAGTCTCTCAGAACTCGGATAGTATTTCCCGCGGTCGTGGAATTCATTATAATAACTTCCGGCCACTTCGAATAACTGTCAATGACAATTAAGAACATTTTGTTCATGAATGGACCCGCGAAATCCAAGTGAACTCGATACCAAGGTGTAGGAGCAGATTCCCACTTGTGAACACTTTCTTGCTTTAACGTATGGTTATTTATATTACACTCTCTGCAGACTCTAGTAATTTCCTCTATTTCACGATCTATTCCAGGCCACCAAATAAAATTTCGTGCTAGTGCTTTCATTTTTACAACACCTAGATGTCCTTGGTGCAACTCAGCTTTAATTTTCGCTCTGAATTTCCTTGGAATAACTACTCGTGTTCCCAAAAGTAGGATTCCTTGCTCTACAGTTAATTCTTCTCTTCGCAAATAAAACGAGAGCAATTCGGTATTTGATGGCTTATCTTTCCAACCATACAATGTGTTCTGGTATACTATTTTCAAGATTGAGTCCTTGCAAGATTCTCGCCTAATGTGACTCGATGTGAGCGGCAATTCTTCACATTGTTTAATCATGTGAACTGTATTTACAGCATCTTCTTCCATTTCTTCATATTGTTTCAGTGGCAATCTAGAAAGGCCATCGGCATTGCCGTGGTCTCCAGTTTTCCTGCACTCAATTGTGAAGTTATATGAAGACAAGATCAATGCCCATCGCTGTAGTCGTGCAGACATGTTCGATGATATTTCCCGCTTGGGATTTAGTATGTGGTGCAAGGGTTTGTTATCAGTTATTAATTCAAATTTTCTTCCAAAAAGGTAATTGTTAAATTTCTTTAAAGCCCAAATTATACTCAAACATTCCTTATCAATCTGTGAATATTTCTTTTCAGCCTGAGATAAGGTCCTCGAGATAAAATATATAGGGCGTTCATTTCCGTCGACATCAATTTGAGACAACACAGCACCGAGTCCGTAGCTGCTTGAGTCACACGACAGACGGATTGGCAATTTAGGGTCGTAAGCTATCAATATTTGATCTGAAGAGATGATTTCTTTGATTTCCCTAAAAGCCTTTTGGCATTCTGTTGACCAATGCCATTTTGTTCCCTTTTTTAGAAGAGCATATAAGGGCGATAAAACATCTGCAGCGTTTCTGATAAATTTGTGATAATAGGTAACTAATCCCAAAAACGCTCGTAACTGGGTTACATTTAGTGGTTTTGGAGCATCCAAAACAGCCCTTATCTTATCATTTGTTTTATGCAAACCCATTTTATCGATCACATGACCGCAATATTCAAGACTTTCTTGAAAATATTTGCATTTGTCTCTGTTAGCCTTGAGGCCATATTCATTTAATCTATTTAAGACTGCCTCCAAATTTCTAAGATGGTCAGCCTCAGACTCTCCGGTAATTAGTATATCATCTAGATAGACAAGAGTTCCTGGTATGCCGGACAGTATTTGTTCAATTATTCGCTGCCATATTGCTGGTGCAGAAGCAATGCCAAAAGGAAGTCTATTATATCTATAGAGTCCTTTATGGGTATTTATTACAGCCATTTCTTTTGATTTTTCGTCCAATTCTAATTGCAAATATGCCTGGGACAAATCTATTTTACTAAAATTTATTCCTCTTCCGAGAATGGCAAAAATGTCCTCTATTTTAGGTAGTGGATATTGATCAATTTTAAGTACAGGGTTTAGTGTTATTTTAAAATCTCCGCAAATACGGACATGGCCATTCTTTTTCATTATAGGAACTATAGGCGTAGCCCAATCGCTTCTTTCTATTTTTGTGATTACTCCTTGGGCCTCAAGATTTTCCAATTCTTTTTCAATGGCGTTTCTCATTACATAAGGAACATTTCTCGCCCTGAAAAATCTAGGATAAGCATCTTTTCTAAGAATTAGATGCGCCTTATGATCCTTAATTACACCTACATTTGTAGTGTCAAAAACTTCTGCAAATTTATTTACCAAAAAGGAACATGTTGTTTCCTGGACTAAATTTATGTCCGAGAATTTTAAAAATTTAGCAGGCAAGCACTTGATCCAAGTAGTGCCAAGCAATACAGACCTATTTGCTTCAGTTATAATTAATGGAAGAGTTTTATTTGCCTCTGCTACAAACACTTCTCTTTTGCCAATAACATCAATCTTCGTATTTGAATAAGATTTGAGATGTAAATTTATAGGAAATATTTTCTTATTCCACAATTTCTTATATAAATTTATTGGCATCAACGTGTGACAACTACCTGTGTCGAATTCAAACTGTATATTTTTGTTGTCCACATTTAGAGTAATAAAATATTTTCCGTTATTACCTGCTTCAACCACATTTATTTTTCCAGTAGCTTTTGATCCGTGCTGTATTTTGGCATATTTAGTTTTTCTATTTCTACAAGCCGGCTTTATGTGTCCAATTTTTCCACATTCATGACATTTTGCATTTTTAAAAAAGCATTTATTTGATAGATGATTTTGTCTACCACAATGAGAACATGCACTATTTAATTTTTTAACATCATGAATATTTGCATCTGCATAATCTACATTTTTCATTGATAGTAAATCTCGTTCTGCGGCTTCGTATGATAATGCTATTTCGTAAATTTTGTCTAATGTTGCATCATCGCCTTCTTGCAATAGGCGTTTCTGTAGATTTTCGGATCTAACACCAACCACCAACTTATCTCGCAGCATTTTGTTTAACATGCTTCCGAATTTACAAGGCTCTGCTAGACCCCTCAATGTTGCCATAAATTGAGATATAGTTTCATCTTCTTGATTTGATTTAAAAAATTTATATCTAGCATGTATGACTCTAGGTGTAGGCGCGAGATGTCTATTTAGAAGTGCGACTATTTCATCAAATGACTTCGTTTCCAGCTTTTCAGGCGCTGCCAAATCTTCGGCCAATTTAAATAACTTTGGGCCTATCACCGCCAGTAAAACTGGTACTTGTTTAGGTAACGAAGTATCATTCGCAGCAAACGCAAAACGTAAACATTTCACGAAAATTTCGAAGTCTTGATCTGGCGTAAAAGCAGGAAATGGAACTATATTTGACATAGTTAAACTTACTTTTTATCCTCGTCGCCAACTGTGGTGTATTTAAGATTTAAGGATCAGACATTTATTTAAGCTACTAAAGATTTAATTGTCTTTACAGCACAAGCTACATTCTAATAATAATAATAATAATTAACTATGCAAATTCTGCATTCCGGTCAATAGTCACAAATGATTAAATAGTAAATACTATGAATACACGTCAACATGTTGTTCAATTAATAAAATCAACAAGAAATTCAGGATTAGGTTTCTTCTACTTTATTTATTTCTCTAGATTTCGGGATAACATGAACTTCAACATGAGAATTAGAAGTATTACTTCCAGCTAATTATACACAGTGTATATTTATACTTCTAATTCTCCTATTTAAGGGAATGTTATCCCCTGATAGTTAGAGAAATGGTAGTGGTGTCGTGTCCCTCCATGGAATGGGTGGGGGTGCCATTGCCCCGTTAGTCAGCCACATTTCAGAGTTCCCTGTAGGCCTTCACAGTCACCGTAGCGGCTCGGGGCTCACGACACCGTACTTCGCCCTAAAGGGCTGTATAGCTAGAGAAATAAAATCGTAAAAAAACTTAACCCTGAATTCCTTGATGATTTTATTAAATTGTAAAATAAGGGATGAACGTGTCTATGTTAATGGTTGTGTACTTGTTCTAGATCTGAGATGGTTCACACACACTGTCACACATAGATATTACATGTAATTAGGAATAAAATTGAGAATAAATCAAATTAACAAGAGCTATATATTTTATACAGTTATATATTATATACAGTATACAAATACAAATTAAGTTCCATAATGTTTTTTACAGATATATGTGAATATTAAAATCGCTAATGAGTGGTTATGACATATTGTGAATATATCCTCTGAACAACTGATTGTTCAATCGTGTGTTCAATTTGTGAATAATAATTTATCACACTCTCTAATACTATAAATATAATGTATCTAGTATAACACATATAAAAAATATATGTACAAATATTTCCATGAAATATAGCGTGCATTTTTAGAATAAATAATGTATATTTATCTCACAAATATGTTTTCAAAAATAGAAAAACACTATACACATATTTACAAAGCTCCTGAGATTTGTTTGTAAACAATGATGTCCTTCTTACTTGATCCAGTGCAATCCTGTAGGTTATGGGCTGGTGAGATGGTTGATGTATTTTCAGTTTGTGCTGTTTGTCTTTTTCTTGCGCTGCTGATAGGGAGAAAGAGGAATTGGAATAGGAGACTGTCTGATTATAGAGAACAGGCTATTTTCATATAGGTTTATATACATATAGGGGTGGTCATGTTATATTAATAAAAAGATATAGCATATATACAAAATATGGGGGTAGTAGTTGATAGGAACAGTGTACGTCTTAATAGAAGGGTAGGATCTTATACAGTATCGGCTCTAACTAATTGGAAGATATGTGAAATATACTAAAAGTGTTATTATTATACAGTTTAAAATATGCTATATAATGTACCCCCGGTGATGAAGGTTTGTTTAGGGGAAAAGAAATAACATGACCTCACAAACATATTATGAAATCAAAAGAAATAATTTGGGCACAATGATGGAGGCGATGATGACCTCCTCGGTGCGAGGTACGGTGCTATGATTATTTAGCACAAAATAATGAACAATATTTGGCTGCATCATGTTTCAAGAATATGATGCAAAGAGAGAGAAAGAGAGACAATGAACATTAGCTTAACTTTATTGACACTCAGTTAACAATCATAACAAAAATTTGACAAAAATTAAAAAGATCAAAATTAAATTCATATATATATACAACCGATTGATCCCTCACCGAATGGACGTCTGGAATTCATCATCTTTACAAGCTGCCTTGAATTCGGATAGCTTCTGGCCTATATAGTGGCTGCTGTCCCCAACACTCACTATTGTACTGTCGTGGAAGTCTCCAGGAATGATCTTTTCTTCGGGCGTAACCAGGTGGGCAAATGTAAAACTAACTAACGACTTCTGAAATTGGACGTCGACCTACCTTAGGGGCGGATTCTCAATAAAACTTTATTGCTTTAGTTGTGATTACCTGAAGGCCAAGCTGGCGCGTTGAATTGTTTCTGCATTTTGGGGTTGCTACACTATTTATAACTATGGTATATATAAAAATCTATCTAGTGTATATACATTGAAATATATATTATTACATATATATTAACATTTTAACATATTTTTCTTGAATATGTGAGAAATATGTTTGAAGCTCTTCTATTGCTTTTTTTTCTGGATTCACAATTGCTTTATTTTTCAAGTGGAATGAGTTAGACTTAAAGCCACTAGCATTCTCCCTGTTCACATTGGAATATTTTCTCTTCTGTAAGCTACGTCAAGGTTGATCCTAAGCTCGTATTTCCATAAGGTCCTGTAATCATATTTGCCACATTTGTTTGACACAAGGAATGTGATAAAAAATAATTTGAAAGCTTGAATAAAAATGTAGGCTAATATGCCCATAAATATGAAAATTATCCATAAACGAAGAGGGTTGTGCTAATATTCTATTCTAAAGGTGAGTTTATTAAGGGTTTTAACCCTATGTAATTATATAAGACTATAGATAAGTTAAAGTCAATTAGAAGTGAGTGGATTCTTTGAACTGTTTTAACAAAAAAGATATAAGCCACCATTACTGCCTCCATAAGTATGGAACCTCTCAAGAAATTATGAACATATTTGTCCATCGCATGATATGGATAATGACAGCCATAAACCGCCATAGGGTGTGGTCCGGAAAGATAAAACACGAGAATCCATTCTTTGGGTTTATGGTTCCCTTCAAACATGCGATACATTATTAACTATGATTTACAATTGTCTCAATCATGGGTGCACTAGAATTTGACATCGAACATCTGTTTCAACAAAGAGATTCGCTTGAGCCAATTTTCGTTAAATATTTTAGACAATTATATGGATGAGTTTATTTTATTTTTAATATTTAAAATCCTCAATTCGTGAAACATATTGATTTGAAAAATATTTTTATAATTATAATAGAAGAGGAGCCTTTTTGGGATACAGATACTATCATCCTGTAACATTTTCGTTCCATATATTTATATATATGTTATATATGTGTGTGTGTTATATATATGATGTAATCCACAATATATGCGTGAAAATCAACAAATAAGCAAAGGTTTTGGCCGTTTAAACTTCAATGAATATCTCTTTTATTTGAATAAAATTTTTATAAATTCTTCATTTACACAATTTAATTCTCTCTTTAATCTAATCTAAGAATGATCTTATAATGATACAGTCTGTCAGAAAAGCAAAATTCCTTCATGAGGCATGGAACATTCCAGGCGTGCGATAGAAGGTTCTTTCCCACATGGCGTAACTCTCATTTCAGCTGAGTCAAGAAATTCCCAGAGCGGCCTAGAATAAATATAAAAAATACATTATATATAATTATTATTCATTATATTTAAGAGAATATTTTCACAATTTTAACCCTTAGTTACTGGCGCCTATTTTCCTTACACAATTACTGGCGTTCGGCCTCTCAGGCCGTCTTTTAAAATCAATAATAAACCATGTTAATTATAAAATAAAAAGAAATTAAACGTATACACATAATTTCCAAAGAATAAATATTTTGTTTTTTTCGAATAAACAGAGCTCTAAACAAAATTAAATGAAAATGTACAAGAAACTCTTTCTATCTAAAATATTCTATATATATTCTAAAAAATTCTATCTAAAATATTTTATTCAAGATTAGATGCACAATTCAAGCATATTTCAATAGAATGATCTTTGCAGATTGGTTCTTTGCATTTTTTGAATTGCATTTGAGTGTACAATCTTTTTTACATAGGTAGCATCTTTTGCGTTTTTTGGACCAAGGACTGCCGCTTGTGGATTCCTAGATAACACATATTATTGATATTTCGTTTGAATATCAAATAAATATTTGCCTACCTCAAGTGATGAAGTTCCAGCATGCTTCTGAATTAATACTTGCAGATCTCTTGACAAATTTTTGGCTTGATTTCTCATATTCAAGGCATCTCTCATTAGTTGTAGAGCAAGCTGCTTTATAAAATCTTTTCGAGCCATTCCACCGTCTTGCTTGACAGCCTTATAAATTACTGCTGAATTTATTGCAACCACATCCAAAAAGTTGAAAAATAAACACAGGGGCCATCTTTTTTGGTTCTTCTTCCAACTGAATACATGTCTGATCAACTACATCTACACCACCTTTGGTCATATTATAAAATGTGATTATCTCGGGCTTTTATTGTTCAGCAGTTTCTTGATCAATTGTTGTGGCCGAATGCATTGTGGAGAGTAATATAACAGATTTTCCAATTTTAGGGACATAGGATACCAAATTTTTGTTTTTTGAAAAACCAAAAGTGGAACCGAACTTCTATTATATTATACAAAATTACAATCACAAAACACAATTTAGAATGCATATAATTGAAGCAAGAGTGATAAAAAAACAAATGCTCAACTTATTTGTTGCGTTTGAACGTCTATAAAACCAAAAGTGAAACGGCTAATAATAGGGGCGCTAAAATTCCCAGTGACGTAATTACTGGCGCTCGGCTTTAAAGGCCGTTTGATTTAATAACTCGGGATATACAAAATAGATTACTCTTAAAATGAAAAGTTCTTCAAATAAATGCATTTTATTAAGATACCTAAAATTTTGATGAAAAATATTGCATTTTGAAAATTTCGCAAACATTTTAAATTTTCACACGGCCTTTCAAGCCGAACGCCAGTAATTACGGGTTAAATAGAAACAGTTTACATTTGGGATCGACACAAGAATATTAATAAAAAGAAAGTTATATATTCGATTTAATACTACAAATTATAATAATACAAAGTTATTCTATCATAAAAAATTGTGTCTTTATATATCTTTTAAATTATATATATTCAGTGAAAATTTATACAATTTATATATCTAATATTTACATGTATTTCATTTGAATATCTTTTCATAAACATTTTAAATAAAAAAAAATGATTAAAAATATAAAATCACACCAAACCTTTTCAAAAGTTGACCTATAATATGATTTTATACGTTATAATTATTTTAATAATATAGAAATCTCTCTATATCAACATTTTGATATTGATTTATCGAGTTAATTTATAAATTAAATATTGGCAGACCAAACTAAAGCCCTATTTGCATAATCCTGCCAAATTAAGATATTCCATCATATTCTCTCCATTATACCGTGTGTATTCCTATTTAGAAATCTCCTATTATATATGCGCCAATCCTCCCTTCCTTATTAAAGATTTCCTTTCTGAATTCAAAATTAATTAATTTCAAAATCGAAAAGAGGGAATAGCTAAATTAATTTAAACAGTCTGTTATTGAAATAAAATTTAAATTTATCAATAAGAGATTTGCATTGCAAAGGAAATTGTAACAATAGAGATTGCATGCCAGATGGGACTTTCCTCCTTCCTAATTTACTATAAGAGGTTTTGCATAGAAGCTTCCGAAGATTTAATAACGTGGGTGGGTTTTATTCCTTGGGGAGCGATAAAGTGCAGAATGTGGTCTAGAAACTTTATTTCTGATGTCGACTTTACCCCCATCTGGGGACACAAGTGATTTACTGATGATTTCTGTCTTTACAACTATCTCTATGTCATATATTGATTCCAACATTTTTCATAAAACACTACCTATCTATATTTATTCACTATTTCTATCGACATTTCACTACCTATCTATATTTATTCACTATTTTTATCCACATTCCACTACTACCTATCTATATTTATTCACTATTTTTATCCACATTTCGCTACCTATCTATATTTATTCACTATTTTTATTCACATTTCACTACCTATCTATATTTATTCACTATTTTTTATCCACATTCCACTACTACCTATCTATGTTTATTCACTATTTTTATCCACATTTCGCTACCTATCTATATTTATTCACTATTTTTATTCACATTTCACTACCTATCTATATTTATCCACTATTTTTATCCACATTTCACTACCTATCTATATTTATTCACTATTTTTATCCACATTTCGCTACCTATCTATATTTATTCACTATTTTTATCCACATTTCACACACTACCTATCTATATTTATTCACTATTTGTATCCACATTTCACTACCTATATATATTTCTTCACTATTTTTATCCACATTTCACACACACTACCTATCTATATTCATTCACTATTTTTATTCACATTTCACTACCTATCTATATTTATTCACTATTTTTATTCACATTTCACTACCTATTGAAATGTGAATAAAAATAGTGAATAAATATAGATAGGTAGCGAAATGTGGATAAAAATAGTGAATAAATATAGATAGGTAGTAGTGGAATGTGGATAAAAATAGTGAATTATACGCCTAAATATAAAAATAAAAGTAGTGTTTATATCGAATCTAAAGAAATAGAGGAAACAATTTTAAAAACAAATATTAAAAAGCACCGGGCCCTGATTACATTAGTAACAATATGATTAGACAGGCTAAAATAAAAACAATCCCAATTCTGCATAAATTATTCAATAAATGTATAGAAATGGGATATTATCCGGATGAATGGAAAAAATCATTCTTAAAAATAATTCCAAAACCAGGCAAAACGAATTATGAAATAAATAAAAGTTATAGACCTATATCATTGACATCTAATCTATCTAAAACATTTGAGAATATAATAAAAAATAAATTAAGTAACTATTATTTAGAGAATAATTTAATGAGCTCAAGGCAGCATGGTTTTATGAAATCTAGATCAACAATTACTGGAATGGATAAAATTATAGAAACTATATTGAAACATAAACAAAAAGAATTGACTTCCTTGATAGCTATAGATATTGCGGGTGCATTCGACAATGCATGGTGGCCTGCTATTATAAAAAGAATGGATAATGATGATGTTCCTTCAGATTTAATACGGATCATAAAATCTTATTTGAATAATGAAAGGGAGGTGAAATTTACATACGAATCAGAAACTTTTTATAAGAAACTAACTAAAGGATGTCCACAGGGTGGACCTTTATCTCCACTTCTATGGAATATTTTGCTAAACGATTTGTTGATAAATTTTGATTCAATGAATGCAGATATTATATGTTATGCAGACGACGTTACAATAATTTGCTGGAATAAGACTATTGAAGGACTAAAAACCGCAAGTGAATACACCTTAAATTATGTGATCCAATGGTGTAATAGAAATAAATTAACGATCAGTACAGAGAAGACTAATATGCTATACCTACATAACAGACAAAAAATACCTATTAAGGTTAATAACAATATAATAATGCCGGTCAAGCAAGTAAAAATTCTGGGAATGAAATTTTCTAATCACAAATGGAAAAACAAAGTTAACTTTACACCGCATGTTAATGATATTCTGTGTAAGGCAGGACGTATGAAAAACTTATTATGTTCACTAAGTGGCAATATGTGGGGTTTAGACACTGAAAAGAGGTTAACTTTATTCAAAACAATCATTAGGCCTGTACTTACATACGGTTCTGAAATTTGGTTCAAATATTTAAACAATCGTTGTAAACAAAAACTGAACTCCATGCAGTACCAGATCATTTTATGGGCAGTTAGAGCATACAAAACCACTTCATCAAACTGTGTGCATAGCTTGGCAAAAATTCCACTCCTAACAGATTATATAGAATCCAGAATAATCAAATTTGATCTAGCTCAAATGTCCATTGAAGATCTAATTACTTACGAACCCCATGCTCCAAGTATAGTCAAATCATTCTTACACGCAAAAATGAATGAAATTTTTGAGAACACTAATGAAATTTTCAGAAGCTTTTTCGTATTAGGAATTCCAAGATTTTTCCGTCCAAATTTTTATAATATCCAATTCATTACAGATCATGGCAATTTTGGGAAATTTTTGGCAACTATCGGCGCCGTGAAGGAACCAGGATGCTTCTGCGGAGGTGAAATTCAAGACGCGAGACATCTACTTCTGGAGTGCCCAATTTTCCGGGATTTTAGGGAAAATAGATTTGGTCGTATTGGACAGCTTGATGAATTTGTAGACAAAAAAGAAAAGTATAAAAATTTTGATCAATTTTGTAAATACATATACAACTTTCTCTTGAATTGGAAAAAAGAGAAGGAATCTTAGAAAAAAAAAAAAAAGAACTGCGATGCTTGCTCTGTGTGTTTTGCTTTGTTGTTTGTTTTTCTCTTTGGACAATTTTCTTTAGCTAATTTATGTAAAATAATGAATTGAACAGGATTGTATATAGCCGTATTGCTGTAATGCAGTGAAATGTATTGGCGCAAATATCCCTGAGTTTGGGATATCGCGTTTCATGATGTTAATAAAGTTAATTAATCTATATTTATTCACTATTTTTATCCACATTCCACAACCTATCTATATTTATTCACTATTTTTATCCACATTCCACAACCTATCTATATTTATTCACTATTTTTATCCACATTCCACAACCTATCTATATTTTTTCACTATTTTTATTCACATTTCACTACCTATCTTTATTTATTCACTATTTTTATACACATTTCAATATATCTATATTTATTCAGTATTTTTATACACATTTCAATCTATACTTATTCTCTTCTAGGAAATAATATTAAATACTGAAATATATACCATATATCGAATTTGATAAAGAGAGAAAAATCAAAGATGAGGAGGATAAGTTTCTTTTATGAACAAACAATCAAGCTTTCGGGCACAAAGTCGCCCTTCTACAGGAATAAAAATATACAAAATCAAGATCCGTCTATATATATACAAATAATTAGCATAAGTAATAAATAAATATTAGAAATTAGAGAGATAACATTTAAGTTTTATGTCTGATGTACGAATCAGGTAAATCAAGTGAGACTCTCGTGTCTCGAGTGTAAGGCCTTAACAAATTATTTTTAAGAGATAAAATTTTATTTTATGTGTGATATACGAAATAAATAATAGTAGAAATGTGAATATGCTAATATTTGGTATAATCTGCTAATTAAAAATCAATAAGTTGTTGTATTAACAGCTTATGAAAATATTTCGTTATAAAGATCCGGAATATCAATGTGCCTATTGATGCTATTATATTTCAGAGATAGTAGCGCCTCTACAACCAATCTCTTATATTTATGTTGAATGTTAGAAAAATGTGAACGGGGTTCTATTATATTAAAAGTATGTCCTGTATTTGAAATATGTTGGGCTATGAGGGATCTAGGGTCGTTATTTCTGATATTTCGGATATGTTCATCAATTCTATCTTTTATATGTCTACCAGTTTCTCCTATGTATAAGCTAGAGCAATTATTACATTTTAATGAGTAGACTGCATTCTTTAAGTGTATGGGTTTTAAGGGGAAACTGTTATTGGTGATAGGGTTTCTAAGTATAGTGCCTAAATTAGGAGTATTGGAAAAGAAGGTGCGGATACCAAAGTTTTTTAGATAACACAGGTCTACAAAAAAAACTTTTTTTTTTGCACAAGAGAACCTGATGGTCTTTCTAGTGTAACTTTTCATGCTGAACTCAAAAATCTAATCAGAAATTTCCCATCACCCATGGTTTTTGCCTGACGATCTTTTTTTAGTATTGGGATAAATACATGCATCCAACATGAAAGAGACTTACGAAAACATGAAACTGCTTTTGAAAAAGATAGAATATGAAAGATACGGTTGGAAAATATGCAGCGATTTGAAAGTCGTTGCTCTCTTGCGTGGATTACAGCTTTAATATACAAAATTTTGTTGTTTTATGTGTGAGTGGGATAGCAGAGATAGGGAAAGGCATTACATAAAAAAAATCTGGCCAAACCGTAAAATCTTTACTCCAGGATATAAAAATATTGCAAATCTACCCCTGATCTATTCAGAAAATATTTACTTACCACCATTACATATTAAACTGGGATTAATGAAGAACTTTGTCAAGGCAATGGATCGAAATGCCAGTGGATTTGCCTACCTAAAACTAAAATTTTCTAGTATAAGTGAAGCGAAGATTAAAGAAGGCATTTTCGTTGGACCTCAGATTCGAGAATTGCAGCAGGATGGAAATTTTCAAAATAGTTTGAATGAAGTTGAAGCAGCAGCATGGAATTCCTTTAGAAACGTTTGCAAAAACTTCTTAGGAAGTGTCAAGGTTGAAAATTACCGAGACATAGTTAATGATCTGTTGCTTTCCTACAAGGCACTGGGATGTAACATGTCCCTCAAGATCCATTTCCTGCATTCACATCTAGATTTCTTTCCAGACAATCTTGGCGCAGTTAGCGATGAGCATGGTGAGAGGTTTCATCAAGCTATATCAAGCATGGAGAAGCGGTACCAAGGTGAATGGAGTCCCGCTATGCTTGCCGACGACTGCTGGACACTCAAGAGGGATCTACCACAAGCAAAGTATAGAAGAAAATCCACTGTCACTGCTTTTCAATAATAAATATGTTTCGTTCATATATGCCTATATATTAACAATATTTCCAAATTCAAGTAGGTGTATCTCAGAAATATTGTGTAATAGAAAAAAACTAATGGTATATTTGGATTCAGGACATGTAGATAAGATGCTATTTCTTTGTGGACAAAGAAAATTTTTTTTGATAAACCAGTTACGTGACATTGTTTGCAATTTTTAGTGTATTTATCCCAATACTAAAAAAAGACCGTCACGCAAAAACCATAGGTGATGGGAAATTTCTGATTAGATTTTTGAGTTCAGCATGAAAAGTTACACTAGAAACATAATCAGGTTCTCTTGTGCAAAAATCTTGTTGACCAGTTATAATTAGATATGTTAAGTCTCTGAGGGGAAAAAGGAATAGTACAAATAGATTTATAACTATGATTAACAGCTGTTTGTAAAGGGTTATGAAAGTTTATTTATTATATTTTACCTGATTCGTACATCAGACATAAAACTTAAATGTTATCTCTCTAATTTCTAATATTTATTTATTACTTATGCTAATTATTTGTATATATATAGACGGATCTTGATTTTGTATATTTTTATTCCTGTAGAAGGGCGACTTTGTGCCCGAAAGCTTGATTGTTTGTTCATAAAAGAAACTTATCCTCCTCATCTTTGATTTTTCTCTCTTTATCAAGTTACTCCAGAGGATTTTAATTTATTTAAATATATCGAATTCTTTTTTTTTATTTTGACGCTATATTCTCTTTATAAATGTTTAAAAACAAAGCTCTACAGAGCTTACTATTGACCATTTACTGTTGACACACTTCCAATATGAAGATAGAAGATATTATTTGAAAGGATTTGATCGTCAGTGACAAAATTCTCAGTACTTTCGTCAATCATTTCCAGACTGCTATACTATTGTATTATATATATTTTTGTAGTATGTACTTTGCTAAGATTCAATATATTCATTTATCAGATAGTAAAAAGGCATATAGTGTACTGAATAAAAGATATTTTTGCCAATATTTCGGCTGGCTGAACGCCAACCTTTATGACATCTCGCATTACATATTTGTATACACAAACTCAGCGCCGCATCTATAGGATTGAATAAAATATTTATTTGTTTATACAAAAATGTAATGCCTTGATAAAGGTCGGCGTTCAGCCAGCCGAAATATTGGCAAATAAATCTTTTATTCAATCCAATATATGCCTTTTTACTATCTAATGATTTAAGTATGGATTGCTCCATTTTCAGAACATTTATTTATAGAATGCACATTATTTCACAGCTACCGAAGTCAACATTTTCTTCCTATCAAAGAAATGTGCGAATTTGAATATAGCGAAGACAAAAATGTAAAATTCAATGATTTATATATATGTAATGTGATGAAGTCCTGGTAGCCTCTTGTATAATCCTGTCGACTAAAAATGTGATGAGGTATCCAGTCGACTTATTCTATGGCGTGAGTCCCTGTAACTCTCGCTATACTGTGTTGACCGAGAGGAACAGTCAGGATGGGGAGTTTTCCAGTACCTCTCTGCACCTTGGAAGACCTTTTACAGTTCTCATAAAGTGCAGGCAGTCGTGGTCGAGGCAGAGTGGAAAGCTTGGGGATGTCCACACAAAAAACGAAGACACAGTTGCACTAAGAAAGTTCCGTGAACAGATAAAAGTTGAGCTTTATTTTTATTGCGTATGATATTGTTTTTTACAGCACAATACAACAATGTTGGCAAGTTTCTCTAGAGTGGAATGTCGAGGTGACGAATCCACTCCAGGGCCTCCTCAGTTGAGCTAGGAGCGAAAGATGGGGAGATAGAAGTTTCTTACTGGTCTACATGATGGATGAGATGGACCTGGGGTACAACCGACGTGGAGCTCACGCAGATGGTCAAGTAACCGAGAAGTGACTGTAAAGTGACTGTATTTATAGGTAAGACGAGGGGGCCTTATATACCTTTTCTGAGAAAGGGGGTTTTGCATTTCACCAGATGTGAAAAGTGTGGGGTTCGTCTGGTGACATTCTAAACTGACGCCTTCCTGACAGCTTCCAATCTATCTTTGGATGTTGTTTGTGACTTCCATCTATCTCGAATTTAGACGTTTTCGACCTCTATCTCTCTAGCTTAACTCTTAATCTATCACAGAGTTTTATTTATTTGTCCTCAGTTTGTACAAAGTACATTACATATGATGATGTATGACACATGTCAATCATGCGTATAATCATTTACAGATGTTTTTCTATTATACAACATGAAAATCTTGTTATAAGTTATATACAATATGGGGTTGTTGGATTAAATTACCATAGATGGGCCCCGGGAGTGAAAGGGTTTATCCGGGTTTAAGCGGGTAAAGCCTCTCTAACACAGGTAAGTAATTAAAATTCTTTTAATTAATTTAAACTGTGAGGGTTAAAAAGGGCTATAACAAGATTATTTGTTTGGATATATAAAAGTGAAATAAAAATTACATTTTTATTTGATATTTAAAAAATGATGATTAAAATAAAATGATGACATAAAATTTCACATTCTAAGAGAATATTGGCGGGCGTTGGAAAGGGTTAGTAGTTGAAAAATATGCAATTGTAAGCATCACACATGCAACCAAATAATCAGATCCAGGTGCAAAGCGATGATATAGACTTGAGCGTCTTCCTAGGCAATGTTTCACTTGCTCTCCTATATAAGGGTGACAGTGCTTTATCACAATTTTAGGGTTATTGGGTTAAAGGTTGTTGAAGAAAGGTTTCTTATTAATATGATTGAAAGGGGTGGTAGAGCCATGCGATAAGTAGAATTGTAGCGACAGTAGGTGATCTGACTTGACTCGAAATCAAAGATTGATTGTGGTCCGCTAGAGCTGGAAAAAAAAATGAAAGTTGAAAAAGTGAACGCTTTGTGCATGCGTTGGTGATGTGCTCTGCGGATGAAATAAAATAAACTCTTGAAGCGTGTTCAGACCAGAAGTTGGGATTTTTAAATCTTGGGAACTGTGTTCAAAGAGTTTGTTAAAATTACGAAATAAAAAAAAATTGCCAAGCAGTGCTGTCGTTTTTCTACAATGAATTGAAGCAATGGCTGAAAAGATAGTGATGAAAAATATAAGGAATTGGTTAAAGAATATAATTGTTGAAAGCGGTTGTTGCATGCCCGATAGTTGATGATAAACATTGTCATATAATAAAGCTATTTAAACAAATATAAAATATAGTGAATAAAAAGATAAAAATATGATTGCGGGTAAAAAAAGTGTAAGTGACAAAATCAAAAATTATAAAACTATTTTAGTGGCGTATTATTCTTTTTAAAATAAAACAATTTCTACTGCCCTTTAATTTTTTCATCGCAGTAAGGACAGTAGAAATTGTTTTATTTTAAATAGAATAATACGCCACTAAAATAGTTTTATAATTTGATAACAGATGGCGCTCTAGTACATCATAACATTATTGTTCTAATAAAAGACACAATTTGATATTTGCGGAAGAGCGATTGCTCGAAGCATATTATATATTTATAATTATATTTAATTCTGCTGTCCTAAAAGCTTATGTCCATAGTTCTTCTAAAATACCCATTCCAAGATTCTTACAAACGGTCACCTATAAAAGGAAGTTCCAAAAATGCAATATAACAGCGGTATGGTAGATTAAACTGGCGAAACCGCTGGGAGGGTTCACCACTGATGAGCCAGGCCCTCCCTTTAATTTTTTCATCGCAGTAAGGACAGTAGAAATTGTTTTATTTTAAAAAGAATAATACGCCACTAAAATAGTTTTATAATTTGATAACAGATGGCGCTCTAGTACATCATAACATTATTGTTCTAATAAAAGACACAATTTGATATTTGCGGAAGAGCGATTGCTCGAAGCATATTATATATTTATAATTATATTTAATTCTGCTGTCCTAAAAGCTTATGTCCATAGTTCTTCTAAAATACCCATTCCAAGATTCTTACAAACGGTCACCTATAAAAGGAAATTCCAAAAATGCAATATAACAGCGGTATGGTAGATTAAACTGGCGAAACCGCTGGGAGGGTTCACCACTGATGAGCCAGGCCCTCCCTTTAATTTTTTCATCGCAGTAAGGACAGTAGAAATTGTTTTATTTTAAAAAGAATAATACGCCACTAAAATAGTTTTATAATTTGATAACAGATGGCGCTCTAGTACATCATAAAATCAAAAATGTAATATATAAAAGATATAATAATTAAGAAAATAAAAATGATTTTTGAAACAATTAAATGTTTTGCAATACTAAAATAATATCATGAAAAATAAAAGTAAATTTGATATTTTTTTTTTATTTTAATAATGTTGTATTAAAAATTTGATTATATAATTGAATGATAAAAAATAAAAATAAATATTCAAGATTTTATACAAAAATTAGAATATAATTAAAGGTCATTAATGATTAGATAAATGTTAAGTAGTGGAAAATTGAACAATATTGTCTCTTTTGAAGAAAAGTTACAACTGTGGTGTGTAACTAGATCATATCCCATTGGTAAACATCGGTGTTTTCGATTCTCTGAAACTGGGAATACGTGAAATGACATTTTCATTTGTCCAAAATGGTGATATGTAGAGAATGATTTCTCTTTTGCGTCATAAAGTCTATACAAGACATAACCAAATTATTTTAATTGGTGATATCAATTAATATGTAAATACTTAATGTATGTTGTGTTGTGATTAAGGCGTTGGTGAGAGTTGTGAGATTCTCGAAGAAATCCAAATGGTTGGTTTGAAACATGTGTTTAAAATGGCGATCATGAAGGAAGCGGTCAAGATCTGCCTTGTGAGGGGAGGAGGACGGTGGAATGGGCGTTGTAACTGAAATAGATTCCGGGATCCTATTACTGGGGTCACTCCTTCCGTTTTTCACGGTATCGTCGGGGGTTCTATTTCTGGTATGGTCAAACATGTGGTATGGTGAGATTTGTCATTTACTTGAAACTGACTTTCTTCTTTGTTGAGGTTGGCAATTTTCTTGCCTATTTGAAAATATAGTTCTCTCGATGTTCATAAGTCTTTGTGTTTCGAAGTTAGTTTAGACTTAGTAAAAATATTATTGAGTGATGTCAGGTTTAGATGTGTGGTGAAAGTTCGACTTTCGACGTGGACACGCTTTGGGGTGAGTGCGTCACAGGCATGAAGGCGTCTTTGGCCTGAAAAGTGAAAAAGTTTTGTGGTGTGTCACTGTGACACGAAGTGAAAAATTGTGAATGAAAATGTGTCACGTGAAGTCGTTGTTTTTGGTACAAAATCTAACCTGTTTCACCATGAATAACAAATTTACTAAAGTCGTGGGTGGTGGTTGTATGAAACACATCGAGAATTTTTGACTGTTAGTGGATGTGGCACGCTTAATGTGAAAATGTTTAGTGTGCGCTTATGTTTAGTGGCGACGATATGGAGCTTGTGCGGCTCGAAATTGGATTTGTTGTGAAGTCGCGTACTAATAATTGTTGCCAATTAGAGAGAGTGATGTGTGAGGGTGTTGTAGAGCTGGAAAAATGTGTTTCAACTATGTTAATATATATTTAAAAATTATTATTTTTTTTTATAATTGATTATGGTAACTAAAATGATCGTTGTTAAAAGAGCAATGTCGTGATAGTGACAAGAATATTTTGAATTGTGGCGTTTACTTAAAATGGTGAATATGAAAAATATTTTTAAAAATTTGTAAGTATTAGATTAAGAAATGGGTGTTTTGGTATAAAGATAACTAATAAGAAAAACAAAAATAAATTTAGAATTATGATGAATGAGAGATTTTAAAAAATAATAATATTGAATTTTTTTTTTAAGTTGTAGATTTGGATAATGCCATTTTAGAGTAGAGGTAAATTTTGGAAAGACATGTAAAATTAGTAAATTAGTAAAAATGCGTGATGGGCAAAATTTTTTTAAAAGTAAAATTGAGAGTAATAACTTGAAATTTATAATCTGAATAAAAAATAAAGTAAATTTGATAAATGAGAGTGTGAAAGTGTTAAAATTTGAATAAAAAATGATATAAAAAAGGTAAAAATTGATTTCAAAATACTTAAAGTGAAAATATAAATACAAAATTAATGGTGAATCAAGTTGTGAACTTGAGGATAAAGTTAAGGCAGGTTTTTAAAAACTTACAGTTTTGTGAAAGTTCAGTCAGGAGACTTGGTCTTGGCTTGTTTTCCTGCTGACGTGGAAGTCGCTCCATGTTGGACTTGTAGAAGCTTGTACTTCTGTGAAGTTGATTTGCAGCTTGTCGCTTTGATCATTGTCTCGACGATGTCAGGTCGAAGGTGGAGAACTTCTAACAGGGTTTGGGCCACATCGCTGCTCGGTTTCCATGTCTTGTGGGATTTTCGGCTGTGTCGTTGAGGGGTTGACAGCTTGCTCCTGGCGTTGGCGATCTGTTAGCGGGCTGCGGAGGTTCCTTGGGGCGGCATTTCTTCCGTAAATATCTATTTTTGGGAAGAGATTGCTTGGTCGTTTCGTTGGAATGGCCGGTTTGTTCCTCCATCTTTGCTCTTTCTCGCTTCAATCTGGACAGGCTTCTTACCTTCTTCGTTGTGTCATCCTTCGTTTTGGTCATCCTGTCGACTAACTGTAATGTGATGAAGTCCTGGTAGCCTCTTGTAGAATCCTGTCGACTAAAAATGTGATAAGGTATCCAGTCGACTTATTCTATGGCGTGAGTCCCTGTAACTCTCGCTATACTGTGTTGACCGAGAGGAACAGTCAGGATGGGGAGTTTTCCAGTACCTCTCTGCACCTTGGAAGACCTTTTACAGTTCTCACAAAGTACAGGCAGTCGTGGTCGAGGCAGAGTGGAAAGCTTGGGGATGTCCACACAAAAAACGAAGACACAGTTGCACTAAGAAAGTTCCGTGAACAGATAAAAGTTGAGCTAGGAGCGAAAGATGGGGAGATAGAAGTTTCTTACTGGTCTACATGATGGATGAGATGGACCTGGGGTACAACCGACGTGGAGCTCACGCAGATGGTCAAGTAACCGAGAAGTGACTTAAAGTGACTGTATTTATAGGTAAGACGAGGGGGCCTTATATACCTTTTCTGAGAAAGGGGGTTTTGCATTTCACCAGATGTGAAGAGTGTGGGGGTCGTCTGGTGACATTCTAAACTGACGCCGTCCTGACAGCTTCCAATCTATCTTTGGATGTTGTTTGTGACTTCCATCTATCTCGAATTTAGACGTTTTTGACCTCTATCTCTCTAGCTCAACTCTTAATCTATCACAGAGTTTTATGTATTTGTCCTCAGTTTGTTCAAAGTACATTACATATTATGATGTATGACACATGTCAATCATGCGTATAATCATTTACAGATGTGTTTCTATTTTGCAACATGAAAATCTTGTAATAAGTTATATACAAATGGGGTTGTTGGTTTAAATTACCATATATATATATATATATATATATGAAATGTAAATAATAAAGTTTATCAAATAAAATTTTAAATCTTAAATATAATTTAAATTAAGTTGATATTATAGAGTGAGTTAAGATGGATTTATATATTGATATAACTATATTTAAAACTTTTAATAATAGTAATATTTATATATAAAAAGGAAATTCTATTAGATTAGCAAGCTAAATCTAAATTAATTATATAAGATAAAAGTTGATAATTATTTTTGTGTTTAAGTTAGATGAGATTAAAAAGTTGTTTATATGTATTATTTTTATATCTTATTTAGGAGAGAAAAATGTAATAAAAGTAATTATATGTTAGAATAATATGTTTTTATTTTAGATAGAAAAAAAAATTGAAAAATAAAAAGAAAATTTAACAAGAAGATTTAACAACGTAACGTCTTTTAGCATCTGCTTTTACCCGTCATTTAGACATACTCTTAAAATAAATAGGAATAAAGAAGAGATTTATAATGATTATATATTTATTTTTTAGTAAAAGAGAGGAAAGAGATAAAGAAAGAACCATACACTTTTATTTCAAACAGGTAGAGAATTGAAAGGGTGTTAGTATTTTTTTAGTTAATTAATAGTTTTTGTAATTTTTTTATATAATTTTTTTTTCCTATATAATTTTAGATTTTTTTTTTCTTAAGAGTAAGAATAATATGATATAATGTTTTTGCCTAGTTAAGGATAGATAAACATATTTTAAATCTTTGCCTATTAGAAATTATTTTTTGGAACCCTAATGGTAGACCAGGACATTACACAAAAGGAGATTGGAAAATCTATTGGAGAGAGAAATCTGTGGTACCAGGGCTTTTCAGATGAAAATACCACATCCCATTTCACCCTTACTTCATTATGGATTGATTTCTCTTCGACCATTAAACTGTTTATTTAAATTAATAATAGATAACATAGAAGGAGGTTGTTTACTTACTTATTCAAAGTGGCGTCTGCCGCTCCCTAGAGACAGCGCACATGTGTGGATGTAACATCTGTCTGCCAGGGACCCGCCAACATTGTTATAAAAGTAACCTTCCCTCTTCTAGGAAATCTTATTTTTAAAATTGTTTGAAGTTAGAAAAGCTGTCAGAAAATAATCATTAGAAATTTTAAAGATTGTGAAAATATGTATTAAAATTTTGTTTCCATTGATATAAGTTACATTTTTATTAAAATTATAAATTAATTGAATAATAAAACATTTATTATGCTTCAAATTCATTTATATTTGTTTTCCAGTTCCCTCCCACAGTAACTGGAGATCAAATTGAATTAATTTAATGCTTTATAATCGTTATCATATAATTAATATATTTAAAGTTATAGGAAATATATTCAGTAATTCTATCATTTGTTTTAGTATAAGAGTAGAATATAAGTTGTTGGTTAGATTATTTGGAGAAGTTTGAAGTTTCAAATTTATAATTATATTTATTATTGCTTAGGTATTTGTGTATTGACAGCCTATTGTAAAACTTTACTGTTTTTTATTTAAAACCATGTTTAAATACTCTTTATTAAGATTTTTAATGTCTTTAATAAAGTTTGTTTTAATGTTGTTGATTCTATAAAATCTTAAAAATTGACCAAAATATATGCCTTTGCAGCAATTTGATGATATGTTGGAATTGACATTACAGAATTTAATAATTTTAAAATTATAACAATTTCTTTTGTCATATGTTCCAATTGACTTGTTTGCAATGTTTATATTTAAGTCTAAAAAGTTAACCTCCTTGTTATTAGTTATCTTTTCATTATTTTTAAGTTTCAAATATTTAGGGTATATTTTGTAAATGACATTATTGAATTGTGGGTTATTCAAGATAATTATGTCATCCACATAGCGGAACATATGCCAATTTACATCATTCTGTAGGAAGAACTCTCCTTCATACCAAAAAAGTAATAAGTTGGCTAGTAGAGGACTGGATGAAGTTCCCATTGGAACACCTTTAGATTGAATGTATATTTTGTTTTTAAAATTAATATAATTAAAGTTTAAGAAGGTTTCAAGTAATGTTTTTGCTGTTTTGTTATCTAATTTAAATGTTTTGTATTTGTTGTGAATAATTTGAATATGGAATGTTTTATCATTAATGAATTCATTTATTAAGCTGTGTATTTTATTATTAAGGTCTTCTAAACGTATGTTAGAGTAAAGATCTTCAAAATAAAATGTATGAACTGTATTGATCTTTTGTAGGTTATTTGTTAGGAAGTTAATAATTTTTTTATTAGAATCTATGAATTTATAATTATGTTTGTTAGTTATTTTATTTATTATGAATTGAAGTGTTGAAGCTAGTCTTAAATCTATGTTTTTTATGACTGAGTGTATTCCTGATGTGATTGTTCTAAATGAGATTGGTGTTTTATGTAATTTAGGAATAATATAAAATTTCGGTATGTTTGTGTTTTTGTTGTAATTAATGATTTTTAGTGTGTTTTCTACATTTTTAATATCTTTTTTGATTTTAGTTTCAGTTGTTTTTATGAAAGTGTATTTACTGTTGTTATTAATTTCATTTTTTAGAAGGTCATGATATAAGTTTTTACATATAATAGATAAATTATTTGAACATTTATCTATTGGACATATGATAAAATCTTTTTGTAAGTTTTCAAAATTGTCTTTTAAGGAATTAATTTCCGATTCATTAGGGTTTGTGTATTTTAGTGTGTTGTTATAATAGTTTTTTATTTCTCTTCTTAATTTATATTTCCATTCTAGGAAAGTAAATTCAGGAATTCTGTGTTTTATACTAGTTTTATTAATGAATATATCGATGTCTTTTAATATAGATTTAATTGTATTATTGAAATTGTGTTTGATCTGAGGTATATATTTATATCCTCTATTTAAAATGTTTTGGAGTTTTGGTTCCAAAAAAGAATAATCGCTAGTTAAAATATGTCCTGTGAATTTTTATTTATCTAGAACATTGTGGCAATTACATTTAGATTTTTTAAAATTTGTTAGATTATTAATAAACGGGTTATAATTGCATAATATACTGCCTATATTCTTGTTATATTTCCAGGTAGTTTTAAAATTTAAACCTTTTATAGGAAATAAACTGTTAATAGATTGGTCATTAAATATATCATTAAATTTGAAATGATCAAATAATTTGTTATTGAATTTAATAATAATGTTAATTTGGTTATTCTTTTGTTTAATTTTTCTGTATTTGAAGATGTCGTTTGTGATATCTGTTAATCTATTAGAAAGATTGTGAATTTTAATGTGTTCTACAAGTTTTATAAGTTTGCTATTATTTAATTTGAATAATGTTTTAAAAAATTTTCAATGAAATTTTTTGTGTACATTTTGTTTGTGTCTAATAAGTTATTAAAGTTTATGAAGCCTAATTTGTTGGTAGTTTTACCTCTGGTTTTGACTGAGTTATTATTAGAGTTATGTTTTTTGTATTTATTACTACTTTCATAGATTGATATTTCAAATGGTTGTGGTGTGTATGTGTGGTTAAGTTCGTCGTTAAGTCCATAAGGGTATAAAGTGTTGTGTTGATAAATGTAATTGTTTTCTAATAATAATCGTTGTTTTTTGTCTTTACAAAT
Source organism: Cordylochernes scorpioides (assembly GCA_030710605.1). Lineage (NCBI taxonomy): Eukaryota > Metazoa > Arthropoda > Arachnida > Pseudoscorpiones > Chernetidae > Cordylochernes > Cordylochernes scorpioides. Next base: position 76,317,175 of record CP092864.1, on the reverse strand, counting down.
GTCAAGTATTTCTATCATGTAATTGTTAAAGGTATGTATTTTATATTGTGTTGTTTCATGTATGTGTTACCAATTGATTTTTTTGGAGTGGTTTCTATGTAAATTTATTCTTATGTTTAAAGGATTGCAAATTTGTCCTATATATGAAAGTTGACAAGTTTGGCAAGTTAATTTATAAATAGTGTTTTCTATCTTACAACTAGGTGTTTGAAATGTGTCATGGTTCTTGAAAGTTGGGCAAGTTTGACATTTCTTATTTAGACAATTTTTAGCGAGTTTAGAGAACATAGAAGGGGTGCTAACCCAAAAATGTTTGTAGTTTTTTTTAAGTTTTTTAGTTTGTTATTCTTTAAAACGTTTTTTTTATTAAAAATTATTTGCTATAGATGTTAGTTGAAATAATTAATAATTTGTTTGATAATAAATATAGATTGTTGTATGTATATCTGTAGTAATTGTAAGAATAACTAATAAAAAACATCTTTAAACTGACTAAAACACTGAGAAAAAAAAATTCTGTGAGTATTATGTGATTATAATTACTTTTATATTTTAATCTTTCCTTTAAGATATAAATTATACCTTTTGGATATGTAAATAACAGAGTTTGTCTATTAAAAATTGAAATCTTAAATATAACTTAAAATAAGTTATTATCATAGAGCAAGCTCGTATGAATTTATATGAAATGTAAATAATAAAGTTTATCAAATAAAATTTTAAATCTTAAATATAATTTAAATTAAGTTGATATTATAGAGTGAGTTAAGATGGATTTATATATTGATATAACTATATTTAAAACTTTTAATAATAGTAATATTTATATATAAAAAGGAAATTCTATTAGATTAGCAAGCTAAATCTAAATTAATTATATAAGATAAAAGTTGATAATTATTTTTGTGTTTAAGTTAGATGAGATTAAAACGTTGTTTATATGTATTATTTTTATATCTTATTTAGGAGAGAAAAATGTAATAAAAGTAATTATATGTTAGAATAATATGTTTTTATTTTAGATAGAAAAAAAAATTGAAAAATAAAAAGAAAATTTAACAAGAAGATTTAACAACGTAACGTCTTTTAGCATCGGCTTTTACCCGTCATTTAGACATACTCTTAAAATAAATAGGAATAAAGAAGAGATTTATAATGATTATATATTTATTTTTCAGTAAAAGAGAGGAAAGAGATAAAGAAAGAACCATACACTTTTATTTCAAACAGGTAGAGAATTGAAAGGGTGTTAGTATTTTTTTAGTTAATTAATAGTTTTTGTAATTTTTTTATATAATTTTTTTTTCCTATATAATTTTAGATTTTTTTTTTCCTAAGAGTAAGAATAATATGATATAATGTTTTTGCCTAGTTAAGGATAGAAAAACATATTTTAAATCTTTGCCTATTAGAAATTATTTTTTGGAACCCTAATGGTAGACCAGGACATTACACAAAAGGAGATTGGAAAATCTATTGGAGAGAGAAATCTGTGGTACCAGGGCTCTTCAGATGAAAATACCACATCCCATTTCACCCTTACTTCATTATGGATTGATTTCTCTTCGACCATTAAACTGTTTATTTAAATTAATAATAGATAACATAGAAGGAGGTTGTTTACTTACTTATTCAAAGTGGCGTCTGCCGCTCCCTAGAGACAGCGCACATGTGTGGATGTAACATCTGTCTGCCAGGGACCCGCCAACATTGTTATAAAAGTAACCTTCCCTCTTCTAGGAAATCTTATTTTTAAAATTGTTTGAAGTTAGAAAAGCTGTCAGAAAAGAATCATTAGAAATTTTAAAGATTGTGAAAATATGTATTAAAATTTTGTTTCCATTGATATAAGTTACATTTTTATTAAAATTATAAATTAATTGAATAATAAAAAACATTTATTATGCTTCAAATTCATTTATATTTGTTTTCCAGTTCCCTCCCACAGTAACTGGAGATCAAATTGAATGAATTTAATGCTTTATAATCGTTATCATATAATTAATATATTTAAAGTTATAGGAAATATATTCAGTAATTCTATCATTTGTTTTAGTATAGGAGTAGAATATAAGGTGTTGGTTAGATTAATTGGAGAAGTTTGAAGTTTCAAATTTATAATTATATTTATTATTGCTTAGGTATTTGTGTATTGACAGCCTATTGTAAAACTTTACTGTTTTGTATTTAAAACCATTGTTTAAATACTCTTTATTAAGATTTTAATGTCTTTAATAAAGTTTGTTTTAATGTTGTTGATTCTATAAAATCTTAAAAATTGACCAAAATATATGCCTTTGCAGCAATTTGATGATATGTTGGAATTGACATTACAGAATTTAATAATTTTAAAATTATAACAATTTCTTTTGTCATATGTTCCAATTGACTTGTTTGCAATGTTTATATTTAAGTCTAAAAAGTTAACCTCCTTGTTATTAGTTATCTTTTCATTATTTTTAAGTTTCAAATATTTAGGGTATATTTTGTGAATGACATTATTGAATTGTGGGTTATTCAAGATAATTATGTCATCCACATAGCGGAACATATGCCAATTTACATCATTCTGTAGGAAGAACTCTCCTTCATACCAAAAAAGTAATAAGTTGGCTAGTAGAGGACTGGATGAAGTTCCCATTGGAACACCTTTAGATTGAATATATATTTTGTTTTTAAAATTAATATAATTAAAGTTTAAGAAGGTTTCAAGTAATGTTTTTGCTGTTTTGTTATCTAATTTAAATGTTTTGTATTTGTTGTGAATAATTTTAATATGGAATGTTTTATCATTAATGAATTCATTTATTAAGCTGTGTATTTTATTATTAAGGTCTTCTAAACGTATGTTAGAGTAAAGATCTTCAAAATCAAATGTATGAACTGTATTGATCTTTTGTAGGTTATTTGTTAGGAAGTTAATGATTTTTTTATTAGAATCTATGAATTAATAATTATGTTTGTTAGTTATTTTATTTATTATGAATTGAAGTGTTGAAGCTAGTCTTAAATCTATGTTTTTTATGACTGAGTTTATTCCTGATGTGATTGTTCTAAATGAGATTGGTGTTTTATGTAATTTAGGAATAATATAAAATTTCGGTATGTTTGTGTTTTTGTTGTAATTAATGATTTTTAGTGTGTTTTCTACATTTTTAATATCTTTTTTGATTTTAGTTTCAGTTGTTTTTATGAAAGTGTATTTACTGTTGTTATTAATTTCATTTTTTAGAAGGTCATGATATAAGTTTTTACATATAATAGATAAATTATTTGAACATTTATCTATTGGACATATAATAAAATCTTTTTGTAAGTTTTCAAAATTGTCTTTTAAGGAATTAATTTCCGATTCATTAGGGTTTGTGTATTTTAGTGTGTGGTTATAATAGTTTTTTATTTCTTTACTTAATAACCTACAAAAGATCAATACAGTTCATACATTTGATTTTGAAGATCTTTACTCTAACATACGTTTAGAAGACCTTAATAATAAAATACACAGCTAAATAAATGAATTCATTAATGATAAAACATTCCATATTCAAATTATTCACAACAAATACAAAACATTTAAATTAGATAACAAAACAGCAAAAACATTACTTGAAACCTTCTTAAACTTTAATTATATTAATTTTAAAAACAAAATATACATTCAATCTAAAGGTGTTCCAATGGGAACTTCATCCAGTCCTCTACTAGCCAACTTATTACTTTTTTGGTATGAAAGAGAGTTCTTCCTACAGAATGATGTAAATTGGCATATGTTCCGCTATGTAGATGACATCATTATATCTTGAATAACCCACAATTCAATAATGTCATTTACAAAATATACCCTAAATATTTGAAACTTAAAAATAATGAAAAGATAACTAATAACAAGGAGGTTAACTTTTTAGACTTAAATATAAACATTGCAAACAAGTCAATTGGAACATATGACAAAAGAAATTGTTATAATTTTAAAATTATTAAATTCTGTAATGTCAATTCCAACATATCATCAAATTGCTGCAAAGGCATATATTTTGGTCAATTTTTAAGATTTTATAGAATCAACAACATTAAAACAAACTTTATTAAAGACATTAAAAATCTTAATAAAGAGTATTTAAACAATGGTTTTAAATACAAAACAGTAAAGTTTTACAATAGGCTGTCAATACACAAATACCTAAGCAATAATAAATATAATTATAAATTTGAAACTTCAAACTTCTCCAATTAATCTAACCAACAACTTGTATTCTACTCTTATACTAAAACAAATGATAGAATTACTGAATATATTTCCTATAACTTTAAATATATTAATTATATGATAACGATTATAAAGCATTAAATTCATTCAATTTGATCTCCAGTTACTGTGGGAGGGAACTGGAAAACAAATATAAACGAATTTGAAGCATAATAAATGTTTTATTATTCAATTAATTTATAATTTTAATAAAAATGTAACTTATATCAATGGAAACAAAATTTTAATACATATTTTCACAATCTTTAAAATTTCTAATGATTCTTTTCTGACAGCTTTTCTAACTTCAAACAATTTTAAAAATAAGATTTCCTAGAAGAGGGAAGGTTACTTTTATAACAATGTTGGCGGGTCCCTGGCAGACAGATGTTACATCCACACATGTGCGCTGTCTCTAGGGAGCGGCAGACGCCTCTTTGAATAAGTAAGTAAACAACCTCCTTCTATGTTATCTATTATTAATTTAATTAAACAGTTTAATGGTCGAAGAGAAATCAATCCATAATGAAGTAAGAGTGAAATGGGATGTGGTATTTTCATCTGAAGAGCCCTGGTACCACAGATTTCTCTCTCCAATAGATTTTCCAATCTCCTTTTGTGTAATGTCCTGGTCTACCATTAGGGTTCCAAAAAATAATTTCTAATAGGCAAAGATTTAAAATATGTTTATCTATCCTTAACTAGGCAAAAACATTATATCATATTATTCTTACTCTTAGGAAAAAAATAATCTAAAATTATATAGGAAAAAAAATTATATAAAAAAATTACAAAAACTATTAATTAACTAAAAAAATACTAACACCCTTTCAATTCTCTACCTGTTTGAAATAAAAGTGTATGGTTCTTTCTTTATCTCTTTCCTCTCTTTTACTAAAAAATAAATATATAATCATTATAAATCTCTTCTTTATTCCTATTTATTTTAAGAGTATGTCTAAATGACGGGTAAAAGCCGATGCTAAAAGACGTTACGTTGTTAAATCTTCTTGTTAAATTTTCTTTTTATTTTTCAAATTTTTTTTTCTATCTAAAATAAAAACATATTATTCTAACATATAATTACTTTTATTACATTTTTCTCTCCTAAATAAGATATAAAAATAATACATATAAACAACTTTTTAATCTCATCTAACTTAAACACAAAAATAATTATCAACCTTTATCTTATATATATATATATATTCCAGATTTTCGTTACTTTTCGAAAATACCTTTTAGGTATAATATATATTTTTATTTTTTATTAAGTTAAGCTGCTAAAAAAGGTATTCAGACGCAAGTTTCCCAAGCTGGGATATCGTGTTAGATATGTCAAATAATTTTCAAAATATTCAATAAATGGTATCATTATTTAAAATTTATTTATGATTTATTTTAAATAGATATAATTATTATTCATTTTTATTTGACAATTATTTCCTTCAATAAATATATTATTATCGCTCACACAAATATTTGAATTTATTATTTGAATAGAGAGATGCTATATTATTGCTCAAATTGTATTTTATGATTTTTGCAACAATATTCTTATATTAATAAACTATTATTTTGATAAATAGATTCTTTAAATATAGATTATATATTAATATTCACATTTTATTTCACGATTCATTAATTTAGTAAATACTAATATTGCGCTCACACATATTTAATTTTAATATTTAACAAATGATATATATATTTATTGTTGTTGGGATTTATTTTATATTATTTATATATATTGTTAAAATTTATACTTTTATTGCTCAGATTCTATTAATTGCATAGTTTCAATAGTTGTGTTACTTGCATGTTTGTACTTTTATTAAGGGCTTTTGTGTCCAGGGTGTGTACGTGTAAATTAAGAAATTTATTTACCTTTTGTTATTTAGATAACATAATTTCCACGAAATCAAAGATTTCTTTTGTAGGATTTCATAATTGCTTATGGAGCGCGTATAAATATCGAATCTAAATAGTTTAGCCTCAAAACCCTAAGGTGATTCGAGGAAAAATCTTAACAGTTTCAGTTTGAACACAAAAATAATTATTTGAAACATATTAACTGCACAATTTACCCAGAGTTAATGGTATATACGCGGTACTTTATTATATAAACAATATCTTAAATAATCAAGTATTAAAAAGCTCCTAGTTGAAATTGCTTTACAACCGCCGTCAAACCTCCATTTCTCTCTCTCTCTCTCTGAAATTTATGAATATATTCGAGGATATATTTTTCTTAAATACAGTTAAACCTGTCTATAGCGTCCCCTCTTGGGATCACCAAAATAGGGGGCTAAAGAGAGGGGGTACTATAGACAGGTCACTTTTAATGTAAATCGCATCGTACTACGTATTTAAAATCGGGCGCTATAGAGAGGGTGGCGCTATTTAGAGGGGGCGCTATAGACAGGTTTAATTGTATATATAATTAAAAGTTTTTTTTCTAAAACTTTATGATGAAACGAATAAAATTGAAAGAAGAAAGGCATGGTTCTTCACTAATGAACCCTTCCAGCGTCAGTTTAATCTCTAGACTGTTATTTTATTGTATCAAACTAGATTCCTTAAATACACTGCATTTGTTGAAGAAAAATTATATACCCTGCATTTGTTGAAGAAAACAGTAAATTTTAAAATAATTGTGGAATAATGCTTCTCATACTGTGTATATAAATAGCTTTCAAAATCTTTTAATTGTAAATTTTCAAAAAGAAAGAGATAAAATAATCGTTTAAATGTCATTTTCAGGGATAGTTGACGCAATGTTGATATTTAAAAGCTCTCTCCTATCTATATGACAACATAAATATAAAACTAATTTGTGTTTATATATAGGTGTTAAAAGGTTTAATATTCCTATTTAATTCATGTATATAATTTGTGTTAATGGGGGATCGGTGGAAGGATGGTCTAAACCATTGGTTTTTGACCGTTACGACCCGGGTTCGATTCCCGCATTGGACACTTTTTATGTTTAAAAAAAATGCTTCAATGGCCCCCGATTCTTGCAAAAGTCCAACCCCACCAGCGAGTGCAAGTAACCAAACGGGGCTCTGGCACATTTGTAAGTGCAAAGTCGAACTGCTTTTTACGTGTGGTGCACTTACAGTAAACGCAGTCGCCTACTTCTACCCATCATGATTATCATGGCCTGTACCACGTATACGAGGGATAAGCAAAAAAAAAAAAAGATTTGTGTTAATTTATAAATAAATTATGTAGGCTTGGATGTGTTGAACAGGATATTTTGTATAACAAATTCGGGTATAGCTTCATATGACAGATTGGCGGTTAAAGCCAGGTGTTTATAAGTGTCATGCAGAGTAAAGAATGGAATGAAGTTTGGGTTGCCATTTGTCACACCGTCAGCCATCTATTACACAGCGCTGGAAGGTAAATTATGGCGTGAGGCCCAACTTGTTAAAATACTCCTGCGCCACATTATTTATGTCTCCATTTACAAAAGCTCAATACACGCTAATTATTTCCTAAACTAATCAATTAAGTTTGCTATACAAAGTCTATCTCAGTTTTTTAATAATGTTAAGTAATTTTTAATTAATTATCGCGTTTAGGTGTAATTATAGAAGTTAATGGATATTTTAATAGTTTGGTTTTGTTCTTGGGGTTTCAAATGGTTGTTTATTGTTAGGTTTTCTTTTTTTTTTTGTAAATACAAAAAGAGTTGGTGTTCAATTACCAAACGATGGCAGTAAATCTAAAGTATTGTATAGGGCACAGGTAAAAGGATATACAAAATGACTTTATTTTTATATTTTCATTATATTTTCTAAAACAACTCATAAATATAACTTTTTAATTAGTAGTTGAGCACTAATTTCCATTAGGTTATTAAGGGAGCTAGGCGGCTTAGCCATACTACGCTCTTAAAAGTCTAATCGCAGAAAATCTATCTACCTTTATTCATTAATATATATATATACGTTGACATTAAGTTGATTACTCTTAATTTGTATATTGTATATACATCTAGATGAGATTTATGTAGTACTTCGGCGGAACAAAAATCTCTTAAATCTTCTAATTGCCTTTAAATTATATAAATATATGTGAAAAAATGACAAAAAATAATATTATAAAAAGGGTAAGGTGTTTGTTATTCAAATCGAAAAAGGCATATCCTGAGCATATATATATATATATGCTCTTGTGCTCGTGGTCAGGAGATGCCTTCTTTATTTTTAATATACATATATATGTGACAATTTAGTGGTAAATGTGGTGAGGAGAGAAAAAATCACACGACGAGTTGTTAGAGGCAATAATCCAGGCAGCCAGCCGAGAGAGAGAGAGAGGTGGCGAGTGCTGTCTACTGAATGACTGTTTTTTCCCTGTGTACACAAGCGGGGCTAACAAAAGATTAGTCGCCAGGTGTTGACGCCCCCCTCAGGAATGTGGCCAAAAAATGGTCGTAAGTTAGTTTTCTAAAGTGTCTCGCTTTAGCTGTCCATTTCTCTCTCGTTGGCTGTTGGTTTGTTTTATTAATCCTGGAAGAGCATATATTATGACATATGGCCCCCGTTGAAGAAGGCTGAACATGGTTTAAGTATATTTAAAGCTGGAGAAGTCAGGAATAGAGAAAATAATTTTACAGTTAAAATTAGTTGAGGTAATGGTGACATAGTTTTATGTAAATAAAATACTGTATAGTACACAAGTAAATATTATTTACAAGCAGTTTTACAACACCGGAGAGTTTGACATTTATGGGAGATTTTGAAAATATCAATGGTTATAAAAGGCTATATACAATAAATTCTAATGTATTATAAGGGAAATGTTATTGAGAGGTGTGAACAAGGAGAAGAAGAGTCACATACATATGATGAAATTCTGAAGATCATTAAGACTGGGGAACTCTACAGTTTAAGATATTTTTCAGGCGGACATGGCAAGGGGAAACTTGTCATGGGCTTTCTATGCTATAAGTGTAGAGTACGAGAAATGAGGTTGAGGTTGGCAATTGTGTGAGCTCAGGACTGAGGTAAATATCGAACTACATACAATGTTAGAATTTCGGCGAACAGAGCGAGGGGAAACTTGCTTTGGGCCAATCTAACTTATCTATGCAGTTACTTGTTTAGCGAGTCCGAGGGGAAAAGTCCCGTGTGTAGGTGAGGATGTCGGATGGACTTATATTTAATTTGCGGAAAGTATGCGCGCACAGTGCCAAAAATTGGGACGAGGACTGCGTTGTCCGTTACAAGTGACAAGCTGCTCGGACACGAGGTGTTGTTTGAACCGTCGTGGGAGCTTGTGCAAGGCGATGATTTCGCGGTGGGTTGAAAGTAAGACCCATGTCTGCGCGAAATGATGACGGACCGGACAGAATCAGCGACGATGTTTAACGTACCTCCGTGGGAAATATCGGAGGTAGGCTATATCGTGCTGGTTTGGACAATGGACAAACATAGATTTGAAGACAGGGTCCGTGTGGCGAACGTGTGGCGCGAGAGGAAGGGGCGAACTGTGTCGCTCGATGCAGATTGTTCAAGTGCCAACAAAAAGGGGTTGATAAATATCTAGCAGTTAGTCAATCTGCACCCTGTGACGAACACACCATTGGCTAGATGGCGTGGGTCGGTGGATATGCTAGAGATGAACTACGAAATAAATTATCATAAATGAAGGGCGAAGGTTAGGATTTTGAAATGACAATATAGAAGTTCGATAATTGATTAATCAATAATTCTATAAAAGGTCCTGAGCTGGTATAAAGTTGACAAAGTTGTAAGAATGAGAGGGGCATTAAGGGAAAGATAGATAAGAGTCACCAAGGGTTGGTTGTAAGCAAGGCTCACGTGGTGGTTGGAATTCTTCGACGCCTGAAGTACAGGGTGAATTTTGAATCGATTAGGGAAAGAAATTATTTTTCGTGAGCCGTGCTTACAAGTAGGAGAGATCTATACAAAAGTTTAGGTGCTGGAGCCATATTTTTATAAATAATTTGATTATGAAAAATCTATTGTTAATAGTAAAAATCGTAAAGCGTTAATAGGTAGAATTCCAATTTTTTTTTTAAGATTTTTTTTAAAGAGTTACGTTAAAATGGAAATTATTTAATTAAAATGACGATTGTTACATCTACTGGTAAGGTAACTCATTAAATGGGTTTCACATAGTTAGATATAATATGGATAATAAGATCACTGTTAATAGGGGTGGAGAGATAAATGGAAATATTGGGACAATTTACAAGGAATGACTTATTTAAAGAATGAATGGAAGGGGTAAAACAATTTCACTTACAGGTTATGCTGGTTCAGAGAGCAGGTAAGTTCATTGAGATTCGGGAGAGTTCTGTCTGTGACACTGAGCGTACCAGTGTTGTACATCACAGTAGCGGCAGGGATATGGCGGAGTCTTGTCCATGATGGTGGAAGGTGTCCTGCTCTGGCGCGGCGATCGTTCTTGAGTAGATCTAGTGCTGAAAGAAGTGCGTGGCAGCTCCATCTCCGTCGTAGGTGAATACTTCTTCGGAATCACGGTTCAAAGGTTGGCGAGGAAGGGGTTGAGGGCTCGAAGAGGAGTGGTTACAGTTGAGTTGGGTTTGGTCGATCATCGTGGCTTGGCTTCTTGTTTCTTCATGCTCCGGTATATGAGGGATTCGCTTCCCGGTCAGATCTTATCCTGTCGACTTTTCAATGTGACAATTTAGTGGTAAATGTGGTGAGGAGAGAAAAAATCACACGACGAGTTGTTAGAGGCAATAATCCAGGCAGCCAGCCGAGAGAGAGAGAGGTGGCGAGTGCTGTCTACTGAACGACTGTTTTTTCCCTGTGTACACAAGCGGGGCTAACAAAAGATTAGTCGCCAGGTGTTGACGCCCCCCTCAGGAATGTGGCCAAAAAATGGTCGTAAGTTAGTTTTCTAAAGTGTCTCGCTTTAGCTGTCCATTTCTCTCTCGTTGGCTGTTGGTTTGTTTTATTAATCCTGGAAGAGCATATATTATGACATATATGTACTAGACGAATGACCCGGGCAACGCCCGTGTTTTACCCGATTGAATGTTTTTATTCCAATACTATTTGTTACAATTATAAATTGGCGCCGTGGATGTCACACTTGTGAAACGTCCCGCTGCAAACTTTGTGTCTGAGAAGCGATATTTTTATAGAAAGATGATCTGGCTTTTGTTTTCTGCTCGAATGAATGTTTTTCTGTTAGAATTTTGTTCCTGCGTACAAAATAATGAACTGGTTTCACCCGTGGTCTCTGCTTTTTGGAATATTTTTCCCGATATAATTTTGTATCTGATAATCAAACATGATACAGCAATATCGTCATCATCATTTTCTGACTAAAAATATATAGTTTTAATAATTGATTTATATATATTTTTAAATAGCCTATCGTCTTCCCCGTATTTTTTACCTATGTATGGAAATTTTGGTTTGAATTAGTGAACTACTGCGAATTTGTATACCGGACATACAAACAAACATACAAACAGACAAACATTCATTTTTATATATATAGAGATTTACTCTTCATTGTTGGCTTTTTATATTATATTTACTCTTCATTGTTGGCTTTTTATCTTACATTCACTCTGTTGGCTTTTTATATTACATTTACTCTTCATTGTTGGCTTTTTATCTTACATTCACTCTTCATTGTTGGCTTTTTATATTATATTTACTCTTCATTGTTGGCTTTTTATCTTACATTCATTCTTCAATGTTGGCTTTTTATATTACATTCACTCTTCATTGTTGGGTTTTTATCTTACATTCACTCTGTTGGCTTTTTATATTACATTTACTCTTCATTGTTGGCTTTTTATCTTACATTCACTCTTCATTGTTGGCTTTTTATATTATATTTACTCTTCATTGTTGGCTTTTTATCTTACATTCATTCTTCATTGTTGGCTTTTTATATTACATTTACTATTCATTGTTGGCTTTTTATATTACATTTACTCTTCATTGTTGGCTTTTTATATCATATTTACTCTTCATTGTTGGCTTTTTATCTTACATTCATTCTTCATTGTTGGCTTTTTATATTATATTTACTCTTCATTGTTGGCTTTTTATCTTACATTTATTCTTCATTGTTGGCTTTTTATATTATATTTACTCTTCATTGTTGGCTTTTTATCTTACATTTATTCTTCATTGTTGGCTTTTTATATTACATTTACTCTTTATTGTTGGCTTTTTATATTATATTTACTCTTCATTGTTGGCTTTTTATCTTACATTCATTCTTCAATGTTGGCTTTTTATATTACATTCACTCTTCATTGTTGGGTTTTTATCTTACATTCACTCTGTTGGCTTTTTATATTACATTTACTCTTCATTGTTGGCTTTTTATCTTACATTCACTCTTCATTGTTGGCTTTTTATATTATATTTACTCTTCATTGTTGGCTTTTTATCTTACATTCATTCTTCATTGTTGGCTTTTTATATTACATTTACTATTCATTGTTGGCTTTTTATATTACATTTACTCTTCATTGTTGGCTTTTTATATCATATTTACTCTTCATTGTTGGCTTTTTATCTTACATTCATTCTTCATTGTTGGCTTTTTATATTATATTTACTCTTCATTGTTGGCTTTTTATCTTACATTTATTCTTCATTGTTGGCTTTTTATATTATATTTACTCTTCATTGTTGGCTTTTTATCTTACATTTATTCTTCATTGTTGGCTTTTTATATTACATTTACTCTTTATTGTTGGCTTTTTATCTTACATTCATTCTTCATTGTTGGCTTTTTATATCATATTTACTCTTCATTGTTGGCTTTTTATCTTACATTCATTCTTCATTGTTGGCTTTTTATATTATACTAATGATGATGCGCGCGCATCCGTGACATGAGGAATTGAGGAATTGATTGACGGTGGAAAGACGGTCGTGACTATATATGTTGATGAACGTTTAGTTGATTTATATTACACTAGATGGCGCTCTCTGCCATCTAAAAGTTCATGTGAACATGCTCAGGATATGCCTTTTTCGATTTCAATAACAAACACCTGACCTTTTTTATAATATTATTTTTTGGCATTTTTTCACATATATTTATATAATATAAAGGCAATTAGAAAATTTAAGGGATTTTTGCTCCATCGAAGTGCAACATAGATCTCATCTAGAGGTATATATACAAATTAAGAGTGATCAACGTTAGCATTAATCATAAATAGTGAAAATAAGAATACAACTTTTTTAAACACACAAAAATAATATTGATATTCACACTCATTCTGTTTGCGTTTGAAAGGAAATTATGTGTAGTTAATTCTTGTAGTGGTCTAATAAACGTTAGTTTTTAAACTATTGTCACAAGATTCACTTCTTGATAACGATCTCTTTGTCTATATCTCTTGTCATATTTCACATTAAAAAATATAGACATTGTTTTTTTTATAGTAAAGATAGAGGCTGCCTGGCCGGAATTCATAATTTTTCAAATTAAAGATACTTCGGCCAGTAAATCTTATTTATTGTCTCGACGTTTGAACAAAAATATTTTGTTCTCGTCAGGAGCGAACGAAAATTAAAACATTTGGCAAAGCGTTAAAAATTATTCTAAGGCTGCATAGGCGTTCTCACGTGATTTTGTTTGCTCCCGAAACGTCGAGACAATTAAAAAGATTTACTGGCCGAAGTATCTTTAATTTGAAGAACTATTGTTTTTTTTTATGGTATTCAAAATAGCAAATCAAAATTTGAGAGAGAAAAATGTAGAATAAAATTGAAATTTTTATTAAAATCGTTTTCCCATAAACGGAAATGTTGAATTTGTTGATATTTTATATGTTTGGATCATTATCATTATTGGCTATAATTATTATCATCGTTCACTTTCTTTTGAATATTTAAAATCTCTTTATATTTTAAAATAAAATATATTTTATTAATATTAATCATTCAATACGTATTTTCATATTATAACAAAAGGTGTTTCCCATGTGATGAAATAAAATCACTTTCCATCAGCTATGTAAGATCATTGGACCAATCAATTGAATAGATTTAAAAGAATGGAACTGTGATATCGATCTAAAGCTCTCTCCTGTCGATTATTGATTAAAGATAAAGGAGAGAAATATTGGCTCTCATTTTTACAACGTCCAATCGCCGCCTCGACAAAAGAAGGCATTCAAGTAAACGTTGCTGGAAGAAATCAAGGCAATTAGTTCCTTCATTTCCTGATTAGGAAGAGAAAAAGCGGAATTTATTGTTTTGTGCGTGTCTTTTCTAGGAGAATAATGGCTATTTGATAGCTTTTTTTTTCTCTTTTTCTAACAAATTATTGTTTGTACTTTGATGAAGGTAAACAGATAACACACAATTGCTGTTTGCATTGAAAATTTTAATAGGAAAATATTAACAGAGTAAATTATAGATAAATATCTGCTTCTTTGTGAAACAGTTGTTTTTTTTAAATTAGTAAATTATTATTGTAGTAGAATAATAAATTTTAATTGAGTAAAATGACTTTTAGTATAATACGTGTCTAAAGATAAAATTATTTTCTTTCTTTAAATATATTGCATTTGTTTTTTGGAAATTAATGTCTTATGTAAATCATTATCTTTTGAATTATGGTAATGGGTTTTGGAAATTTGTATAAAAAGGTATTTTTTTATATCTTTAATAAAAGAAAATAAGACCTAATCCAAATAATTTATTAGTGTGTGACGTTTCGGCAACAACATTGTCACCATCATCAGACAATTTGTCTGATGATGGTGACAATGTTGTTGCCGAAACGTCACACACTAATAAATTATTTGGATTAGGTCTTATTCTCTTTTATTATAATCTATTATCCAAATTGTGCTTTATCATTTATATCTTTAAATTTAAGGAATTCGTTTTTGCATGTTGAGAATTAGTGCTGTGAACCCCCATAATATCTCTTATTCATAATTACTAAAATGGAAATTAATGCTTATAAATATTTTATCTTTATACATTTGTACAACATAATCATATGTACATATTATCATATTCAACTATAAATATATATATGAATTAGATAGATGGGAGATATTCTATATGAAATTGATTATTAAAATATCTTATTATAATTTATAATGCCGCAAATTTGATTTCAAAGTATATAAATTGTTACGTAGTGTAAAAGAAAATCACATTCCAAAATAGAAAGCGAATGTTTTAGAACGTTCTAGAATAGCGTAGAAAATTCGGAGAACAACTGATTGACCAATTTAAAGCGATTGCGCAAGGCTTAGTGCTGGATAGTTTCTGATTGGCTGACTGACCATGAGCGTTCTGGAAAAATCTACTTCGGGATATATAGGGATGAGGAGCTCATTGGAAGAAGAAGGAGTAGAAGAATGAAGCTACGTGGTGGACTCCAAGCAAACGCTGCTGTCACAAGAGGTGGGACTGCTGCTTACCGCCGAAGCCGGTGTACTTCGTGGAAGACTCTAGAAGGTTCTAGCAACTTCTGTCTCCTGTTCTCTTCTATTTTCCTTCACTGTGCTGCAGTTGGTGAGTTTTTAACTTCTACCTTCTTTGTTGTTGTTTTATTTTGCATTTTTCTGTAATTATTATATTTATTAGGCTTAAATAAAGTTCTAAAGTTCCTTTGTACCCACGGAAGTTATTCTTTGTCAACCAACAACCAAACAATATATATATATATATATAATATTCAATACAACCCACAAATAAAATATAGTAATTAACATTTATTGCATTGAAATTCCATTGATTATACATAAAATAGTCAATACTAATATTACTTGCTTAAAATAAAAATTCGCTAATTTTATATTTATTGAATCAATATACTAAACAGCAACAAAATCTTTCACTGAGACATTTCTCTTATATAGGCTTGTCCCGGCTTCCAGGAAGGAAAAATAAAAGCAAACTTATGATAGAGAGCAAGGATGAGAGAATATGTGTTGAACTTCCACACACCGTCGATTTCAGACAATCACGACCCGGGATAGAATCCCACATTGGACATTTCTTCTGAAAAAAAAAAATTGCTTCAAATGCTCTACCGATTTTTGTAAAGGTTCAACACCAGTTCGAGTGCAAGTAACCAAACTGTGCTTTCGTACCCTGTTAGTGCAAAAGTCGAACTGTTGATGGAGTCTATACAGCATTTCATTATTTTTTCTCAGTTCCGGAAGCACCCAGAAAAATCGTTAGAAGTAATGCCCCTCAAAACGCTCAGCGAATTTTCCTTTATGGCATTAACGGTGTCAAATCTATGTCCTTTTAGAACTGACTTCATTCTAGGAAAGAGAAATAAGTCATTTAGTGCTAAATCAGGCAAGTACGGGGGATGAAGCATTGTCAACATGCTCTTTTTAGTCAAAAAGGCACCCACGGAAAGAGCTCTGTGTGCTAGTGCATTATCGTGATGAAGCATCCATTCTCCCGAGATCCACTTTTCCGGTGGTTTCTTCCTCATTGATTACCGTAAACGGCGTAAAATCGCTAGATATACGTGCTGATTAATTGTTTGCCCTTATGGGAGGAATTCATAATGCGCAATGCCTTGGTGATCGAAAAAAGTCACCAAGAGAACCTTTGTTTTTGACTTAGATATTCTTGCTTTTTTCGGTTTGGGGGCATTTTTCGGGAGCCACTAGCTTAATTGTCGTTTGGCCTCTGGGTCATACCCATAGACCCAGGTTTCATCACCAGTAATCACCTTTGTAAGGAAGTTTGGATCGTCATGGATGTTCAATAGTCAATCTTCGCAGGAATTAACCCTTTCCTCCATTCCCCCTTCCGCCAAGATCCATTGTAAAAAAAACGCTGCGATTTTGTTTCTTTTCTTTAAAAAATGCTTGTAAAATTCTTATTATTTGAGATATCGAAAAAAAAATATATTTTTTAGTATATAACCAGGTCTCGTGAATATGATGATGATTTTTATTTTTCGAAAACTTTCAGAATTTTTTTTACTAATTCTCCGAACTTTTTTAATCATACCTTGTATATTTCAATATACATTATATTTTCATATGAACCATAATTATAAAGTAACAGTCCCAAAACTAGATAAATTTCAATGCGCCAGTTTTGCCATCATTTAATACAAAACAATAAAGTTTCGTTGAGGGTCCGCCGCGCCTAAGACCGAATGGGCTCCTATTTCTGAAGTCGTTAGTTTGCTTTACTTCCGTCTCCCCATCGACAAACATTCGGATAACGGCAGATCATCTCTTCCTCTCAGGTAGATTATATCCTCCTGGACCTTGTCCGCTTCTTCTTTGCTGGCCTCTCTCTAAGGTGACATCCTCAAGTCTGAAACCACTTTAAGTTCATAACTTCCAAAACCTGCCTACCACATTGATCATCTAAAGGATAACATGCCTACCACAACATATATACAATATATATATATATATATATATATATATATATGAAGTATTTTTGAAAACGTTGATTTAACTTGTTCCATGATATTTGGCTAGCCCACATTCTTGATAAGAAAAGTCAACCACGAACTCGTTTCTAGCTTTAGACCCTCGTCATACACAATGAATACTCATTTCCTGATTACTCAGGTAGCCTCTTCGAACAAATATTTGGTCGTTGGGGTACAGCCACCACCTCACTGACGCGGGACAACATCCTGAAACGCATTATTGGTTAGCTTTTCTTGATATATAAATAAATAGGTTGGCCAGAGATATTATTCAACAAGTCACATCAACGTTTAGCTGATATATGTTCCACTATATGGCTTTCTGCCCCTTGAAAGGCTCATGTATGCGATCAGGATATGCCTATTATATATATATACTAGCCGAATGACCCGGGCAACGGGTCAATCAGTCATAGGCCGTCTCTGTCACGGATGGCCGGCGCCCTCCTATTGGACGGCTACGATCACGTGTCATCGTTGGCGCGTAGGTGACCTTGAGTGACGTAATGCCCCCCCCCCCCCTGCCGGCTGTGCGCGCCCGTTGGCTGCCGGCGAGCACGTGACCTCCCTGTGCGCGCGCATATCCGTGACAGAGGCGGCCGGCCAATGACTGACTGATCAGGAAAGACTCTCGTGACTATATATATATAATATAATATAATATATGTATGAGTACATTTTGTGTAGAAATAGGATTAGTTAACGTTATAAGGTAAAACTTATTCATACAGTTTGTATCTCTCGATAGCTCCGCTGGCAGAGCGGAGGACTGTAGATGTTACAACGGTGATCCTTAGGTCGCTGGTTCAAATCCGGCTCGAGGGAGTTTTTTTTTATTTTTATTTTTATTGGCTGCCGGCGAGCACGTGACCTCCCTGTGCGCGCGCATCCGTGACAGAGGCCGATGAGGAAAGACGGTCGTGACTATATATAGGGATAATACAATATAATGCGGCTTATAATTGTATAACGACATTTGAAAATTATCCCGCAGATGTTTCTTTTGAACGAAAAATCGAAACATATTTTAAGAAGAAGTAACGATTATTTCTAAGCTTAGGAATGAAGTATGAAAGGATGAATTGTGAAGCGTAATGATGAACGGGGGATGAACAAGGGATGGGATATATATATTGTTAAACATATGTATATTTAGATAAATATAGTTAAAGCTATCTAAAATTATTTCATATAAATTATTTGTGTAATTGCTAACTAAAGTGGTGTGTACGGAGGGAATGTAACTTGGCAAGCCCTGGCTTATTCCCCAAGCTCCATTTAAAAGGCCACAGTTGTATTTCAAATTCCACTCACCTCTTGAAATTAAATTAGAGACTAAACTGCATGCATTTAAATCTGCGCTTAGATCTTCTCTATTTTACCTTCGAACTCATTGGTCTACTTTCAAATTTGTGAATAATAATTTAACGAGAATTTAACAATCCTTTTTATATATTCAATTATTCTCGAATATTAAGTAAAAGGTTGATATGGATTTCTTCTGGTGATTAAATTCTTTTCTTTTAATAAATAATTATTGAAACAAATTTGGCTGTGCGTTTAGGGGTGTGGGGATAAGGCTATATTTATTATTTATTAATATTTTTAGTCCCTCCTTCCCCCAGGTTACTGGGGCGTATATAAATACCGTACGCACATTACATATATATTGAAGATGAAGTGTGTATTTTTGCTATAGATAAGGTGTTCAGATTTTATCAATATTCAGAACAAATATACATCACGTCAGAATAATATCCTCAGTAATAAAGAACATAAATAAATGCTGCCATAAGCTTTAATTTGGTTTCTTGGGGAATGATGTCGAGAGGATAAGCACCACAACAGCAAGCTCATCGCGAAGTTGCTTATTGTCCTCTCGCTAATCCACTTAGTGTCTTGGCTCAGCCAATTATTTCTTTCCTCACTTGAATAAAGGTCTCTCGCAGAGAAGTATTGCCGGGTTGATTAACCCTTTCTGGTTAAGCGAATAATGTAATAATTACTAATGGAATTGGGTTTTGTCTCTTGGTTGGCGCCAGAAAAGCTGGTTCTTACTCAAGGATTAAATGGATGTATTAGCAACTGTCTAAAGATTATGTCTGTGTTTGTTTTGTGTTTATTTTGGGAGTGTATAATGTATTTTGTGTTTTGTTTCTGTGTCTTGTATTTGTTTAGTATTTCATCTAAATTTTATGGACGATTTGTTTGCTGAGGTTTGTGTTTTTCTCATGTTATGTGTATATGTTGTGAATTTCATATATATAATGTGTGCTTCGTGTATGTATTTTGTGTTGTGCGCTCTGTGTTCGTTATATGCGAGATATTTATTGTGTTCTTCGTGTATATTTTGAAATGCATGTTATTTGTGTGAGTTTTGCGTATTTTGCAAGATGCGAATGTTGTTTTATATTTGTGCTGTGTATGTTATAAAAGGTTGCATGACGTGTTGTGTATCTAATGTGTGCCATGTGCATGTAGTGGGTAATACTTTGAGCGTCGTATGTTATATGTGTCATGTATATATTCGGAATTTTTGCGGTATATGTTGTTTGTTGATATTATTGATAATACTGTACCTGGAGTATTGTCTGTTGTGTGTGTTCAATGTTGTGCACCGTATATGCATGCTTGCATGTGTATCTCTATAATGTTTCTGAATGCCCTAACCAATAATTCCTAACGATTACCTGTTTTATCGAAACAGCCTATCTAATACAGTAATATATGACCTTTAACTATTAAGAGAAAATGTTCCTTTCAGAGAGGGAAAAGTATCTTGTATGTCTGTGTACGAAATTATAATTTAATTAACTCGAGCTTTCGGGCCTTTGAGCCCTTCTACAAGAAGCGGCGTTATAATTAACCTTACTACTGTAGAACGGCTCCAAGGTCAGAAATCTCGAATTATTTATATTATAGTTTTGCAAGACATTCTTTTCTGGATGGAATTTTTGTTCAACGGTTATCATACATAGAATCTTTAGTAATCAAAAATACGATCAATCTAATCTATCTAAGGAAGATATTAATTTATTTAGAACACTCGTGTCCCAACTATAATTCTCACTACTTCATAGAATCAAGAATAGCTGAAACAATTGCTAATACCAATTGAACCATTTAGAATATTTTTCCATTTGGAATTCTTTATCATTTTCGTCCCAATTTTGAAAACACACCATTCACATAGCAAACAATAGAGATTTTGAAGAATTCCTAACGAAATTCGAAGCAACAGATAATCCTAGCTGCTTTTGTGGAAATGAAAACCAACACTCAATACATTTATTGATAGAATGTCCAATCTTTAACAGCTAGAGAAGTAATATATTTTTTCCCATCGAAGAAATATGCGAATTTGTCTATATAAAAGACATGTATTCAAAATTTAATATTTTATAGATTCATTTCATATTTTGCTTTCTGTTTAAGAGAAAAATAACTTTTACAGTATATAGATAATGGTTTTGGTTTTGTTCATTAAATTAGGCTTATAAAATGTAATTAGGTCAAAGAATACTGTAAGCTGTACAGTAATGCAATATAAATTGCTGGTTGGTGAAAACCCGACTATTTTTATTATCAAGTAAATAAAGTTCACTCTTCATCAATAGGTTTATACAGCCACCAAACATATTTTAAAGTATAAAGGTAAACTTTCAAGAACATAAGCTCTTACTTTAACATCCCTTATATGTTACAAACCTCACTATAGTATAATTACTCAATATTTGTCAAAATGGCCCTCAATTATACCCATTGGTGTTCCCATTAATTATATTTTTGAAATTTCTATTGTTAGTTATTATATAGATTTATATTGATACTTTTATAGATATGAGTTTTACATTTTAATATGGATAAATTGCGAGATATTAAATTATGATAAATATATTTCAATTAAATAATTAATGGGATATTCTTAAAGTATCAGTTTCCTTTTTGAAAATTAAACTATGACCTGTTTAAACGAGGTACTGGGAGATACTTGATTTTTTATCTCGGGTTTTACACTCCTGGCGTTTTCTTGGAGTCTTGTTACTAAGACTTCCCCGATGTCTCCTATGGTATTGCAACTAGGGAAGATATAATAATATATATAAATTTTCTGCTTGCTTCAAGATTTTTATGATGGAGATATTAATAATTGTATTTCTAATAATTATCGATATTGCGGCTGGAAATTTTGGCGTTTGATAAATGTTTGAGTTCTGTGTGTTCCTAATCTAAAAAAACGAAGGTTTGTTTATTTGGGATATATGAATGAAACAATGTCCTCAGAAACAATTACAAAATTACAAAATATTTCCTCATTAATAAGTATCTTTTTATTTTAAATTGCTAGCTTTAAAGCGATAATCGCTCTTCAACGGACTTATAAAAAATATCGACTATATCTAACAAGAAATATATTTACAAAACCTTTACAGAAATATATGATAAACGGAATATTTAACTAATAAAACTAATATTTATATATTTTGTATTATTTGCATGTTTTAAATCATTTATATAATGTTATAATAAAGCGTTAAAACCAAAGTATTTGTAAATATTTATTGTAAGATATAGTCGATATTTTTTAAGCCCGTTGAAGAGCGATTATCACTTGAAAGCTAGCGTTTTGTAATAAAAAGAAACTCATTGTGAGGAAATATTTTGTAATTTTAATTTTTTTTACAATTTCATCATGAATATATATATATGAAAATTAGAAACTATTTTAGACGCGAGTAATATTCTTTTTGAAATTAAACAATTCCTACTGCCCTTACTGCAATGAAAAAATTAATGGAAGGACCCCTCGCTCATCAGTGGTGAACCCTCCCAGCGGTTTCGCCAGTTTAACCACTGATGAGCCAGGCCCTCCCATTAATTTTTTCATTGCAGTAAGGGCTGTAGAAATTGTTTAATTTCAAAAAGAATATTACGCGTCTAAAATAGTTTCTAATTTTCATAACAGATGACGCGCTAGTGCATCATGATATATATAGTTATATCAATTCAAATTTTGATGTATAATAATGATAATTAACATTTGTTAGAACACACTGGGTTGGGTCCACATTCCTTCAGCCAGGACATTGACACCCAATTTAGACATAAAATGTCATGTCGCGACGTTAAGAGAACTTCTCTAAATTAGTTCCCATTTTGGTGACTAGATTATAAAGTCTACCTAAAATTACAGGGTTGCTAAATTGTTTTCCAGCAAATTTTCACAGAACCTCTAATTAGTGATAATGGGTTTCTCCCTCTTATATTTTTTTAGCTTAAAAAATCGGAAATGAACGAGTTCAACTGAATTGAGATTTTTCTTAGAATATGTTGAAATTTTGGTGAAAATTTTAATCTTCTACATTATTTATATAATGAATTCATTTTCCATTTCAAGAATTATTTCGCTATTTAAATACCCCTTCGTATATTTATGTTTTGTATATTTATTAAAATACTATCTGATCAGTAAAATAATAAATAAATGAACTTATTTTAAAATTTGTTATTGTTCGTGTGTATACAACTTTAAGATATGAATTTTATAATAATTTTACAATATGTAAATATATTTTCATGAATATGTCTTTGTATTATTGAAATTATTCTGTGAGTTTATATTATTATTTTATTCAAAGCTTGATTTATAACTTTCAATGTAAATGTTTACTTTCTTACCCATATTTACATATATTAAATATTGCATAACTATAACCATACCTACACTTCCTCTCTCTCTCTCTCTCCTTATATTATCACCAACCTAGCCGTCTCTAACGCTGAAAATTGAAAATATAATTTACCTTTATTTTTCCTTTTGAATTTTCATATATAATTGTGAATGCAATTTCTTCAGACATTCTACTACAATGGATATAAATTAGAGGAGGAAGATCATGGCTAATCAATGGTCAACACTCCCAACGTTTTTTTTTTTAAGTATAAGGTCTTCAGAAATGAATTCCAATTATATATTTTTTTAAATTGGCGTTAATATTTATTTATAATTATCATATTTTTGTATTATATTCGTATATGTTATTTTTGAGTGAATTTGTCGAAAAAATTCATTTTATCAGACATTGTAATTGTTAACGGTCATACTGATATGATAATATCTAATGAAATGATGTTTGCATTCTGAAAATTGAGAATTGAAGTTTCAAGTATTTTCTAGTGAAGGAAGGTTTTGTGATTTGAAAAAAAATGTTTTTAGAAGAGTAATGATAATAATTAAAGCTAGATGATCAGAATATGGGCAACATTCAATATTGAGGCCATTGATAAGTCCGAATAATGCTGGAGAAACTATACATTAATCAACGAGCCCACACTATAAATAAAATTAAATTTCTATTTTTATCACTAAGAGACCTTCCATTTAAAATAGTAGAGAAATTTTCGTGAAGAAAATCGTCACTAGAATATTATTATGATTATATGTAATTAAATCTTTTGAAGTACGGTGACTAAATAATAAAGTTGGGATATCCGGAAGGTTATGAAAGACTCCAATGTAGTTGGTGCGAACGTTTAGGTTATCGTATAAAGTTATTTCAAGTAGAGAATGTCCGCTATGTACAAGCTTGTGTCTTGTTCATAATATAAGAAAAGAGTTTATTAATATTCTCTAAATTTATACAAGTCAGTGTGTAATGAATCTAAGTTCGAGTCATTCTAAGAATAATTTAATTCCAATGATTTTCCACTTCACCATTCTTCAACATGTGTTTGTTACAGATTCCTACAATGTTGCCTCCAGAGCTTCTTCCCCGACCTCAAGATTTTCTGGTAGGCGATTCCTAAATATGGAATTCTTCGATCTGCAGTTTTAGAATAGATTGGCACCAAGTTTAAATTGTGAAAAATATTTCAAACTGCTTTAAATAATCAATGAAAGGGAAAATACATAAATTTAATATATAATTTTTACATAATTGTGATCAAGGTTCGATAGTTTCTCAATCGATCAGTTTAGTTTTCGATTCCTATTAGCCATATATATTTGTTGGTGATATTCTTTTGACTGTAAAAAAATATATAGATCATGTGAAACTCTCAGTACATTTCTGTTTGATTGCTATAACTCAGTTCCGTTTGAACTCATGATCTTATCATTTATCACTTGGTAAAAATACCTCCGACAATATGTTATATTTCAGTTTAGATGAGATTTCTTTAGCCTCAACAGTTCCATTCTCTTATCAATCAACAATCGGCGCTTTTCTCTAACTTTGAAGTTGTAATCTTTATCTATGTAAATCTTTGATTCCTTAAACTTAAATGCATTTATAGTCTTATTGTCTTCATATTTAGATTTTTCAATCTGTAGGATTGCACTCGCTTTTTAGACAAGCGATAACATTTAAGGATATCAATATTTTGAGGATTTGCATATTATTCGTAGTTATTTGTTTTATTTTTGCAAATTTAGCCTTTGTCTCAGATTCTTTCTTTTCAACTTCGTAAAAAAATCAAATTATTTTCTCACAATTTTCATCTTAGTGAATTCTTTTTTTTTTTCTCGGATCCTTTCAGAATTATTTGAAACAGTGTTTTCCATTGTATTTTCAAGTTGTTATATGCGTGGATATAACTTCTCCACTCGGTGCTGTAAAGAGAGAGAGAAATTAACCTTGTTCTCAATTGTCTAATATTTCATACGCATAAGCAGTCGCGGACCAACAGCAGCATTGTTAGAAGAGGAGAAAGACCTCTTTAAAAATCCTGACTTCAACTGACCCGGTTGATAGACCTCAGCAAGGGTTCCACTCCAGGGATACGGAGGAACTGCGTCTGTACTCATATTAGAGTCGGCAGCAAAGGCATCTGCTTCCATGTTTGGAACGGCCTCAAACTACAGGCAAAGTCAGACTTTCACCAAAGTGTGCCTGGATCATGGTGCCATGATCAATGAAAGCTGCACCCCTACACCCCATTCCATGAGAACGCTCGAGGAGAATGAACTCATAGAAATTGTGTAATCTTTACACAAGTGGATAAGAAAAAACAACAACATCTTTCATACATGACTCGAGCGTTGTTTGTCTAGTGGGCTTAGGTCCCGGATTTTGCTCTATACAAGATATCAGTAATAAAATAAAAACTATATATCTAAGATATGATTTTCTATATTAAATTTGAATCTTGAATATCAAATTTTTAGCAAATCCATTACAAAACTATCATTTTCATAGTTATCACACGAATCAAAGTTTGCATTATTGAAATTTAAGAAGTTTATTTCGTTGTGTAAATCCAAACTAATAATTGGCTTCTTTGACGAACTGTTCGTCAAGGCACGCATCCAACCATCTCACAAAATTGGCTTCTTATTCTAAAAATATAGAATTATCAATATAATTATAGTCGAAGCCAAAATCTAACTTTAAATTTGAAAGAAGAAAAAATAAATACCTAGAGCAGGAGCTGTCGTTGCACGCAGCTTTAGCTACACCTTATATACCTGTATCGACTCGGAGCTACACTAGCAGCTTTGATTTCAACAAATATAGATAAATTGTTGATAAAATTCTCCAGGTCTAACAATATGATAACACGCCTTCATTAATATAGATTCCCCATATACGCACCATCTTCGTTTAAATAATTAATAGCTCATTTTAATGCAGCTTCCATATAATTACAAAGCAACTTTGAATATTTATTAAGGATATTAATATTAAATAGATATTTTCTGGGGTGGATTTCGAGAGAAGCTTTATTAACTCTAAAATCTTCAAATGTAATAGCAATATCCTAAGTCTCGTATATTGTAGAGTTTATATAAATATGTTTCACACATATAACCCTCTTCCCCGCTGAACAATAAATATACTTTTTTATATATTCTAATAAACTATTAAGTATAATTAATTATTGTTTTTATATATAAAATTTTAAGATTCAATGATTATATATATATATATATATGTGTTTGTGAAGGTGAAAGTATTATTTGGGGAGTAGGTATGTCTCATATTTTATTATTATAAAAATAAAACTTCTATATATATATATTTTGACACAGGCCTCATTAATGACTGTGACAGGTTAGCGACCATCTTTCAAAGTTTTACGTACGTTTTTACGTTGTTAACGTAGTTTTACGTTTAAAAATAACCTATTGAATAATTAGCGACTATTAAAAGGGGGCTTACCAGAGGTCTTTTCTTAATTCTCTTTAGAAAAAAGAGATAAGATATTATTTTTATTATTCCTTTTAAACCAAAATGAAACCTAGTATTCTTAGAATATGGGCATGTGATAATTAGTACCTTTAATTGTGATGGAGTTATAGCATCATTAATATTTTTTTTAATTGTTGTCTTATATAAAAAGAACACGCCTTATTAGAGACAGTATTTTGATTGTCTTCATCACGAATCTGCTAGTTTTAGGTGACGGTCAATAGATAGCGCTTAGGTTTAACGTCTATTTTAAATGGAGAGGCGAACTTTATAGTTCGGTCTCCTCCAAGAGAAATTACTATCAATATATATATTATACGTTTTAATTTAAAATATATTTAAAATGTATTATTGTTGTGTATTTTTCGTGTAAAAATATTATCATGGTATATATAGAAGAGGTAAAACTTAATTATATTATTTGAAGAAGGTGTAAACTCTCTCTCTCTTTTTGTGGGTCGTTTGCAATGTAATTGTTTTCAGTAAGGTCAGTCACTGAGAGAACCCTACATAATAATATTTAATCTTATAACTCGAACAAATATCTATTTGTATTAAAAATAAAAAAGTAATCTCTTGACCACAAGCACATGGTCAGGAGATGCCTTCTTTATTTTAATATCAACACCTGACCCACTTATCTTTTATTTTTTCTATTGTTTTTTCATCTATTTGTATATCTAAAACTAATTGGAGATAGAAGTTATACAAATAGAGGATGAAAAATATCGAGTTAGCTTGTGAGCAGTTTCATCTACAGAGGTTCGAGCTATTGTATGCTCTCTCTCTCTCTCTCTATTCTATGTCTTATATATTATGGGAATTTATTTATATTTTGTTGTTGAAGAATATGTGTAGTGAAACTATGTAGATGGGATTTTATCAGTACAGAGATATTACAAATAGTTGGTATTTTTCTCCCTTATCTCGTTTAAAAAATAAAATATTTAGTTTTCTCCATATTTGGTTGAATATAAAAACAAAACTTACCTTGAATCAATATTATCGTGTTACCATTTATTAATCATTAAATTGTAAATAGCACGCAATTTATGATATAGATATTTACGTGTAATCTAAAATGCAAATATTTTATTTTTTAAAAACATGTATTTTATTTTCATCATTGACTGTTATACATTTTTGACCATAGATTTAGAAGATACCACTTTGATAATTGTTATAAATATGTATAGTTAATCTACCAATTAACTTGATTTCTGAATCTTGATCCCTTGATCTCGATCACTGAAATGATCCCTTAAATTTTTTTGAAGCCTGCGGCGTTTTAGTTGTGCTTGGTGCTGCCTTGGCTCCCTCATAAACGGCGCGCACTCGCCCTCTTCTCCCCCGGGGTGCCCACGGCCCTGCCGGCGCCTCTCCAGCCCTCTCCTTGGCCCTCCATTGCGGCGGGCGCTTGGTGACTCCTAAAGATGAATCGCGCCTTAAAATGCTTATCCGAAAAGCATGTAGAAGGCGGATTAATCGATATATGTTAATCTACCAATTTTTTAAATCACAAATATAGAGAGAATTCATTTTATAAATTCTATATTACTGTGATAAATAATTTACGTGTAATTGGCTTCGAGTAATTCAAAATAAAAACTACTTGATGGGTGAATATTTATTTCCTATTTTCACGACTGCACCTTAAATTTATCTTTTTCAACAAGAAAACAAAATATTCATAATATATATATATATATATATATATATATATATATATATATATATATATATAAGACACTGACTGTGGTTAATTAGAATTATTGTGTGCTGCATTAATAATATTTCAAAACTATAACCTAAATATATAATATAAGTGAAATATAATTATCATATATTTATGTTATAGTTTTGAATAAATGCAGCAATATATCTATAATTAACCAGTCTTATTTATATATTCAAAATGTCATAGGAAAATTAAAAATGAATGTTAATTACGCAGAAATAAGCAGAGGCATTGATGAAATTCCATTTTAAAAATTCCTATATTTAAGCATTTAATCTAAATGAAAATATGTATATATCCTATTTGATTCTAGAAAGAAATATGCTTATATAATTCTATTTTTTAAAAACCAATAAAATACTTTATAGTAGGTAGAGAAAAGTAAACCGGGTTTAATATGACAATTTCGATGTCAAATAGAAAATATTAATCTTTTCAAATTAGTCCTTGAGCTTATAATATATTCATTATGAATTTTGCGCAATATCTAAATATCAAATAATAGACTAGAAATAGCTGAATATTTTATATACTTTTTATGTATAATAGAAGCCTGTTTTCTAATTTAAAAGGAAGAAAAGTTAACGTATTATCGTACTGGAGTAAAACCACCCAATGAGATACCCGTGTGTGAGCGACCGACTCTCTGAGTGACCACTTCTATAGAATCTAATATGAATTGATCTTATCTAATCTATCCCTCCAATGAACGCCCACCTCCTGTAGATACCAGTAGTTTACATGCCTTTTGTACTATAGCCTCACATGGGCTCACTCTCTATATTATGAGGTTGTCCCAAAAGTTCTTAAACACTCTCAACAATTTCAAACTATATATCCATATAATATATATTGTTACATAAATAAAATTAATAAATACTATGTTACATAACAGAGTAGTCATTTTTATGTTTTATATCTTGCGACTCTGTAAATTTCCCTCGTGGCTTATCTTTTGTTTACCTTTGATAGTTTCTCCTTCCCTGAAATAAATTTTGTTTCCTCCTGAAGTTTTTTGTCTTCCCTAATTTTCCACGTGGCATTATATATCCAAATTCAAATTTTGCAAATGTTTACGAACTTTTGGGACAACTTTGTATATCATAATATTAGTATATTTTTCTAATCTTCAATATATTGGAAACTATTGTTAAGGCATCGCCTAAAACCTACAATGAAAAAGTAATAATAGGTTTCCTTTTCCGAAAATAACAATCCCATGTATTATATCAACCTGAGGAAAAATTCCCTCCAGGGACAAGTTCCTTGCAAAAATAAAATATAATTGACTCGAGCTTTCGGGTCTTATAGCCCTTCTACAGGAGTAATTTTAAATATGAAGCGGCGAGAACTTGTTTATTAAACACCAAACAAGTTATCGAGTAAAGTCGCTCTTATACGAGCTTTAAAAAATATGACGGTTTATTTTATAAATAGTTGATTTCCCTCTTCATATTTATAATAGGCTTATAGAAGAATTACTTTTCACTTGAAAGCTTTTCTATTTATTTTAATAATAAGGAATTTTATATTTCAAGTATTCTACTATATATAGCGCTCCAATTTTATAAAATTATAAAATAATTTCCAATATAAGACAAAGTTGCAGTCGTCCATGCTATATTAGTTTAGAAGAGGGGGAACATATTATGAAACTAATAACCCTTTTAGAAAAATAGTCTATATTTATGAGATAAATAAGATTTATTTGCGCTTCCAATTGGTATTGTGAAGTGCCAAAAGAAGCAAAAACAAATCCACTCTGTTAGAAGTAATTTTATTTTGTTCAGCGGCTGGAGAAATAAATGATGGCATCATAGAAAATGGCATAGCTCCAAACTCTCCTTCCAATTTACGGTACATGTCGTCGTCCCATTTAAATTGATGGTGTGTACTTCGAGGAATGCTCACAGAGGGTAACTCTGTGGTCAATATATTATTGCTGGAATACCTCAAATATTTTATTTAGTTAACTTAATATTCTGTGCTTTTTTATTTCATTTATATTCATTAAAATATTTGAAATTGTAAATGTTATAAATGTAAAGTGGAGTATATTAATAAATTGTATTTGTGAAATGCCGTTAAATAGCTCAATAAATTTATCTATTTGGAACAAAAATAATGTTCTATAAAGAGCAGCATGTAGCTAGTAGCCTTGAACTAGCGGTCTTTAAATGGGCGTCTTATTAACCAGCGGTCTTTAACTTAATGTATTTAACTAGCAGGTTTTTGGTTTCTTTTTTACTGTCGTTCTCTTCAATTAGATAACTTTAACTGGGATTCTTATTAACTAGCGGTCTTTAACTAGCAGAATTTTAGCTTATAGTTTTTAACTGTATTTCTCTTCAATTAGAGAACTCTAACTTGTCGCATTATTAACTAACGGTTTTTAACTAGCGTTATTTAACTAGCGGTCTTAACTAACAGGATTTTAGCTTGTAGTTTTTAATTATATTTCTCTTCAATTAGGGAACTTAACTGGGCGTCTTATTAACTAGAGGTTTTTAACTAGCGGTCTTTAAATAGTGGTATTTAACTAGCAGGATTTTAACTAGCGGCCTTTAACTAGTAGGTTTTTAGATTGTAGTTTTTAACTGTTTCTCTCTTCAATTGGAGAATTTTAACTGGTCGTCTTATTAACTAGCGTTTTTTAAATAGCGATATTTGACGAGCGGGGGCTCACACATAAGTTATTCTGGCCCAAGTAAGGGTTTTAATGAGGCAGTCATGAGAGATGCACAGATCTCTACACAATCCACTTTTTAAAAAAATGATTACTTGTTTAATAATAAAATAGGCATAACACACGGCTGGCAAATATTTAGGACTTTCAATAAAATAAAAGCAACTATGAACAGGTCTCCTAGTGATCTCTATTCTGAAGTTGAGACGTTTATTGCATTTTTAAAAATTATTTTAAAGGTGGTTGCAACCAAGGCGGTTGGTTATTCTAAAAAGGGTCGCTAACCTGGTGAAAAAATGCTTTACAAATTTTACAAACACTGACATGAAATATTAATTTCGTGGTTCAAGTGAATAGAATTTTTTTAGAAGGATGATTAATCCCGGAGGATAGGCCTTCATGATATCATTATATTATTTATCTCAATCTTCGTAGAAGCGTAGTGTAGATATTCATTTTAATCTCCTCCTTGATTTCCATCTTCAGCTGATTTTTACTACTTTGTTAATATTTTTATTCCAATAAAAGGGGAAATAAGTTTGGTATTTGTTTTATTAATGAATTGTTTGAAGATATCTGAAGTTTGAATGACGGATTTCCTATGAAGAATTGTCATTAGTAATGAAACGTGAATTAAATATCCTTAACTAAATACTCAAACCAAGGATGGCACCATAACCCAGAATAAAATAATCTACTTACAACCATCGGCCAACAATCTCCGCTGATCTTCAGTGAGAAACAAACGGTAATGTTGGAAGACTACGTAACAAAATAAGAATGAATCAGCAGTTTAATCTATCCGGGTCTCCTCAAGAATGACCTTTGCCCTAAAACCAGATGTAAACCTTGTGAAAATCTCAATATGAACGTTTTGTTTCAGCATTAGAATTCAATACCTTATCTTGCTCGTTTAACTGTTGCCACCATTCCCGAATGTAAATTTATAAGGTCTTCACATCTAGCTTTATCTCCAGGCATTTCACTTAGTAATAATTCCTTGTTTAGACAACTGAAAGAGGTTAAAGGAAATGTCATTTTAGCCAGAGCTTATTTCTTGAAAGATTCACGCACTTGAACACAGTAAATTTGGTATTAAACATTAAGGATACTATGGAAAATAGTGTAATATACTATTTTAAAACAATTTGAAAATGTATCAAAAAATATTATTTTCAAATTTTTGAGGCAATCCTTGTGTTTTCATTAAGCTATGACCCTTGTAAATAGGAATACATCCTTAATGTATTACACATAGAAAAAAAACACATCCTTTTTTTAAACTAATAATAAAATTGTAATACATAAATTATCATAATATAATTAACATAATTTACATTTAATTTGTTTTACTTCTTTTGCTTTGCTGATTGATAATCTAGTCAATAGCTTAGAGCTTCTTTCGGTGAAAAAAAAACATTGTTTTCTCGCTATGTGATAAAAAAGTTGGAAGCGCCTAATTGGATCAACTTACTTTAGAATTCTTCCAAATGTTTTTCTTCCCAGATTTTAAATTTATTTATTTTCTATAGAGGTGTTTTTAACAAATCAAAACTTGAAATATATGGTTGTGTTCTTAATTATGATTATAATATCGCCTAGCTGAATATATATTCTAATATTCAAATAAAAAATATATATTATTAGAAAGATATTCTTTTAAATTAATAAAATGCATATAAATATATTTTTATATAATAAAATATATAATTTTATTTATTTATTTATTTATTACAAAACACACACGCTATATCCTATATGGATATTTGCGTTTAAATGTTTAAACTATTTCATGTAAATATTTTCAATATATATATGAATTATTTCTAGTTTTTTTAGAGAGAGAGTGAGAATTATTTAATTTTTTTTTAATTTTAGAGCAATAATTACACAGGAAATAAAGCTTATTTGCACACACATATTATCGAAAATGTTTTATTGTCAGAATTATCCACTAAATTAATGGTATGAATATAGATTATTAAAAAAATATTATATTAATTAAAACTAGAATTATCAATGCATTAGTGTTATTTAAGTCCACAATAGTTGAAATAAGGTCAGCAGAATTTGTTAAAATATATATATTCTTCTTTACTGGAAACAATTTGGCTCAAACTGGAACTGTTCATTTGACATTGTACTCTCAAATCTGCAACAAGTGAGCACCGGATTAAAATATGTTCAGTGTTGTGATCATTTTTGACGCATAAGCAGATTTAAAAATCAATTCTACCAATTCTATATTAGTACAAGTATGTGTATGTGTTAAAGTCTCCATGCTCCGTAAGAATATAGCGCATGAATTTTGTTATAATATTTTAGGTATATGTAGAATACTGTCGACTCTTAAGCTATGGTGTGGTATCCAGTCGACTCTCGCTTTACTGTGTTAACCGAGAGGAACAGTCAGGATGTGGAGAGTTTTCCAGTACCTCTCTGCATCTTAGAAGACCTTTAACAGTTCTCACAGAGTACAGGCAGTCGTGGTCAAGACAGAGTGGAAGACTTGGGAATTTGCACACAAAAAACGAAGGGACACAGTTGTACTAGGAAAGTTCCGCGTGAAAATATAGGAGTCGAGCTAGGAGCAAGATGGAGATTTAAGAAGAATTTTACTGGTCTACAAGGTCGATGGTGCGGACCTTAGGGACATCTGACGAGGGCTCCCGCTGATGGTGAAGTGACTGTATTTTCGGCTAGGGCGGAGGTCTTATATATCTTTGCCGAGAGGAAGTATTGAGTTTCAGCGGATGCAACAAATGCATGGATCGGAAGAAGTGTCATTGTATACTAGCAACGCCCTCACATCTTCTAGGCCTCGTTGGACTTCTATTTCAATATTTTGCTTAGATCAACTCTTAATCTATTACAGAGTTTTATCTATTTATCCTCAGTTTGTACTAAGTACATTACATATGATGATGTAATGACACATGTCAATCATGCGTATAATTATTTATAGATGTGTTTCTATTATACAATATGAAAATAGTGTTATATTATATACAATATGAGGTTGTAGGTTTGAATTACCATATATATATATATATATAGAATATTCAACGACCAGTTCATATTTACCTCGATAGATGGCGTTCAATTGAAGGAAAAGAAAATTTCATTCACACACAATTGTTTCTAACTTCAGTAATCTTCGCCCTAAGCATTAACCTATGCTGTCCAGGTGTTTTGCCTCAATTCCTTAAGTATATTTTCGATAAAAGGTTTGTCGTTTTACACTCCTGTATGCTCTACAATTCTTAGAAGCAATAAATATACAAGAAAGTTTACCAGCATAAAGAATGTATGTATGCATTCTCTTCACCCATTGAAGAGAACACCTAACATATTTGTCACACTTTACAGCACAGTAATCAGATGTATGGATGACTGAATGGTGTATTTTCCTCCTTTCAGCCAAGAAGCCAAAAGAACGGACTATCTACGCATGAAGAACGACGTTTCTGTTATTCCTTTTCTTACAGAAGGTAATTTCAAAGTTGTTGAAGCGATAATTCGGAATGGATTGAAACTTTTGTCACTTTTTATATTCCCTTTGGGTCCCACAATTGGGAAATGTTACGTGTTAGTTAACACACATTGGAATATATTTCTCAAATAATATCTGATAATATTTGGTATATATATTCTAGAATTTAATTTGTGCATTTTTCTGGTTTATATGTTTTGATTTCATCTAGAATATCAGCTTGAAAGGACAATAAATTATTTCAGCCTTAAATTCGAATAAATAATTTTTTTGAAATGTAAACCTGAAAATTAATCAACTAATAATATCATATACAAAGTTAATTTATAAATAAATGTTATATAAAATAGCATCATCAACTCAACGCCTTCAAACTATGAAATAAAGTTAAAGCTCGCGGGTTGTTCTATTTATGATATATACACTATAGAATTTTATTATAATTTTATATATTATATTGATATTATATTTTTGCTTTTCTGTGTTTTTTTATCACTAAGTCGAATGTATATTATTAACCTAAAAGACTTTTTTTTATTAAAAAAATGAATATGAAAATAAAGCATGAAATTATGCGAATTTTATTTATTTCCCCTATAAATCATATAACGAAAATATCAACTGATATATTATGAATGAAGTACAGTATGAAGGAAAAGAAGAATGACATCAAAAGTTGTGAGTAACGACGGAGATCAAGAAGAGACAGTGCTAGCAGTCGAAAAATGGCGACATACTTCAGAACCAGAGAATCCCGTGTAGCACCTATACCGTTAAAATACAAAAAGACGCCATTTATTGCCAGGAAGCTAACCCTTTGAGTTCAAAAGGTCGACCTTCAGACTGTGTCTTGAAACGCTAATGGTAGTATTCATATCACGAGCCCGTCTGGAATGTCTGTCTTGTCTTTTGGCTTTAATTGTTCTATTATATTTTAATAAAAGGTTTAACTATATTTTAAATTTAAATAATACATTTTTCCCTACAAATAATATAAAGAATAATTTCAGAAGCAAAAGGAATGTTTCAATATAAAGAAAATTAGGGTTTTCAAAATAAAAATACTTTCTTGATTATAGAATTTAGATATATTCGAATTATTAATTATAAGTATCTATAAATATGTAAGTCAATGCATGTATGTTTATCAATATCTACTTGTTCCTTATACGTGTTTCCTCAATATTCATTCGAATCTATTTAGCATTGACATCTTAAATAAGGGAAACGAAGTTAAATAGTTTCAAATTGTAGGTTGTTTATCCTCTATATAAGTGATCTACTGAATAGACAGGGGGGAGAAGTCCGACCACACCTCCCTGCGGACCCCCTGGACCCTTGGAATATTCGACCAAATTCTGGTTCGTTTCCAAGGTGACTAACGTGGCAACGGCACCCATTTTCCAATGAAGAGCAAGATAGTGGATATTGCTGCTGCTGTGATGGAGATGCATGGAGACATCTGAGGCTCTTCTTTGGACACGACAACAACAACAACTGAATAGACAACAAATTTCCTTCATCAGTTCTTTCAATTGGTTCACGATATTCCAGTCCAAACTTTATAACGAAAACCCATTTCCTCGAATATCCTGTTCTCAGAATAGTTTATGATAAATAAGAGCGCCATCTGTTATGAGAATTAGAAACTATTATAGACGCGAATGGTTCTTTAGAATTCTCATCTGAGAATATTTGGTGATTTTTTTTCTTTCAAAGAGACACATACACAACGCAAAACACACAAACACAACAAACTCAACAAACACCATAACCCCCCTAATGTTTTAGAAACGGATTTAATAAATAAATACATTAATAAACAATCATAATTCCTTTAAAATATTCTAGAAAAGTTTATACACTTGGTTCTTTTTTTATGCGGTAGATGCGTTCCAGGGGAATCCGCATAAAAAAAAAATCGCACAAAAAAAGACATACATTTATATGTAAAATGATGGATACGTTCCATTTATTAAAAAAATCGCATAAAACCTAAATAATGTTTTAAAATGCACTAGAAATCGCATAAAAAAAGATGTATAAATAATAAGATTTAATTTTTTTCTCATCATATTTTAATAAATGGCACATATGTGTGTTAATAACAAAAACAAAACTTAATATGTAAAAAAAAAAAAACATAAACAAAACTTTATTTAAAATCATATTAAGAATGTTTTCATCATTATTCGCTGTCTGATAATGTGCGAACCCGTTTGAGGATTGGTGCAAGATCACTTTCATCACTTGAAGATAAAATTACGTCATCAGATCTACATGGTAATGCTTCTTTAGGAACTTCAGTGATTTTTTTTTCTTTGACAAGGTAGTCAGTAATCAAACGCTGTGATGGCTTGACTAGTTCTTTGTAGAGTTCTCTGTAGCCAGACATACAAAATTTCAGATCACGTTGGAATTTTAAGGCGCGTTCTACATCATTATCATTTTGAATAAAAAAATTTTCCAATTTACCGGAAAGTTGAAGGCCTTCCCGAAGTAATTTTTCGTCCAGTGGAGTAACATCTTCCAGTTCGCTATCTACTGTTTCGAAATCTTTAGTAGTATCTACCATACTTTCCAAAATATCATCATCATTTAGGGCTTCGTCCACAAGCAATTCTTCTATATCATGCTCGCCAAAATCATCAAAACCTTCCCCACCTATTTCCTTAGCAATTGAAATAATATCTGATGTTACTATTGTTGTTCTATTTGATTCATTTTTCTTTGATACGCATTCAGGCCAAGCAGCTTTCCAACATGCATTTAAAGTTTGTGATTTTATCTCGGCAATTGCTAACGCAACATGATCTACACAGTTCAAGATATTAAATTGTTTCCAAACTTCAGTAACTGTTATTGTATCGGATTCCAGTTTATCGAAAATGAATTGGAAAGTGAATTTTACATAATATTTTTTAAATGTTGAAATAATTCCCTGATCTAATGGTTGAATTAGGCTCGTTGTGTTTGGAGGGAAAAAAACTACCTTTATA
The DNA here is from genome assembly GCA_030710605.1 of Cordylochernes scorpioides. Taxonomy (NCBI): domain Eukaryota; kingdom Metazoa; phylum Arthropoda; class Arachnida; order Pseudoscorpiones; family Chernetidae; genus Cordylochernes; species Cordylochernes scorpioides. The sequence continues at coordinate 76,279,391 of CP092864.1, read as the reverse complement.
TTTGGATGTTCTAAGTTTGGATGACCTGGTGCATTGTCAAGAATTAATAAGATCTTAAATTCGAGACCCATCTCTTTCATATAATTTTCTACTTCGGGTACGAAGCATTTATTGAACCATTCAGTGAAAATAGCCGTTGTTACCCAGGCCTTCTTGTTTGCCATCCAATGTACGGGCAGTGTATTTAAGTCTTTTCCTTTTAATGCACGTGGTTTTAAAGATCGATTTACAAGCAGCGGTTTTAACATTCGATCGCCAGATGCATTGCTGCACAGCAATAAAGTAACTCGATCTTTAGCAGCTTTAAAACCACTGGCATTTTTTTCGGACTTTGCAATGTAAGTACGGGTTGGCATTTTTTTCCAAAACAATCCTGTTTCATCAGCATTGAAGATTTGATGGGCACAATATCCTCCATCTTTAATAATTTTAGCCAACTTTTCAGGATATTTTCTAGCAGCTTCTTCATCTGCAGAAGCCACCTCACCTTTTATTTTTAGATTATGAAAAGAATGTCTTTTTATAAAACCAGTTAACCACCCTGTGCTGGCAGAGAATTGTGGATTACTTTCACGTGAAGATGTAGATGGCTCTGATTCTTTTAACTCCTTGTAAAATTTAAGGGCTTTCATCTTGATTAAATGTCCATCTAACGGAATTCTTTTTTGAGTTAAATCTTCAATCCAAATTACGAGAGCCTTTTCTGTTTTTTCTATTAAAGTGCCTCTTGAATATGATGAAATTTTAGAACTCAAATTTGTACCAGATCTGACTGATCTTCTTATTGCCGCTTCATTTTTTTTTATTGCTCTTATAGTAGATTCGCCTAAATTATAACGTTTACCTATTGCTGTTGATCTTTCTCCTTTCGCCAAGCAATCGAGAATTATAATTTTGGTTTCTAGCGAAATTGCACTTCTTTTTTGTTTTTTATTATTGTCACACATTTTCTTTAAGAGGACTAAAAATTATAGAAAAAACTTAATGTACAATTACGCACTAAAATTATTCAAAAAAACTTACAATTCACTTGAGTAAATTTATCTTCCGGTTTTCGGTAGTGTAACGTCCTTGTATTTGTTGACGTTAATAAGCAAGAAGTACTTGGAAGTTTAAAAAGAAATACTTTATTTCTTTTAGGCCAACATCAGATATAGCATATTAATTATAAGACATATGTTTACATGTGGTAGATATTACAAACAGTCAAAAGGCAACTGCACAGAGTATCATCAGTGATAAATATGTGTTCACTGATAATTTACTATAAAAAGTAAATCACCAAAATATTTTCGATATTCGAATAAATTTTTTTTTCTTGCACCGCATAACTCCAAAACCGCATAAAAAAAACCGCATAAAAAGAGAACGAAGTGTATTTTATTTGTTTACAAATATAATATTTTAGGAACTTTCTTTATATATTTTTTGAAAATATTCATTTTTGACAACATTTTCTCAATTTCTTAAAAATCATTTTCATTATTATCTATAATATATAATTATATATAAATATAAATATATTTGCAACAAATATTTAAACAGTATAAAAAATACGGTAAAGGGAGTGTCAAACCTAAAATAAATTTAAAATAAACTTTTCTTTATCTAATACACATAATTTTCCCCAATTCCATATTTAATTGGTCCTGACCATAATTTCAGATACTAATGAGTTACTAAGAAATGACTATTTTCAACTAATTATTATCTAAAACTTAACTATCATTCGTTTGAAATTTCCCAATAAAAAATAGGTTTAATTACTCGATCAACGCTAATGACTATACACCTCTGAAATGTTTTGGGATTCATTAAGTTGGAACAAAATTATTCCTCCTAACGACAAAACAATTGGGTCATAAAATTCGCCCTTTCCATAAACTTGAATAGCGCCACCAGGCGTGGCTTCACAAGCCGTGAGGAGTTAATTGTGGATTTTAAAACTTCAAACGAAGTTAATTGTACCCATAACCCCGAAGCAATCAGTATTATAATTGATTTTAAAGATGATATAGGAAAATGGATTCTAAATAATTAATAGCCTTTAGCACCACGAATAATTATTATTGATTATTCATAAATAGGTTTGAAAGTGATATTTAAATGTGCATCTACACAAATTACCAATAAATAAAGTTTAGTTTTAGTTGTCATTTATAATTAAGTTAATGAAAATATGAACCATTAAAAAAATTAAAGATCACATCTCCTGTCAAAAGAAAGGTCGAACTATATGCCATATATAATATATTATTATTATTTTATTTTTTCATGTAATTTTATTATTGTATGTATATTGGGGGTCGATGGAAGAGTGGTCTAAGCCGTTGGATTTCGACCGCTACGACCCAGGTTCCAATCCCGCACATTGGGCACTTATTTCAATTAAGAAATATGCTCCAATGGGCCCCTCCGATTCTTGCAAAAGTCCAACTCCACCAGCGAGTGCAAGTAACCAAACGAGGTTCTGGCACATTTGTAAAAGCAAATGTCGAACTGCTTTTAACATGTGTGGACATGTGGTGCACTTACAGTAAAAGCAGTTCTACCCACCGTGATTATCATGGCCTGTACCACGTGTACTAAGGATTGAAAAATTATTATATATTCATATTTAAGATCATATAGTCTTTTGTGAGTCAAATATTTGTTTTTGATTGGTGCTTTAGATATTGTACAAATTTGAGAAATCGCATGAGAACGCCCTTGAAACCTCAATACATCTATAACGCCTTGTCTTAATGCTTTCATTTTTTTTTAATGACAAGATCAAATATTTTAATCGAAACGTCGAGAAAATAAAAACATTTACTGGCCGCGAGCGCCGAAGAATTTCTTTCAATTTGAAGATCTTCAAGGATATTAGAGAAAATGACGTTTTAAATTAAAATAGTTTTCGGCTGAAATGATTATATATATTTTATATAAAAATATTTCATTTTAGAATAATAATTTCTAAAATTACTCTGCGAAGTCGATCATCAGTTGTCACGGCTTCAGACTATATAAACCCATTGTTGTTGTTTCCTTTGGCCGGCTCAAATCTTTCGGTAGATATGTAAATACGTAATCTTTTATTTTATTTATTCTTCACGCCTTAAGCTAGGTATCACTTTTTCAATTATCCAGTTAAAGCAAATTGTAATTCAAGTTTTTTTTACTAAGATTCCACGACTGCAACATCATTAGCAATACCATAAAATGCTCATGTAATGAAAAACAAGTTAATAATTTCTATCTAGTTCTTTACAGAATATTTATTATAGCTGATATATATATATGAATTTAAATTTATTTTATCGCTTTACATTTCTTTTTAAATATATATTAATTAAAAGGCTTATTTTGGATTTAAAATAAAATATAACATTTTATTTTAAACAAAATGCCAAGATTTGAATAGGCTATACGTCTAACTTCGTCAGGGGTTTGTTATTTTCAATATTTACAAACTATTTTGATTATATATATATATATATCAATAAAACTATTTTTAAATCTCTATACAGCCCTTATATTACAATAAATAAGAATTGAATTCAGTCAAAGACTATGGTCACACTGAGGTGGACATTTCATCAGATCCACAAATGATTTATGAAATCTTTCGAAATTACCAAAATAATTTGAGCCGATAAAGTGGTCATGGTCAAAATAAAATTTAAGATACTTCTAGAAAAATATTTTTCTATTATAAAAATCACCTTCCTATCAAAATCGTCGCAAACCTATACGTCATCGTTTTTGAGACGAAAAGGGTCTTTCAAATTAATGCTATTGTTTGTTAAACACACACACACACATCACATTGTATTCAAATATAATATACACGGTATAATATACAAAAATATGTAAAATACGACCAAACTTCAACCTTAATTATATATGAATTGGTGGGGTGTAATAACAGAATGCTATTGGTGAATCTTGTAACACATCGACCTGGTGAACAGCGATCTCAGCCTAATATCACCGCGCTCTCTCAATTCTCTACATTTAAATAAGTTTAAATCTTTAGAGAGAAGGAAACTTTATGCTCCGCTTGTTTTAATTCAATTTCCCTTCTAGAGCGAAAATTTCATTAGCACAGATCGTCTGTACTTTCCGACAGATGCTAAGTAGCTTGATCTTTTTTTATAATTCTATCTAAGGAATGGATGTTTTGTTGAGTTAACCCGATAGAGGGTCTTATATCATTGAGATCATATATATTTTATAATACAATATAATGCGGCTTATGATTGTAGAACGACATTTGAAAATTATCCCGCATGTGTTTCTTTTTAACGAAAAATCGAATTTTATTTTAAGGAGAAATAACGATTATTTCTAACCTTTGGGATGAAGTATGAAAGGAAAAAGTGTGAAGAGTAATGATAATATAATGTATATGTTATGATATAAATTATTTTGTCGGCTTACCGTTATATTATATTTTGATTTAATTAAAAAGGAATCACAAGGGTTTCGTTTCTTTTCTTATTTCTTTTATTTCTCAAGCTTTCGAAGAATTGAGAAAGGAAACAAACCCTTGATTCCTTATTGATTGAATCAAAGGGTAAAAGCAGGAAAGAATATTGTAATATTATATAATGTTGAGATAAGAGGAATTGTTTGCTTATTTCAGAATACATGAGTATTAGGATATTAGTAAAATGCAGTCATGGAAATATTTTTTTTTTTTTTAACATTTTAGATTACTATTTGTTTTGAGGAATAATTGTAAAGGAAATACCTGATTTGAGGTGTGAATGAGAAAATAAAATGCGTATTTATATATCTACAAAAATATTTGAGTTGGCCAAAGGAAAACAACAATAATTGGGTTTATATAGTCTAAAGCCGCGATATCTGGCGGTCGACATTACACAATTTGTTCAGGAAAATATACTTCAAATTGAAATACATTTTTATAGCATATATATATATATTATAAAATATATATAGTGTAGAAACTATATAACAAAATTATAACAGTGATTCTAATTTTAAAACTTAAGGAGCAAACTGATAATAATGATAACTTATATCAGTTAGATTTGATTAGATTAGCAAGCTAAATCTAAATTAATTATAATAATAAATAGTTATTTAATTTTATAGTCCAGTTTTGTATTAAGATTATCTTCACTATTATGATTATTTAAATTCAAATTATAAAATTTGTAAAATGTTATTAATTTGTAGATAGAGAGAGAAAAAAAAAAATCCTTTACTTCTACTACATCCTCAAGTTAATTATATATTTATAATTAATAACAATAAAAATTAACAAAGTAACGTCTATTACATCGGCTTTTACACGTCATTCAGACATACTCTAATCCTATATATAGAATAATCGAAGAGAGAATATATATAATAGTTAGAAAAAAGAGAGAAAGACAGAACCATGCACTTTTAATCAAACTAATAATAAGGAAAAAAAAAAAAAGAGTTTTATAAAGAAGGTAGATAAGATTGTTAGTATATATATATATATATATTTTATGATTTTATATTTTATCCTTTTTTTTTTAAAGATTTTTAAAGGTTTTTTTATTTTATAATATGATTATAAATAGTTGTATTTAGTAATATATCTATAGTATGAATTAACATTTGTTATAAGTTTGGATATTATGTTTTGAAACCCTAATGGTAGACCAGACATACACAAAAGACTTTAAATTGAAATGAATTGGAAAAAGAGATCTGCTGGAACGGGGATCTTCAGATAAAATTCCAACGACATTTCACCCCTTCTTTATTATGTCATAGATCTCTTTTAAACCGTATTTTATGTGTTAATATTAAGTTGTTTAAAGTGAAATATTTAAATGAACATATAACAGATACAAGTGTTAACAAATTCAAACTGTAAACCTACCTCGGCCGCTGCGTCCTCCATTGTGTATATCTATTTCTGGCTGGCACATGTCGCGGGAGGGGAATGTCCCCCCACATTTCAAATTTAGACCATTTATTCAGAATTTTTTTTGAACAACAAGAAAATTAAAGAAGATAGGAAAAATAGTTAAAGGAAGAAAGCTAAGTTTTATAATCTTTACAGATAGTTATATCAAAATAACTGATTTAACACTTATTCATCTTTTAATATTCCTTTAAAAAGGCAAATTATAAGAGTTTAATAAAGCTATTAATTGTGCAAATTCATCTTTATTTAACTTCCATTTTCCTCCCCAGAAATTGGAGATTAAACAAAAATGAACTATATACTTTAACACTTTAAAAATCTTGTGAAAAAATCTTTTAATCAGTTATTTAATAAAAGTTTAATTAACTGTTAAAGATTATAAATTTGTATTAGTTAATATTAAGAGAAATTATAGAAAGTTGATTTCATAAATGGATATTTCCATTTATTTTTTTTTAAATATTTTATAATTGATATACTGTTGAAATATTTTACTTGTTTGATACTAAATTTGTTTTTAATAAATTCCATGTTTAAATTTTTAACATCTTCTATGAAATTATCTAATATATTATTTATTCTATAAAATCTTAGAAACTGACCATAATATATACCTTTACAGCAATTTAATGATATATTAGAATTCATATTACAGTATTTTATAATATTGAAATTATAATTACTCTTTTTATTATAAACTCTAACAGCACTATTTGTAAGGTCTATATTCAAGTCTAAAAAGTTAACTTTTTTGTTTCTATAAATTTTTTCATTGTTCTTAAGTTTCAAGTATTTAGGATATATTTCAGGTATTAATTTTTTAAACAGTGGATTATTAAATATTATTATGTCATCTACATATCGGAATATTTGCCAATTAATATTATTTTGTAGAAAGTATTCTCTTTCGTACCAGAACAATATTAAATTTGCTAGTAACGGACTAGAAGAAGTACCCATGGGAACGCCTTCTGATTGAATATATATTTTATTTTTAAATTCTATATAGTTAAAATTTAAAAATGTTTCCAGTAGAGTTTTTGCTGTTTTAAGATCTAATTTAAATGTTTTATATCTGTTATGAATAATTTTAATGTAGAAAGTTTTGTCATTAATTAATTCATTAAATAAATTGGTTATTTTATTATTTAGATCTCTTAAATTTATTTTAGAATATAGGTCCTCAAAGTCAAATGTGTGTATTGTTTCAATGTTTGTCCAATTGTTCATTAAATAATTAATGATTTTTTTATTTGAGTCGATAAATTTATAATTATATTTATTAGTTAATTTATTTATAATAAATTGTAGTGTTGAGGCTAATTGTATATCAATATTTTTTATGACTGAATTTATACCAGATGTGATTGTTCTGAAAGAAATAGGTTTTTTGTGTAGTTTAGGAATTATATAGAACTTTGGTATGTTTGGATTTTGTGGTTATTATAAATTTTTAGTGAATTTTCAACATTTTTGATGTCTTTTTTGATTTTTGTGCCTGTAGTTCTAGCAAAAGTGTATTTATGATTATTATCAATTTCCTTTTTTAGTATATCGTGGTATAGATTTTTACAAATTAAAGATAAATTATTGGGACATTTATCTATAGGAGTGATAATATAGTCCTTCTGTAAATTAATTATATTTTCTTTGAAAGAAGGAATGTCTGAATTGGGTTTTGTGTATTTAAGTGTATTATTATAATAATTTATAATTTCCTTTTTAATATTATGTTTCCATTCCAGAAAAGTAAATTCTGGAATACTGTATTTTATACTAGTTTTATTTATGAAAATATCTATATCTTTTAATATAGATTTAATTGTATTATTATAATTGTGTTTAATTTGAGGTATATATTTATACCCTTTATTTAAAATTTCTTGATATTCTGGATTTAAAAAAGAAAAGTTGCTAGTTAATATATGACCTGAGTACTTATATTTATCAATATAGTTGTTGCAATTACATTTAATTTTTTTAAAATTTGCCAAATTATTAATAAATTGGTTATAATTGCAAACTAAATTACCTATATTTTTATTGTATCTCCAGATTGTTTTAAAATTTAAATTTTTTATAGGGAAAAGATTATTGATGATTTGGTTATTAAAATATCATTAAATTTAATATGATTAAATAAATTGTTATTAAATTTAATGATAATATTAATGTTATTAGTAGTTTGTTTAATTTTTCTGTATTTAAAGATGTCGTGTGTGATATCTATTAATCTGTTAGTCAGATTATGAATTTTAATATATTCTATGAGTTTGATAAATTTATTATTATTTAGTTTAAATAATGTTTTAATAAATTTATCGACGAAGTTGTTAGTGTACATTTGTTTTGGGTCCAGTAATTCTTCAAATTCAATGTAACCTAATTTATTTGTAGTTTTACCTCTAGTTTTATTAGGTTTAGTTTTAAATTCATTTTTTTTGTATTTGATACTGATTTCATAGGTTGAAATTTCTTCTGTTTGTGGTTTGTATGTGTAGTTTAATTCGTCGTTAAGTCCATAAGGGAATAATGTGTTGTGTTTATAAATGTAGTTGTTTTCTAATAATAGTCGTTGTTTTTTGTTTTGACATATGTCTAGTATTTCTATCTTAAAGTTGTTAAAAGTATGTAATTGATTGTGTTCTTTCATATATATATTACCAATTGATTTTTTAGCGTGGTTTCTATGTAGGTTTATTCGTATATTTAATGGATTACAAGTTTGTCCTATATATGATAGTTGACAAATTTGGCATGTTAATTTATAAATAGTATTCACTAATTTACAACTAGTTGTTTGAAAAGTGTCATGGTTCTTAAGAGAGGGACAAGTTTGACAATTTTTTCTTAGGCAATTCTTAGCGAGTTTAAATTAACATAAAAGAGGTGCTAACACTAATATGTTTGTAGTTTTTTTTAGTTTTTTTAGTTTGTTATTCTTATGAATTTTTAAATATATTTTACTTAATTGTTTTTGTGGTGATAAAATTTGTAATAAATTGAATAATTAATCTATAAATATATAGATATTACTGTTTGTTATCTGTTATATTTTTAAGAATAACTAATAAAAAAACATCTTTAAACTAACTAAACAATGAAAAAAACAAACGTTCTGAAATTATTTTTTCTAGAATTACTTTTATAATTTAATTTTTAATAATCAAACAATGAAAGATAATTAAAATTTGTATGAAGATTTATTTATATTAGAATATCTAATATAATTTAATTTGTATATTATGTTATATATAAAAAATATATCATAGAGCAAGCTCATATGAATTAATATAGTGTAGAAACTATATAACAAAATTATAACAGTGATTCTAATTTTAAAACTTAAGGAGCAAACTGATAATAATGATAACTTATATCAGTTAGATTTGATTAGATTAGCAAGCTAAATCTAAATTAATTATAATAATAAATAGTTATTTAATTTTATAGTCCAGTTTTGTATTAAGATTATCTTCACTATTATGATTATTTAAATTCAAATTATAAAATTTGTAAAATGTTATTAATTTGTAGATAGAGAGAGAAAAAAAAAAAAAATCCTTTACTTCTACTACATCCTCAAGTTAATTATATATTTATAATTAATAACAATAAAAATTAACAAAGTAACGTCTATTACATCGGCTTTTACACGTCATTCAGACATACTCTAATCCTATATATAGAATAATCGAAGAGAGAATATATATAATAGTTAGAAAAAAGAGAGAAAGACAGAACTATGCACTTTTAATCAAACTAATAATAAGGAAAAAAAAAAAAAAGAGTTTTATAAAGAAGGTAGATAAGATTGTTAGTATATATATATTTTTTATGATTTTATATTTTATCCTTTTTTTTTTTTAAAGATTTTTAGAGGTTTTTTTATTTTATAATATGATTATAAATAGTTGTATTTAGTAATATATCTATAGTATGAATTAACATTTGTTATAAGTTTGGATATTATGTTTTGAAACCCTAATGGTAGACCAGACATACACAAAAGACTTTAAATTGAAATGAATTGGAAAAAGAGATCTGCTGGAACGGGGATCTTCAGATAAAATTCCAACGACATTTCACCCCTTCTTTATTATGTCATAGATCTCTTTTAAACCGTATTTTATGTGTTAATATTAAGTTGTTTCAGTGAAATATTTAAATGAACATATAACAGATACAAGTGTTAACAAATTCAAACTGTAAACCTACCTCGGCCGCTGCGTCCTCCATTGTGTATATCTATTTCTGGCTGGCACATGTCGCGGGAGGGGAATGTCCCCCCACATTTCAAATTTAGACCATTTATTCAGAATTTTTTTGAACAACAAGAAAATTAAAGAAGATAGGAAAAATAGTTAAAGGAAGCAAGCTAAGTTTTATAATCTTTACAGATAGTTATATCAAAATAACTGATTTAACACTTATTCATCTTTTAATATTCCTTTAAAAAGGCAAATAATAAGAGTTTAATAAAGCTATTAATTGTGCAAATTCATCTTTATTTAACTTCCATTTTCCTCCCCAGAAATTGGAGATTAAACAAAAATGAACTATATACTTTAACACTTTAAAAATCTTGTGAAAAAATCTTTTAATCAGTTATTTAATAAAAGTTTAATTAACTGTTAAAGATTATAAATTTGTATTAGTTAATATTAAGAGAAATTATAGAAAGTTGATTTCATAAATGGATATTTCCATTTATTTTTTTTTAAATATTTTATAATTGATATACTGTTGAAATATTTTACTTGTTTGAGGTAAAACTACAAATAAATTAGGTTACATTGAATTTTAAGAATTACTGGACCCAAAACAAATGTACACTAACAACTTCGTCGATAAATTTATTAAAACATTATTTAAACTAAATAATAATAAATTTATCAAACTCATAGAATATATTAAAATTCATAATCTGACTAACAGATTAATAGATATCACACACGACATCTTTAAATACAGAAAAATTAAACAAACTACTAATAACATTAATATTATCATTAAATTTAATAACAATTTATTTAATCATATTAAATTTAATGATATTTTTAATAACCAAATCATCAATAATCTTTTCCCTATAAAAAATTTAAATTTTAAAACAATCTGGAGATACAATAAAAATATAGGTAATTTAGTTTGCAATTATAACCAATTTATTAATAATTTGGCAAATTTTAAAAAAATTAAATGTAATTGCAACAACTATATTGATAAATATAAGTACTCAGGTCATATATTAACTAGCAACTTTTCTTTTTTAAATCCAGAATATCAAGAAATTTTAAATAAAGGGTATAAATATATACCTCAAATTAAACACAATTATAATAATACAATTAAATCTATATTAAAAGATATAGATATTTTCATAAATAAAACTAGTATAAAATACAGTATTCCAGAATTTACTTTTCTGGAATGGAAACATAATATTAAAAAGGAAATTATAAATTATTATAATAATACACTTAAATACACAAAACCCAATTCAGACATTCCTTCTTTCAAAGAAAATATAATTAATTTACAGAAGGACTATATTATCACTCCTATAGATAAATGTCCCAATAATTTATCTTTAATTTGTAAAAATCTATACCACGATATACTAAAAAAGGAAATTGATAATAATCATAAATACACTTTTGCTAGAACTACAGGCACAAAAATCAAAAAAGACATCAAAAATGTTGAAAATTCACTAAAAATTTATAATAACCACAAAAATCCAAACATACCAAAGTTCTATATAATTCCTAAACTACACAAAAAACCTATTTCTTTCAGAACAATCACATCTGGTATAAATTCAGTCATAAAAAATATTGATATACAATTAGCCTCAACACTACAATTTATTATAAATAAATTAACTAATAAATATAATTATAAATTTATCGACTCAAATAAAAAAATCATTAATTATTTAATGAACAATTGGACAAACATTGAAACAATACACACATTTGACTTTGAGGACCTATATTCTAAAATAAATTTAAGAGATCTAAATAATAAAATAACCAATTTATTTAATGAATTAATTAATGACAAAACTTTCTACATTAAAATTATTCATAACAGATATAAAACATTTAAATTAGATCTTAAAACAGCAAAAACTCTACTGGAAACATTTTTAAATTTTAACTATATAGAATTTAAAAATAAAATATATATTCAATCAGAAGGCGTTCCCATGGGTACTTCTTCTAGTCCGTTACTAGCAAATTTAATATTGTTCTGGTACGAAAGAGAATACTTTCTACAAAATAATATTAATTGGCAAATATTCCGATATGTAGATGACATAATAATATTTAATAATCCACTGTTTAAAAAATTAATACCTGAAATATATCCTAAATACTTGAAACTTAAGAACAATGAAAAAATTTATAGAAACAAAAAAGTTAACTTTTTAGACTTGAATATAGACCTTACAAATAGTGCTGTTAGAGTTTATAATAAAAAGAGTAATTATAATTTCAATATTATAAAATACTGTAATATGAATTCTAATATATCATTAAATTGCTGTAAAGGTATATATTATGGTCAGTTTCTAAGATTTTATAGAATAAATAATATATTAGATAATTTCATAGAAGATGTTAAAAATTTAAACATGGAATTTATTAAAAACAAATTTAGTATCAAACAAGTAAAATATTTCAACAGTATATCAATTATAAAATATTTAAAAAAAAATAAATGGAAATATCCATTTATGAAATCAACTTTCTATAATTTCTCTTAATATTAACTAATACAAATTTATAATCTTTAACAGTTAATTAAACTTTTATTAAATAACTGATTAAAAGATTTTTTCACAAGATTTTTAAAGTGTTAAAGTATATAGTTCATTTTTGTTTAATCTCCAATTTCTGGGGAGGAAAATGGAAGTTAAATAAAGATGAATTTGCACAATTAATAGCTTTATTAAACTCTTATAATTTGCCTTTTTAAAGGAATATTAAAAGATGAATAAGTGTTAAATCAGTTATTTTGATATAACTATCTGTAAAGATTATAAAACTTAGCTTTCTTCCTTTAACTATTTTTCCTATCTTCTTTAATTTTCTTGTTGTTCAAAAAAATTCTGAATAAATGGTCTAAATTTGAAATGTGGGGGGACATTCCCCTCCCGCGACATGTGCCAGCCAGAAATAGATATACACAATGGAGGACGCAGCGGCCGAGGTAGGTTTACAGTTTGAATTTGTTAACACTTGTATCTGTTATATGTTCATTTAAATATTTCACTGAAACAACTTAATATTAACACATAAAATACGGTTTAAAAGAGATCTATGACATAATAAAGAAGGGGTGAAATGTCGTTGGAATTTTATCTGAAGATCCCCGTTCCAGCAGATCTCTTTTTCCAATTCATTTCAATTTAAAGTCTTTTGTGTATGTCTGGTCCACCATTAGGGTTTCAAAACATAATATCCAAACTTATAACAAATGTTAATTCATACTATAGATATATTACTAAATACAACTATTTATAATCATATTATAAAATAAAAAAACCTTTAAAAATCTTTAAAAAAAAAAGGATAAAATATAAAATCATAAAAAATATATATATATATATACTAACAATCTTATCTACCTTCTTTATAAAACTCTTTTTTTTTTTTTCCTTATTATTAGTTTGATTAAAAGTGCATGGTTCTGTCTTTCTCTCTTTTTTCTAACTATTATATATATTCTCTCTTCGATTATTCTATATATAGGATTAGAGTATGTCTGAATGACGTGTAAAAGCCGATGTAATAGACGTTACTTTGTTAATTTTTATTGTTATTAATTATAAATATATAATTAACTTGAGGATGTAGTAGAAGTAAAGGATTTTTTTTTTCTCTCTCTATCTACAAATTAATAACATTTTACAAATTTTATAATTTGAATTTAAATAATCATAATAGTGAAGATAATCTTAATACAAAACTGGACTTTAAAATTAAATAACTATTTATTATTATAATTATAAAATATATATATGTAGTATATTTTGGGTTGGACAATTCACAACCTTCTGATGTTTATTGTAATCCCATCCCTATATAAAACTATGTATCATCCTTGTAAGGTGTGTCACAATAAAGCAAAGAGGGAGGTAGACCAACGACGCCATAGATCAAACGAACAGGTGTTATGATTTGAGTCACATCCGCCCAGGTGGCCGGCCAAGGTCAGACTATAGAAACCAAAACCTAAGATCAAAGGCTAGACACCGAGGCGCGCCGTTATCAAAGAGCTTGCCGCAGCCAATCAAAACGCGCCACCACATGCCAGAGTCGAGTATATAAGGCCCCGAGAGGGTAAAGCCGTTAGGAGGTAGAGTTAGTTGTTTCAGAGCGACGCCGTTATACCGTCGGATCTTTCACTCACCCCTATCCGCGATGTAGGGCATCCGTGACGCCCGTGGTCCGACTGACTTCGTCGCGTGGTCTACCTCTACCTTCTTGGAGTTACCATCTAGACCTGCCTCTGTCTCTTTGCTGTCCCAGTGCGGGAATCCCATCACGCACCCACTACCACGACTGCACCCAGCACATTCCACATCGGGTTTACTACAGAACCCGTTAAAGTCGACAGGATGACCGAGGACAGCAACATGCAGAGGATGACGGAGGCCGGAAACGAGTACTTCGCGGATGCCCTCACCAACATGCAACACCACTGCGAAGACCGAGTAAGCCGCCTAAAAGACGCCATGCGAGGACTTGCTGCGCCTCGCACCGAGGAGGTCATCATCGCCCCCATCCACATCTCCTGCGCCGCGAACATCTTCCTCCATCGGCTCGAACAGACAGACGAGACTCATCGAGAAATCCTGGCATTGCCCCGCCAACCAACATCGACGATGTCCCATGGCAACCATCGCAAAAAGTGACCACCAAGCCTCATCGCAGCCCACTCCACAAGCCCCATTCAAGACATCCATCTGGTAGAAGAATTTCTCTACAGAACTATTTAATGTAACACTATCTCCGTTTGCTCTGAATTAATTATTCGATACCATTTTAATAGCAATAACATTATTATTATAAATCCATCAAGTTCATTATTTTACCATTTTTATAGCATTTCAATTCAAATTTTAAACCTTGTACACCCTCATTTACCAATTTTTACTTTTTTTTACGCAACTTTTAAATTTAAATTCATTAATTTCAATTTTACATAAAAAATCATATTATATTTTAATTACTCGAATCATATTTTCTAAACTTATTTGTGTGTTTTTTTAATACCTTATTTATGGCCATAGTATTAATAATTAAATTTATTACGCTCTTTATTTTACTTGACCTATTACTATTCAAATTGATATTTCTCAATATTTTAAAAGTTTTAAAATAGTCCTAGATTTGTATTTTTATAAATATCAATTTTAAATCATCTCATCTCATAATGTGCCTCCCATTTTCCCCCACAATTACAAATACAACTATAAATTACAATATTATAATGAAGAGGTCCTTTATTTTTCACCACCCAAATTAGAACCCCTGAAAACAATACTTCGCTTCTAAGCTCGTATTGCAGGGCAGGACTCCTGAGATGTCCTTTTCAGAACCCAATTCAGACCTTCCTCTATTCCTCACTGCGTCATTACCTATCGCAACCTTTTGCTTAAGTCAATTTTCTTTTATATTTTAATTTTACTTTTATTACCTCAACTTCTCCTCCTTCCTGTATTACATCCCTGAAACTATGTTTTAAATATTCAAGGCACCTTAAATAACAAAAAACTGTAACTAGTATACCAACTTTCCCAAATATTTACTTTCGCTATTGTGTGTGTTTACTTTAAATTTATCCTTCCTATGTACTCCTCTTATTTAATTTTTGTAATTTTATAATATTATATCAATGTGTCACCACTACTCCCCTTTATCTTTATTTTTATTCTAGTAACTAATTTGTGCCCCAAATATTTTCCCATTTAATAGGTTTGCTAGCTTTTCTCTCATTTATTTGTAAACAGACTTACAGTTTACCTAGTTTGTGGTGTTGGACTTTGTTTTTAACTTACAGATGGGATAAGACATTTCACTATTATTCGATAATATCATTCTGTTTATTAACCATCAAAATTAATGTCATCAATTACCAATCAACCCTTTATATATTATTACCTTTAATATTTTTATTTTCTCTTTTTCTCATCATGTTTAGACCTAGCATTTTACAACTTCAACTATTTTAGGCACCATTTTAAAAAACCTACACCTAACAATATTTATAACATTTCTTAAACAGATAAAACATTTATCATTTTATCTTTGTTAATAGATTTTCAAAATGTTTTTTTTTTGACGCTTTCCTTGCAACCTCTAACTCTATCCCATGAACCTTTCCTCCCAACCTTTTACATCCATCAAGAGTTTATTGTTCGTCAGCCATTTTCTTTTTTTTTTATTGATTAACCTAACTAGAAGACCCTTCCTTGCTGTACATTTCCCAACAGTGAGCTCAGGAGACCCAGTTAGGTTTTATTTATTTTTTCTCTCATCGTCCGGCTCATCATTTTTTCATCTTTCAACTTTTTTTTTCACCATACAAGCCGGAAACAATCAAAATTGACAGCAATAAAGCTCTTATACCCACCTCTCCTTTTCCGTGTCCTTCAGACCTCCAACCTTCCAAGGGATTCCAGTTCGCCAAACATTTTTATTTTTTTTCATTGATTTATCCGACTGGAACAATCCTTCCTCGTTATACCATTCCCAATAATGAGTTCAGGATATCCAGCGCGATCTTTTTATTTTTTTTTTTCTCATCGCCCGACTCATCATTTCAATTCACCATTTTTTCAAACTTTCACTTTTTTTTGTCATCATTCAAACGGGCATAATCATTATGGACAACAGGAATCCCTCTTACCTCTACCTCTCCCTCTTACCCCATCAATCTTCCCACTTCTTTTCACTATCTGAGCTAATGATGCAGACGAAATATCTTGTGCCTTCTGTTAATGAAAACAATGCCTCACTTAAACAAGTTCGCATTGCATTGCAGAATGCTTGGGATACAACTTTGCAGAAACATGCTCAGATACCCGCTTTCCCTTTTTCAACCTTAGCGTCACATTATATGTTCAACCAATAAACTAAATTTTTCTCCACTCATATTTTATGCAATAAGATATTATATTACTTGTACGAATCATTTAACCATATTTATCATTTTGTATTATATACTTTCCCTTAATCTTTTATCATTCATTTTGAACCTTTTTATTTTTATAACCTTGATTTAGATTTCATTGACACACTACCATTACAACATCTTTATCTTTTTAACTTGTAGCTTATTAATAAGTTTAACTAATTTGTATGCAAATTATTTCTTTTTTTTTATAATAGGTTTGTTAGGTTATCACTCATTACATGTCGTTCCCCCAACCAAACCTTCATCACCGGGGACACATTCTGTAGTATATTTTGGGTTGGACAATTCACAACCTTCTGATGTTTATTGTAATCCCATCCCTATATAAAACTATGTATCATCCTTGTAAGGTGTGTCACAATAAAGCAAAGAGGGAGGTAGACCAACGACGCCATAGATCAAACGAACAGGTGTTATGATTTGAGTCACATCCGCCCAGGTGGCCGGCCAAGGTCAGACTATAGAAACCAAAACCTAAGATCAAAGGCTAGACACCGAGGCGCGCCGTTATCAAAGAGCTTGCCGCAGCCAATCAAAACGCGCCACCACATGCCAGAGTCGAGTATATAAGGCCCCGAGAGGGTAAAGCCGTTAGGAGGTAGAGTTAGTTGTTTCAGAGCGACGCCGTTATACCGTCGGATCTTTCACTCACCCCTATCCGCGATGTAGGGCATCCGTGACGCCCGTGGTCCGACTGACTTCGTCGCGTGGTCTACCTCTACCTTCTTGGAGTTACCATCTAGACCTGCCTCTGTCTCTTTGCTGTCCCAGTGCGGGAATCCCATCACGCACCCACTACCACGACTGCACCCAGCACATTCCACATCGGGTTTACTACATATATATATATCACCTCTACCCTCAAAATAGGCGTCAAAACCAGACGTCGTCAATTGGAGCGTCGCCGCAAACTAGCGGTCTGGGGTGGTGATAAACCAACACAAGCTTTGGCAAACTGAGAATTGCCCATCTGGAAACCATTGTTTCGAGATATGGTTGGTCTTTGTAGGTCAGGGCAGGCCTTTAATTTCATTAAATCTTTTTATGAAGGCATTATATATATATGGAAAAAAATAGAAAAAAAATAATAAAAGAGTCAGATGTTGATGTTAAAAATAATGAAAGCATATCCTAACCAGGACACATGTGCTTTTTAGATGGCAGAGCGCCATCTAGTGGACCAGATATAAACTAAACATTGATTTAACCTGTTCCCTGATATTTTGCCAAGCCAATTTCTTGATATATGGCTTTTCTTGATTTCTTGGGTTGGCCAAATATCAAATAACAGGTTAAATAAATGTTTAGTTGATTTCTGTTCCACTATATGGTGCTCTGCCATCTAAAAAGCACATGTGCTCCTGGTTAGGATATGCTTACAATATATATATATATATATATATTTATGAAAATCGTTTCAGTAGAGAGGGATATTTGTTTAAAATAATTTTGGATTTTTATGAAGGTATATATAAATATATATTGAAATATGTAAATAGAAAGAGATATGATCTCAGCCAAAAGGCTGAGAAGCAATATTTTATATAGAGAGATGACCTGGCTTCGTTTTTACTACTCGAGTGAATGTTTTGATGTTTGAATTTTGTTCCTTCATACTAAAAATGAACTGGGTTCGCCCATGGTCTGCTTTATGGAATTTTTCCCGAAATAATTGTGCATCTGATAATTAAACATGATATAGAAATATTGTTAGAATCATTTTCTGACTAAAAAACAACAATTTTTGCCCTGAACTTGGTCAATTTAAATTTTTATTGGCTAAAAATTCAACAATAATCTCTTCCAGATTTTTCTCTATGTCCTGTTAAGATTTCAGACAGATAAAGTCCATATTTAAGGTTTGTATAGCCGTCAAACACACATATACACATATATACATATATATATATATATATATATATATATATATATATATATATGTAATATATGATCCAAAGTTATTACACTGCAATATTTGATGTATTACACTGTTGTAGAATCCTGTCGACTTATGTAATATAATCCAAAAAGTTATTACACTGCAATATTTGATGTATTACACTGTTGTAGAATCCTGTCGACTCTGTGTAATATATGATCCAAAGTTATTACACTGCAATATTTGATGTATTACACTGTTGTAGAATCCTGTCGACTTATGTAATATAATCCAAAAAGTTATTACACTGCAATATTTGATGTATTACACTGTTGTAGAATCCTGTCGACTTAACCGTTCTGTGACAATATCGTTGCGGAATTTCTTGTTGTTCGATTTGAATGGTGAGGATTGGTTGAAACGCAGTCGTTTGAGTGGTAAGTGAAGCACACAGTTAGGAATAATCAGGACACATGATGAGGTTTGAAAATAAAAGGCAACTGGATTGGAGGAAAGAAAGCTTGAGAAGAGCTGAGCGATTTGACTTATTAATTATCTGGTCACATGGCGGTGATTGTACTTAGCTACGGGATGAGCAGAGGGGGAGAGGTCCAGAGCCGATGTCACCTCCTTGGGAGCCAAAGCGTAACTGACAATTCTTGCTTTTCGATTTAACACCAAGACTCAGTTTCTCTCTGATTGGTTGAGAGATGATCACATGATCTTTTCCTATTGGTTGACCTACTTAAGGTGCTGTCTTCTGATTGGACCGCGGTTCTCTTTGGTGAAAGATATGGCCTGCCTGATAGGAAGTGTCGGTTGCTATTTCGATTTTATTTACTTCCGTGTTATCAAATACGTCCTGTCTTTGCCGGAAATGTTGGGCGTCTCTATACTAATATAACTGCTGTGGATACCAGATACGTCCTGCTTTGTCAGGAAGTATTGAGTGCATCTTGACTAATATAACTTCTGCGGTCACTAGAGACGTCCGGTCTCTGCCCCTGCAATATTGACACAGGGGTGCCCAGAATAGTCGTGCCAGCTTTAGGCCTATTTCCTATGTCTTTTGTTACTTTCTTTCCTCCAGTTACCTTATTCTTTTATTAAATCTTTGAAAATCATACATTTGTACATGCATAGTGGGTCGGGGAGCATATAATTATATACAAATTATGACAGATGCGCCCCCTACATGTGAAGAATTCAAGAAGGGGTTAGCCTGAGAGAATTCTGTAAAGTGAAAAATAATTTTGTGGGAAAATTAGTTGTGGGTATGAAGGGGCTATATACAAACATTGCTGGTGATATAAAAGAAAAATAGAATGGTGTTGATGGTATAGGTTGAGTATAATTAATAGAAGTCAAAAAATTTTTAATTGTAAGAAATCAATGAATGTTATGGTACATAGTGGATTAAAAAGAAAAGAAAATGCGCCTAAACGAATTCTACCCGAGATAGGAAATGAAATCGAGGGAGTTCTATTAAGACTTTTGAAATCAAAATAAAAATAATATAAAAATAGTTGAATGAAATCAAAATTGAATGTGTTTGGTTGAAAAAAAAATTGTTTTGTTGCATGGTGACAAAGACAACTGCTTAGTTACTTTTTTGCTCGAATTTTGAGAAAATAAATCGAGGAAATTTCATAAGGCGCTTTGAAATCAAAACAAAATAAAATAAGAATAGTTGAATGAAATCAAAATTGAATGTGTTTGGTTGAAAAGAAAAATTGTTTTGTTGTATGGTGATAAGGGAAAATGCCTAGTTACCTTTTTGCTCGAATTTTGGAAAAGAATTCGAGGGAATTTTATTAGGGCTTTTGGGAAATCAAAAAATAATTAAAAATAAAAAGTTGGAGGAAATCAAAAATAATATAAAAGTTGGGAGAAATCAAAGTAAATGCTTGGTTGCATGGTGGAAAAAGGATAGAGAAAAAAAAAGAATGTTTTTGTAAATCAAAATGAAATATAACATCCAATTTTGAAAGAAAGCCAATGAGTTTTCGTTGATTGAAAACTATGATAACCTAACTAAGTGGTAAATATATGATAATTAATGATTAAAAGTGATGTTAAGTTGAATAAATTGGTAAATTGATTAAATATTTACATTTTTAATTGAGAGAAAATAATGAAAATGATTGATATGAAAAATAAGGTGTATTGGTTTTAACCCTTTGGTATCTACATGCCCTGATCTAAATGTATTGATTGCTCCATTTTGCCCTATAAATTTCTTGTCTTTGTGTGTATTGTGAAAAATGTTAGTAGTTTTTGGTGTAAGAAATGTGTGTGTGAATTCTATGTGTTGTCTTGTGGATGTGGAATTGGGTGGTAAAAATCGATATGTAGACTCGAACTGGAATCAAAAATTGGTGGCATAGCGGAATCTGTGGCTGGGGAGAGCGGTGATCTAATTTGGATGAGCGGGGCCTTGTAATGAAACGCCGGAAGTGGGACGTGTCGGGGACGCGAGGTCCGATCCTAAAATTACCCTCCCACACTATTTGCATGTAATTGGATCAGGAAGTGGGGGAACTACGTTTCCTGTCCGCCTAATTGTTATTTGCCTCTTGTTTTTGGAGTGTGACTTCTCCGACATTGGTTGGTCATTCTTCAATTACTTCTATCTCTTCGGAGTCTTTTTAGATTTTCTGCAAAGATGATTCCTAATGTTTGTCCAAAATTAAAAACTGCCTCTTGTAGTTCGAAGATTTTACGAGCGGGCATGGTATAGATAAACAAGTGATTAATGATTAAAATTGGGATACAGTTGTATGGTAGAATTAACAAACAGAGGATAAAAATCAGATGAAAGATAGGATATTGCCCCATGTTCGTCCACATTTTTGTGACTGGGGACTCTGAAATATTTGCTTGAACCTTATTAATTGTAGAATTTGAATGATTGGTAGGTTCGCAGTTCTCCTGTTTGATATCTTTAGGGAGTGGTGTGATATGATTGAGCTGGTTGTCAGGTTTACAGTTCTCCTGTTTGATCGTCAATGGTTTTATTAGAGATATGTCGGCGGTAATTGGTTTAGGTTGAGATGTGTGATCGTTTCTCTGACGTGGATGTGGTAATTTTGGCATTGTTTGTGTGGTGTGTACGCTGTGCTTTATGTACGAATCTTGTTTTGCTTTGGTGCCTGTGTCGGTATTTTTACGTGAAGGTTGGTTGTATTCATCGATTCTTCTAGCGAATCGGCAGGTGGGACAGGTTTTTACTTGTTTTGCGATGTCTTGTGTCATGTTCTGCCAATAATATTGTGATGAGATGAGCCTCGTCATCTTGGAGATGTTTGGATGGTGGTGTTGAGTGTGTACGGACTTAAGAAGTCTGGTTGTAAGTGAACTTGGGACTATAGTTTTAAGTACTCCTTTTCGGGAGACGGTGCGCAGTTTATTGTGATCCATAGTCACGCGAGATTTTCCCGGTGGAGAAGACTGTTGGCTCTGTATGAGTGGCGCATCTAGAAAGCCACAAAATGGGATACGAGTTCCAACGCCCGTTTCATATTGTTGTACTCCATTTATGCTACGGACCTCATATTC
Source organism: Cordylochernes scorpioides (assembly GCA_030710605.1). NCBI lineage: Eukaryota > Metazoa > Arthropoda > Arachnida > Pseudoscorpiones > Chernetidae > Cordylochernes > Cordylochernes scorpioides. The sequence continues at coordinate 76,256,820 of CP092864.1, read as the reverse complement.
GTATCTTGACAATCTTAACCTCCATCGAAACAATCTGCCTGACGGAGCTTTGATCTCTTTCAACCACTGCAATGCGGGATGGTCAGAAAATATTGTAAACTTTCTGCCCGTTAGACAGGTGCGGAAATTATCCACACTTTCCAAAATGGCTAGGCATTGTAGTTCCAAGTCTGAATAATTTCGCTCGTGACTACGCAGAGATCGGCTGAAATGTTGAACGGTGTATGTCTTCCCATCAGGGTAGACTTGTTTAAGAACGCCTGTAATGCTGAATGTTGAGGTGTTACAGTACACCTGGCATGGCAGACCTTCCTGGTAAAGGTGTAATGTGGGGTGTGTGGTAAGGTTTTCTTTCAGGTTAGTGAACGCTTTCTGGCATTCGTCATCCCAGATCCATACGACATCCTTTTTTAGAAGGTTGACAAGTGGCGTCCGCAGGCGGGCCTGGTCCGGAATGAACTCTTTATAGGCGTTCACAGCTTTTAGGAAAGATCGCAATGTTTTTCGATTGTGTGGTTGTTTGGTGGCGTGAATTTTTTCTATGTTTTGTGTAGACGGGAGGATTGTATTATTCTTAACGGTTGTGCATGCGCTCGTTTGTCGTTGTTGTTGTCTTTTGGCGTGCGTGTTGCGTTTGTTGTGCGGGTTGTGTGTGTTACCGTTGTGTGACGACGTATGGGTGCGTGTGTTGTGAGTGTGAAAACCGTCCTGTGGTTTTATGTGTTGTGGGCATAAAGTATTGGCAATTGGATTGAGTGAAAAGTTGCGTGGTGTGAGATTAGAATGGTGGCATGTAAATATTTGGGGTTTGGGCAATGAATGCAGGCAAGGGTTTCCATGTGTGAAAGCTTTGGGTGCTGTGCGAGTCCTTTGGGACAGGTTTTGGCCTAGCCCGTGCTTGCATTCATTTGATACATGTTTAAAGTGGTAGATGGTATTAGACAATGGGACGCCAAGTTGGAAAATAGTGCCGCGATTATAATTTAGTTTTAATTTATATTGATAAAGGGTTTTTAAGGTAAGAACTCCAAATGGCAAGGATGCATTTACCACGTGGAAGTTCTCTCTACGGGTTATTTGGCCTATTGTCAGAGGGAAAGTTAAATGTCCTATTATTTTCATAAAACTATTTAGGGTGGATAGATCAAGGGAAGGTTTTTTAATACTTAAGTTAGGAAGTTGTGCTTTTAATCTATTGTATAAATGATACGGCAATATGTTCGAACCTGCGTCTGGTTCAATTAGAAAGGTACATGGTAGGTCCTGGGTCAGATATAAGTCCAAAGTCAATTTGATGGTGTCATTGGGTGGATTGCCTACCTTAGTCTCGAAAGGACTCCACTGTGGCGTCTTCGGCTTGGTATGGCTGGCTTGGAATGTCTGTTGGACCGGATCGGGACCGTTTGCACTGTCCGCGCGATTGAAAGGGAAATCTAGTCATTTGTACTGCTTCCATTCGAGTGGACCGCGTTGTCGGTACACTGGGCCCGTGTCGCGTGGACTGCTTCCGGGTGTACGGATACGGCATGGCGGGTGGCGACTCCTCGGTGGGCGTCAGGTTGTTCGGACACGTACCGGCGGTGCGGGCGTCGGTTGCCCCGAGGGTGGCGCTCCGGAAGACCGCTTCCAGTTGCGTGGATCTTGCCCCTTGTAGCGCGGCGGTCAGTTCTAAAATTACCGTCGCCAGGGTATGTCTTGTCGCTTCGTTCGTTGTCAGTCTCTTTCCGCTCGTTGCCCGTTTCTTCTCTCTTGGTTTGTCATTGCCTTTTGGTTTGCTGGTGTCTGGGCTAATTTCCATTTTGATCCTGATTAAGCTCCATAATCTTTATCCTGTCGACTCTATGTAATATGATGCAAAAGTTATTACACTGCAATATTTGATGTATTACACTGTTGTAGAATCCTGTCGACTTATGTAATATAATCCAAAAAGTTATTACACTGCAATATTTGATGTATTACACTGTTGTAGAATCCTGTCGACTCTGTGTAATATATGATCCAAAGTTATTACACTGCAATATTTGATGTATTACACTGTTGTAGAATCCTGTCGACTTATGTAATATAATCCAAAAAGTTATTACACTGCAATATTTGATGTATTACACTGTTGTAGAATCCTGTCGACTTAACCGTTCTGTGACAATATCGTTGCGGAATTTCTTGTTGTTCGATTTGAATGGTGAGGATTGGTTGAAACGCAGTCGTTTGAGTGGTAAGTGAAGCACACAGTTAGGAATAATCAGGACACATGATGAGGTTTGAAAATAAAAGGCAACTGGATTGGAGGAAAGAAAGCTTGAGAAGAGCTGAGCGATTTGACTTATTAATTATCTGGTCACATGGCGGTGATTGTACTTAGCTACGGGATGAGCAGAGGGGGAGAGGTCCAGAGCCGATGTCACCTCCTTGGGAGCCAAAGCGTAACTGACAATTCTTGCTTTTCGATTTAACACCAAGACTCAGTTTCTCTCTGATTGGTTGAGAGATGATCACATGATCTTTTCCTATTGGTTGACCTACTTAAGGTGCTGTCTTCTGATTGGACCGCGGTTCTCTTTGGTGAAAGATATGGCCTGCCTGATAGGAAGTGTCGGTTGCTATTTCGATTTTATTTACTTCCGTGTTATCAAATACGTCCTGTCTTTGCCGGAAATGTTGGGCGTCTCTATACTAATATAACTGCTGTGGATACCAGATACGTCCTGCTTTGTCAGGAAGTATTGAGTGCATCTTGACTAATATAACTTCTGCGGTCACTAGAGACGTCCGGTCTCTGCCCCTGCAATATTGACACAGGGGTGCCCAGAATAGTCGTGCCAGCTTTAGGCCTATTTCCTATGTCTTTTGTTACTTTCTTTCCTCCAGTTACCTTATTCTTTTATTAAATCTTTGAAAATCATACATTTGTACATGCATAGTGGGTCGGGGAGCATATAATTATATACAAATTATGACATATATATATATATATACACTGACCTTTATAAATATAATATATTTTAAGTTAAATCTGTTTTGATTTATTCATAATTTTTTTCTATGTGAGATAATATAATTATTTGTATGTTAATCCAGGTTCTTAAAGCGTATATAATATATTTTTAAAATATATAAGCAGAAATAAATTCTAAAGATATATAATATAATTATTTCAGGTTTTAATTAAAAGATACTGTTTTAGAATAGAGAGAAAAAAAGTCTTAATTTTAATATTTAAATTCGAAATATTTTTTTCCTTAATATATATTTTACTTTTTGAATATAATTAAAATATTTTCAATACAAAATCATCTAAATATTTTAATTCATTACAAATATTTGAGAAATAAAGAATAATTAAAATTAAGGTAAAGGGTTTCTTTTAATTTTGATTTCGCAAGTTTTAGAGCAAGGTTTCTGTTCTTCAACGGGCAAATACTTCTATGTACAATATGCACAATACTTGAAAGCTTGCGAAATCAAAATTAAAAGAAGCTCTTTATTTTAATTATTCTTTCTTTTTCATAAAATTTCTAGGTAAATACTACTCAAATTACAAATATATCGTTTTAAAAATTAAAAGCAAAGCTTTTTTTAACCTTTTGGGCGTTTTTAATACTTTAAATTTATCAGAGAAATTCAAGGGATATTTTAATCTCTGATAAGCCTCTTACAAAATGCCTCGAGTCAAGAACATTAAAAGAAAAGAAATGACAATAATTGTGGGGAGGAAGAATTCAGCCAACTTGCTAGAACCAAAAGACAAAAATTAGAAACAAAAGTCAGACGAAAAATATATGTAACAGCCATAAATCCAATCTATAGGGTAAACATATTATTTTTGTTGTGTAATACTCCCAAGTACTTAAAATTTGAAGATATATTTAAAGAAAAATAAATCTCAAGCTTAGGTGCTTGGGTGACTTAGGTGAAGGCATTTATGGAAAATGCTACAGGTTAGGGTCATCAGTCTATAAAGTCATAGACATATATTGAACAAAATAACAGTAGTCATTTCGAAGCTCTGGTGGGAGAACTTTATTGAGCTGCGAGCTGTCTCTCCTATGAAATAAACAAAGAAACAAGACATCAGCATTTAGCCAGGTCCTCAGAAGCTGGGTTGTGTGGGACCACGAATTGGAGACCGAGAAGGATGAAGATGCAAATATGCGTTTGTATTTAGTTATCCAGATTGATTATGCAGGAATTGCTCTGCATAACGTCTTGAAAAGTAAGGCTGCCAATTTGGAACAAGTGGTTACCATCGTCAGCCAGATTGCCCTTGCTCTTTCTGTAGCCGAGAAGGAATTCAAGTTAGAGCACCGCGACCTACATATAGGTAATATCGTGCTGATGTCCTCCAACCAAGAAGAGATATTTGTCCTTGATGATATAGAATATGTACTTCCTCCCTGTGGCTACAAAGTCACCATCATTGACCTTTCTTTCTCCAGAGCCACGATGGATGGCAAAACCTATTTCTCAAAAATTATGTTGCCAATACACTCACATCTACATATGATCAAAGAAAATTGGTCTAAATATTTTCCTCAAATCAATTCAATAGCCCTTGTGAACTTATTGTTTCAGTCACTACTAGCTTCCTCCACAACTCCACTTCTTAAAAATATGGTATACAAAATATGGTATATTTTATACAAAAAAATGTTGCATGGATCTTCAACCCTTTTTCAACCAAATGTTGATTAATTATCAGAAATATACAATCAGTTGAACAACAATGTATTGAGATAACATCAGAAATATGAAATGTAAGATAAACATCTGAAATATTACTCCTGAAAAAACCTTTTGAACAGCTTTAAAAGTAAATAGAGGATTTTTTTATTGAAACTTTTCAATTGCTATTACTCAAAAATATTCAAATATGGTCAAAATATAATTATCTGTATAAATTTCTATAACCAAATTCAAAAATATATATATGTATATTAAAATTTTTAAATACTTGTTTTTATTTTAAAACTAGCGAATGTACCCGGCTTCGCCCGGTTTTTACCCGAGTAAAAGTTTGCTAACGAACATTTGTTAAAACCATTCTAGTAAACATCCAAAATCTACTGAATCTAATGTCAAGATAACTTTATGTTTGACTAGCCGAATGACCTGGGCAATGCCTGAGTTTTACCCGATTAAATGTTTTAATTCAAATACTATTCGTAACAATTATAAATTGGCGCTGTGGATGTCACTCTTGTGAAACGTCCCGCTCCAAACTTTGTGTGCTTTTAAAATATAAAAATGTAAATTTTCACAACGATATTTGAAAATTTTATTATTTTGATTATATTAATATATTTTTAATTTGCTATATGCATAAAGTGTTAGCAAGTGATTTCTTGCCCCTACACCGTCATTACGTTACTCAATGTCACTTGTGAAACGTCCTGCTCCACCAATCCCCGTCGCCCCACGTTGCCCATCCTTCCCCAACTTTACTTCTCGAAGTTACCGCAGTAAAGCGCTAGTTCGGAGTGAAATGAAAATTTTGTTAATAATTCGTTAATAACTCCAAGGATATTCGAAATAGAAGCCTGAAAATTTACCTATAAGTTTTTCCAGATTCAATTCTATATACTGTTAAAAATTTCAGCCAGATTAGTTACGTATTGTGGACGTGTATAGCCGACAAACAAACATACATACATACACTGACTTATATATATATAAAGATACTCTACTCCACCTAGCTGTAACCGTTCACACGTTGCTGTGTTTGAACAAAAATACAGTTTTGATAACTCAAACATAAATTATTAATGATCAAATGTATATAATACATCAAAATGAAAATTAACAATAAAAATATACCTACATATATGTCATTTGAATTAAAAATATGTACAAAACATAAATATATATAGTTGATGGTAGAATAAACATGCTTCTTCACTTTTGTTATTAAACAATATTCAAAGGAATTTCAATTGAAGAACAATTTTGTAAGCATTAAATATCATAATGAAATGAATGAATTTGATGATTGGTGGTTATCTTTATCTTAGTAGTGCTAGAACCCCTACTCTGATTTTTAAAATTTACATCTAATAATTTCCCATATTTTCACGGTGATTGGATGTATGGTTTTGAATCTATCGAGTAAAGACACACATGCGTTCATTTTTATATAGATAGATTTACATAGAAAAAAATTATATATTTTCAAAAATCAGGTATATATGTTAAATATTCAATTTTATATCACCCACATTTTATTTATTTATATGCATATGTTTCTTTTCAACGAAAATTCCAAATATATTTCAAGGAGAAATAATGATTATTACTTACCTTAGGGATGAGGTATGAAAGGATGAATTGTGAAGAGTAATGATAAACGGGAAAATAAAAGTGTCCAGGGATGGGAATATTCATATGTATATAGCTAATTTCTATATGACCTTTTATGTAATTCTACTTTCCTCAAAGCTTATGTCCATAGTTCATCTAAAATACCCATTCCAAGAGTCTAGCATCAGTATCACTATAAAAGGAAAACCGAAAATTTCAATATAACAGCGGTGTGGTAGATTCAACTGGCGAAACCGCTGGGAGGGTTCACCACTGATGAGCAATGTTCTCCTATTTATTATTCCATTGCATTAAGAGCAGTAGAAAGTGTTTAATTTTTAAAATAAGCATGCGCGTTTTCGAAATTCGAACCATCTTTATACTAAAGGAGTCCCTGTTTCAAGGAAGGGATAACCTATCAGTTAGTATTATGCCTTTTTTGTAAAATATATTTTTATTTATATTTAATGTTTTTATTTCTAAAGATTCAAGCAAAAAAGACGATAAATTTATATTTGTTCTGATAAAGAATTTTTTCTTACATTATAATATATATATATTATTGATGAGTTGTTGTTTGACAAAGAATAACTTCCGTGGTTACAAAGAATCTTTAGGACTTTATTTAAACCTAATCGATAAAATAATTACAGAAGAGTGAAAAAATAAAACAACAATAAAGAAAACAGCAGTTACAAACTCACCAACTGCATAACAGTGAAGAAAGGCAGGAGCAGAACAGGAAATAGAAGTTGGTAGAACCTTATAGAATCTTCCAGGAAGTACACCGGCGTAGGCGGTAAGCAGCAGTCCGACGTCTTGAGACTGCAGCGTTTGCTTTGAGTCCACCACGTAGCTTCGTTCTTCTTCTCCACTTCTTATCTTTATTCTCTCTCTTCCCCTGGCATGTGTTCCTCATCCCTATATATCCCGGAGTAGATCTTTCCAGAACGGTCATGGTTGATCAGCCAATCAGAAAGCCGCCAGCGCAAGCCTTGCGCAATCGCTTTAGATTGGCCAATCAGTTGTCTTCCGCTTTTTCTACATTATTCTTAAACGTTCTAGAACATTCTCTCTTCCGGAAGGAATCCGGAATGAGATTTTCTTCCTACGTAACATTATGTTAATGAAATAATTTTGGAAATGCGACAGTGACATTATATAAAATGAGGATAAATGTTGAGACAGTAGCGAGACATTGATAATAGCGGCTGTACTTATCCCAAGTATGTCATGATCATTATGGTTAGTGTCTGCTTTTACTGTAAGTGCATCAAATGTCTACATATGTTAGAACAGTTCCACTTTTACACTTAGAAGTGTGCCCGTTTGGCAAGAATTGAGAGCTATTGAAGCATTTTTTAAAAAATGAGCATGTTTTAATCCGGTGCCCATCTGTTGCCGATATCAGAGTACAATGTCAAATGAACAGTTTTAGTTTAAGCCAAATGGTTTCCAGTAAAGAAGAATATATGAAATTTAACAAATTCTGCAGACTATCTTAACTACAGTGGACCTCAATTACACTGATGAATTGAAAATTCTAGCTTTAATTAGTATGGGTTTTTTAATATAAAATAATCTATATTCATATATATCATTAATATTTTGCGTTTATATATAATTCTAACAATATATTAAGCAATTTTGGGCGTGTGTGAATAAACTCTATTTCTTGTATAAATATTGCTATAAATTTAAATATTATCACTATCTCTTTGAAACTAGAAAAATATATATTATATATATTTTAATTATTTATGTGTATATATATACCATGCGGTTGATTTGCTTACAAGAAGTTTGATTTTCTAGAAGATAGTCGAACGGTCTCGTCGAAATATCGAATTTTGTTTTTTAATAAATATATTTGATCAAAAATATGTCTTTATTTTCATTTTAAACTACGTAAATAAAATAGTTTAAACATTTACACACAAATATCTACATAAGATATAGCGTGTGTTTTGTATTAAATAAAAAAAAAAAAAATAGTGCCCAGTTCTGAATTCGATGTTATTGGCTGTCTACAATCGACTATTTATACCTGTTAAAATGACATGTGTAGGAGATAACGTTCATAACACATTATATCCCTTTTTATAAAAATATAATCCCCAAGAATGAGTTTCTTATATTCAATGATTTACGTTTCAAGCTTTCGGGTATTAACGACCTTTCTTCAGGAATATATATATATAAACTAAAGAATTTTTATTGTGTAGAAGGTTCGTTAATATTCGAAAGCTTGAAACGTAAATCATCAAATATAAGAATCTCATCCTTGGTGATTTTATTTTTCTAATTATTTTCGAAGGATTCTAAGTTTAAATATCCTTCTTTATGAATATTTACTGTCACCAATATTTCAGGGTGATAAACATATGAATTAGTTTATGAAAATATACAAATATTTGCATACTTTTGAGACATGAATATTTGTTAATGTCCTTTTAGAACTATGATAATTAATAATAATAATAACGATAATTTATTTTTATTTATATTTAACAGTTGCAAAGACACGCCATATCCACAATTAGGATAATTGCGTGTAAATCTGAAATTATATACAAATAGTCGTGAAATTAACATAATTGAACATTGTAAAGAACGCAAATTACACATTTGATGTCAAATACGATAATAAACTATAGTATAACAAAAAGATGCATTGCTTCATTTTATATTTGATGTATATCTTTCTTCAAAACGACGGTGGTGATAATAAATAAATATGATAATGAATTCGTATCATTTTCTCTATTTACTTCAACACGATTATAAATATAGTATTTTATGGTAATGATTTGTTATAAACATCTTTTTCTTAGCTTTTATATAATAATTGAAATTTGTATAACATCATTATGTCCAATTTTTTCACTTTGTGTAGCGTTCTCACACAATTCTGGCCTTAACTACCCGTTTCATGATTTTTCAGGATGCCTGAATGACCAGTTTTTTGGTCGTTGAGGTACAGCTTGCAATACGCTGATGAGGGCCAACAGCCCGAAACGCGTCCGTGGTTAGCTTTTCTAGATTAATCAAGAATGGGTATTTGGCCAATTCTGGAATAATTAAAAATCAACGAGAATAGTTGATATTTATTCCGATAGATGGCGCAAGCCATCAGCAACTTTCAGTTGAACGATAAGGAGATGCCTTTTTCTTAATCATTATGTCCATTTTATAAAATATCGATTTTTTTTTTATAATTCCTGCCAAAATTTCTATGTAACTTTTTGAATGATTGGAGGATCCCCTTTCGGAGGGATATAAAGGCCGTTTTCTCCCGGTCCTTATCGTCTACTTCAATTTACCAGTAACCCGATCTCATATCCATAGTGGAGAAGTACCTGCATCCAGCGAGGGTGTCCAGCGCGTCATCGATACGAGGGAGAGGGTACACATCTTTCTTTGTAATTTTGTTTAGACGACGATAGTCGACACAGAATCTCAAAGGGCCGTCCTTCTTCCTCACTAATATAACGGGAGAGGCCCATGGACTTGATGATGGCCGGATGATTTTAGTCTCCATCATTTTCTCTACTTCACTCTGAATGACACGTCTTTCGGCGGGAGACACTCTATAAGGACGCTGTCTGACAGGCGGATAATCACTCGTATCGATTTTATGTTTTATTTCGCCAGAGACAGGGAAGCTCTTTTTCTCAAAGTCGAATATATAGGCACACTTATATAGGCACGTGAGTAATCTGTTTTATTTGTTTCCTCCAAATCAGTAGAAATAATTGATATTAAACATTACCTCACATCTGAAGAAGTTGATTCATCCTTTCGAGCTATTTCAGAACGAAAGTCAAGGTTAGATATATTTAAAATACAATATAACGCGGCTGATGATTGTAAAACGAAAATTGAAATTATACCGCGAATGTTTCTTTTATAAAAATCGAAATTTATTTTCAAAGAGAAATAGCGACATTTCTAACTTTGAGGATGAGGTATGGAAAGGTGAAACATGAAGAGTAATGGCGTTATATTGTATTTTAAATGTTACTTTAAGTATTAGTTACGAACGGAAAAATACGTCCAGGGTAGCCGAGTGGACAAGGCACCTGCCCGGTAAGCAGAAGGGTGTGGGTTCGATTCCCGCCCCTGGACACTTTTTATTTTTCCGTTCGCCATTACTCTTCATTTTTCACCTTTCCATACCTCATCCTCAAAGTTAGAAATGTCGCTATTTCTCTTTGAAAATAAATTTCGATTTTTATAAAAGAAACATTCGCGGTATAATTTCAATTTTCGTTTTTCAATCATCAGCCGCGTTATATTGTATTTTAAATGTTACTTTAAGTATTAGTTACGAACGGAAAAATACGTCCAGGGTAGCCGAGTGGACAAGGCACCTGCCCGGTAAGCAGAAGGGTGTGGGTTCGATTCCCGCCCCTGGACACTTTTTATTTTTCCGTTCGCCATTACTCTTCATGTTTCACCTTTCCATACCTCATCCTCAAAGTTAGAAATGTCGCTATTTCTCTTTTAAAATAAATTTCGATTTTTATAAAAGAAACATTCGCGGTATAATTTCATTTTTCGTTTTACAATCATCAGCCGCGTTATATTGTATTTTAAATGTTACTTTAAGTATTAGTTACGAACGGAAAAATACGTCCAGGGTAGCCGAGTGGACAAGGCACCTGCCCGGTAAGCAGAAGGGTGTGGATTCGATTCCCGCCCCTGGACACTTTTTATTTTTCCGTTCGCCATTACTCTTCATGTTTCACCTTTCCATACCTCATTCTCAAAGTTAGAAATGTCGCTATTTCTCTTTGAAAATAAATTTCGATTTTTATAAAAGAAACATTCGCGGTATAATTTCAATTTTCGTTTTACAATCATCAGCTGCGTTATATTGTATTTTAAATGTTACTTTAAGTATTAGTTACGAACGGAAAAATACGTCCAGGGTAGCCGAGTGGACAAGGCACCTGCCCGGTAAGCAGAAGGGTGTGGGTTCGATTCCCGCCCCTGGACACTTTTTATTTTTCCGTTCGCCATTACTCTTCATGTTTCACCTTTCCATACCTCATCCTCAAAGTTAGAAATGTCGCTATTTCTCTTTGAAAATAAATTTCGATTTTTATAAAAGAAACATTCGCGGTATAATTTCAATTTTCGTTTTAAGGTTAGATATGCTCTCTAGATCTAGTTCTTGCATTGCTCCTACCTTCATGTCCTAAGGTATCACTTGAGACTGCTGAGTGCTGTCAATTAACCATTACACCGCTGTGACATGTAAGAACCTAACGAGGGAAGAGGGAATAAAAATCAAAAACAATGTCGAACCTTTGAATTTAACTCTAAATAACACTTACCAAGGGTCACAATAGGCTTCTTGTCCGCGGCTCATTCAGAAGTAGTCCATCTTCCTTAAAAACTGGAGCCTTTATAGAACGTCTGAGCGTTTCGGAAATTACTGAATAATCATCGCCGGGAGTCCACAAGAGCCTGTGCATTTCGTCCTTGTATGTTGACAGATTTCCTTTCCATTATATTTTGGCGGCTATACAGCAGAGAGGATTTTTTCTGCAGCGGTCTCACCTCCAGAGGACGCGCCTTCTAGTTTTCCTCACTGCGGCGACTAGGCGAGTGGTTGGGACGACGAGCAGGGGACTGCGAGATTCTTCTGGAGGCTTGGAATCTTCCACGGTGATGGCAGAGGTTTCGAAATCTTCCTTGGGATAGTTCGCTCATGGTGTAATTTACCGTTTTTGGTCTTCCGAAATCGACTGTCTCTCTCCCAAGTCTGGCATCCGCAAAAGCTTGGCGTTTATCTCTGCAATAACGTGCAACGTGGCCAGGGCTCCCACAATGGAAGCAGATCAACCTGTCATCTTCTGTATGCCAGTAATTTCTCTGGTTATATGGTGGCCCTTCGGTCCTAGTCGGTAACCTTGAGCGTTATGGAGGGTGATGAGGAGCAGAGATAGGAGTTAATATCTGATGGATTTCACTACGGATTACCCCCGTAGGTCGAGGGATAGAGTATCGAGATCCTGGGGAGGAATGTAGAAGAAGGAGCCATAAACATCCGAGCCTCTTCTCTCACTATTCACTATAAGGGCTTCCAGGTTCTTAGGTGCAGCGGTCGAGATTGGCCGTCACATTGGGCAGTCGGTCGAACCTTGGGGGTGCAACACGCATCCTCTTGAATGCCTCTAATCGGCGGCAGAACGCAACAAATTGGTCCACCGTGATAATATATTTTCCAATAAATGTCCGTTACACGTCTTCCGCTACACCTTTCATCAGATGGCTTACCTTTTCGCCTTTCGGCATTTTTGGATTACTTTGTCTACAAAGAAGAATAACTTCTTGAGCATAGTTTTCCGTATTTTCCCCACTCGTCTGCGCTCTGGTTCTAAGAATGAACATTTCTAGCCTTTTATTATTTGTTCCCAAATATTTTACAAAACTGCATCTTAAATTCCTCCCGTGAGAATTCATGATTTCTTAGAAGTTGACGAACCAGCACTTCTCTGTGCCAGTGAGGTAGAAGATGACGTAGGCGAGACAAATGGAGTTATCCACTTGTATCGCGCTACACGCTGGAAGTCTAAGTCAACGCTGCAAAAATCCCCTCATTCTCCAGAGAAAACAATGGGATCTATTCACCTAGACGATTTTCTGGTGTTTCTTATACATATATTTTCTTCCGAGTAGGAAAGGTAAGTGTTAGCTCTGGTTACAATCCTTGAAGGCGACGATTTCGTCTTGTAACCGTCTCGTTACCCGGAGTCTCCACCACAATTGTGGCGATGAAATATAATTAAATGAATCTCTGAAATGACTTTCAATATTTATTTAGTTATTATAAATATTTTTGTTATACAAGTTATATACTATAGATGCGCCAAATTGACTCGGGAGTTGAAGCAAGAGACGAAAACAGATTTTTTCCCTTTCACCCGTGGCACTTCAGTTTACCCAACTGGTCCGACCAGTCTAATATAAGTACCAGGAAACTCTGTTCTCCCGACAATATTCAAATATTAAAAATACAATTAAATTACTAATATACTATGTTTTATACCAATATACTATGTTTTATATAATCAAGCACTCGATTGAAATTATTAACAATTTTACTTGTAAATATTATAAAATTACATGTAGTACATGTTTTAACACCAATGAAACAAAATATATGTAAATATATTTTTATTAAAATGTGGTTTTTAAATGTTCATAAATATTTGGATATATATATGTACATAGTCCATTTAAATTGAAATCTTCTGAAGAAAATCAAATGATGACAACGGTTTCTAGTTTTATGTTCCGTTCTGGTATTTTAAAATCGAGCGTTTTTAGTTGGGCCGAGGAGGAGATGAATTGGTCACTTTCATTTCTTGATCTGGTTTATTTCGGAAATTGGTACAATGGTAAAATTAAAGGGTGGAAATTTTGGACGAGTTCTTGGTGTACCCTCTCGCTGTTCTGGGGCTGTGTTAATGACACATAAGCCGATATGGAAGATTTTATGGTCATATCAATATATCCATTATATAGAAGATATTTTCAATTTCGTTCAAGTTCCAATCATCAGGAAACTCAACTTATAAAACATGATTATTTGCCGGAATAACATCGTCCTTTGCAAAATACAGAAAGTTCTTATCACTTAACGTCAAGAAGGACTTGTTTAAAAATTTCTTTAGGACTTTCGAATCTGGGGAAATAATTTCCGAAATTTTGAATTTCTGGCACATATATCGATGGAGTCCAATCAGTGCAGCACCCGTGATAAAGGCATCATATCCAGCCTCGTGTAAAGCGCTTTCTTTCAAGTTGTATCTTTCGAAACCTTGAGAAGCCTCAATATATGCAAGGTTGAATGGTTTTCTTTTTAGTCGATTTAAAAGTTTCTCAAGGGCGGTATTTTTTACAATGTCCTTGAATGGTTCTGAAACAGATATTAACTTGGTATCAACAAAACAATTCAAAGTTGTTCTAACCAGAGTTTGAAACTCCTCGTAAGACTCGGGAAGGGGGGAAACAAACTGACGTACAGTATGGATGATATCCAGGAGCATATTGTGGCCAACCACCAGTTTTCTTGACTTTGTAATCATTTCTATCACCTTTGAGAAGCCTCTGGAGTCCTCTAGTTCTTGTAATGATTGGTTCGGCTTGGAATTATGCACTTCTGTCTTTTTTTCGATCTTTAGAACAATGCCATTATTAAAGGTATAGGGTTTTACCAATATATCTTCACTGGAATAACTATTTACAATTACGGTATCGACGATCTTGCGAAAGTGGCTATTCAATGGTTCAAGAACTAAACACTTTTGATCTTCTAATTTTAAGAATTGGTCGAGTTTTCTTCTTACTTCTTCAACAAAATCTTTATTTTCTTCAAGAATTGAATTATCTGATGGAACATTTATCAAATTATTTTTGAATTTTTTCTGATGGTTGGCTTTCAGTTCATTGAAGCAAACGTTATCAAGGTAAGTGATTCCCTCTCGGTAAAGCTTGTTGAAATCAAATCTTTTGGAGGCAAGGAACCTTTGGCTTGATGTCTCAGCTAAATATGCCCGATTTTCTTCGCGGCGAGGGTATATGTAAAAGTTGAAAGCTTTATATTCATAGCAGCCTGTTCTTATGTCCAAGTTGAAAGTACATATTCCGTACTGAATCAAAATATAGTCATAGTCTTTTGAAAACTTTTGATACCTTTCTTCCAGGGTATCACGAATTAATAAAGGAACTTTTGTTTTTACTCCAGTGAATTCTCCATCGATGCTTATGAAGTCCGCGTCCTGAATCGCCTTTCGGATTATTGGTAAGGTTTCTTCGAAATTATTTTCAGTAACCTGCATGTTCTCTAGAATAGTTATGCTACGAATATCTATTCAGATCAACTACGTGCTCGTGGAACAAAATTTGGAAAATTTTAAAATGAAATTCATGATTTTGCATCATTATATAATAAAAAATCGATCTAATTTACATTTTATAAAATATTCTGAAACATAAATTATAATATAAATTTGTGATTGATAATTTTTGATACGCTCTACCTTTTTGTTTCATTGAAAAACAATTTCATCGTTTGTGATTGGAAAATGTTAGAAATATTTATATAATTCACTTTAAGGAATTACATTTTTGAAAGCATAAATCACTCTCTCTCTCTCTTTATTTGTTCATATAACGGCGTATTTTCAATAATGTAAATGCAAAATTTACATCTATTTTCCATACATGTAAAAATATATTTACATATAATAAAGTGTAACACGTGCCGCACTCGAAATGCAATTTTAACATGCTGGCATTAGAGTATAGTGGATTATTGTATTCATTCTTGATACCTTACCTAGGATAAGGTAATCAAGCCACCATCTGGATGACATATCACAAGGAAAAGCGATAGAAATGGGGCAACCACAGCGGGAAGTCGCCAAAGTGTTTAACGTGTCTGAAAGCGTGATATCCAGTCTCTGGAGCCAATTCCAAACCACTGGGACTTGTCGCCGGAGGCTGCCCAGCTGGCTCTATCGGTCAAGTGTTCACGGAAGATGTCAGCTCGCCAACTCTCCCTGGAGCTTGTCACGGCCACTAGCATAATTGTATCCCGAAAAACAGTCTCATGAAAGCTTAAAATGCAAGGCCTATACGCTAGGAAACCTGCGATATTCGTCCCTTTGACCTCAGTTCCCAAGAGGTTCCGCCTTGCATGACGAGACGTCACCTGGGACCATGACCAATGGAGTCAGGTTCTGTTCTCAGATGTATCAAGATTCAGCCAGAATAATATTTCCCAGTGCTCCTACATCTAGAGAGAAAGGGGAACACATTTACCACCCCTAAAGAATCTTAGAAACCTATGGCGGAAGGGGTGTGATGGTCTGGGCAGAATGACAAATGGCCACACACCTCTCCATGTGTTCGACGGCGGGATTCTGAATGCCCAGCGATACCGGGACGATTTCCTAGAACCCCATGTCTGGCTTTTCCGGGAGACTGTTGGCCGGGGTTTCGTTTTATGGATGACAAGTCGCTTCTACACATTCCCTTCTGGTTAATGAATATATGGAATACGATGACACGTACAGAATGTAATGGCTGGCGAGGTCCCCGATCTCAATCCCATAGAACATACTTGGGACTATCTGGGAAGGAGGTTATCAGCCCCCACCAAGAACCACCCAGAGTCTGACAACTGCTCTTGAGCAGAAACTCAAATTAACACCATGACACCCTTATTTCAAGCATGAGACGTAGGTGAAGTGCTGCTTGGCTGTCACTTCCTTTATTTGTCTCGCTGATACCCGATATTTCAGAAAGTAAAAAGTCTTTGATGTCATGTTTTTATAAAGGAGACGGAAGCAATTTTTCTCACACCTAGTTATATCTCGCGTGTCTTCAATATAGATTATTTTGTATCAAATATCTTTCACAGTTATTGTCTGATTCATATCTGATAACAAAAATTATACCTGAAAACATGCTTAGTTTTGTTTATATTTTCTCATCGCAGTTTGTGAGTAGTGGGATATTGAATTAAGATCTAATTTGTTGCCAGAGGGAAAACTCAATAAAACCCTTTTATTTAAAAATGCGTTAAGCTTTCAGCTTAGGTTTTCACAGATATTCCATTAAACAAATAGTTATGTGTTTGATCATCTTCTTTTAACTTGCCCTCTGACTAATCAAATTGTATGTAGATACTTTGAAACATTACCAAATTCTCTTTGTGTATATACTCTATCTTATGAGAACTTTGTTAAGTTTAGAACTATTTGTACAATAATTTACAAAACATTACTAATCCATCGTGTAAATAATTAATCATATATATGTAAATTATACTGGCACAGCACAATAGTCCTTTGGACTTCGTGCTTTTTGTAACAATAAATAAAAATAAAAAATAAATTAATTTAAAAAATGAATAAATATATATATATAGATAAAATATTAAAAGGCGTTCATCAGGAATATCCTTTATGTCAATTAACAAGAAAGCAAATGGTTATGAAGTTGATATTTTAAAGTAATTTGAAACATACCTTCTCACATTTGGGGTATATTAACATTTATTAATGATTTCACTAGAGATGACACGGGAAAAAATGTACTATATAAAGGTGGCGCCTAACTTATTTCATTTTTTGATTATAGTTAGTGATTACTTTGCTATTTACTCTGCTATTTACTTATATACATAAGTAAAGGCGCGCAATCACTAACTATTAAAAATGAAATAAGTTAGGCGTTACCTTTATATAGTAAATATACTTAGAGGAAATATACATGGCTTCGCCCAGTCTTGACCCGAGTGATATTTTAACTAATGAACATTTTAAAAATTATTATTATTATTTATCAGGAGTTTAAAATTTTCATTACTAATATATTATCACATTTTCTATTCCAAAATATGTAAATTAGTTAATTATAAGTTTATGCACGAATGTTTCTTTCAAATATAAACAAGCTTATGTCCACAGTTTGCATGAATACCATTTCTTAAATTCTCCCTTCATTGCAGTATTTAGAAGCAGAATCGTCCGATATAGAATTAGACCTCTAAGAAGCGTATGGTTGATTAAATTGGTGAAACTGCTGGGAGGGTTCACCACTGATGAGCCAAGCCCTCCCAATATATTTTTTATCGCAGAAAAGACAGTAGAGGTTTGGTTTATATGTAAAATAACATTCGTACTCAAATACTTCCATCTCTTATAAATATATGGCACGTTAACGCCTTATAATTAATTATTTGTTTAATTCGAATAGCCTTCATTTTTAAATGAATCCTCTATACACAACTTCTTATTAAATTTATGGTGTCTTGCCCATCGTCAATTTCTGATTGTATTGCTCCGTGGAATTGGGGATGCCATTGCCCCTTTAGTCATCCACATTTCAGAGTTCCCTGTAGGCCTTTACGGTTACCGTAGCGGCTCAGGGCTCACGACACCGTACTTCGCCCTACAGGGTAGTGCCTTACTTGTGCTGCTTCTCCCTGCTACGTAGAGGAGGACTTCTGGGCAGAGGTTAAATTTATTGAATGTTTATTAATAGTGTAAATGGAAACCTAGAATATTGGCCAATTTCACGTACGCGTAGATTGACGTGGATATTCGTGGTTGACCTTTCTTGATGTATCAAGAAAATGAGTTTGCCAAACATCAGGGAACAAGTTAAATCAAGGTATAGTTATTTTTGTCCGACTAGATGGCGCTCTGCCATTCAAAAAGGCATGTGAGCAGTCAAAAACTTCCTATTTTCTTTTCACCGCCTATTATTACTTTTAATATCAACACCTGACCTTTTTATTTTTTATATTTTCTATTATTTATTCACATGTAAAGCGTATTTACGCAAGTTTGGCCTTAAATACCTATTTCTTGGTTTCCCAAGAAGCCTCCGGGACCAAAAACCTTTTGGTCGCAGTGTTACAGCTTACTCCACGTTGACGAGCGCCAACAGCGCGAAACGTGTTCGTGGATGGATTTCTTAATTTATCAAGAAATTGGGTTGGCCAAAAATCAGGGAACAGGCTAAATCAATGTTTAGTTGATTTCTGTTCCAGCAGATGACGCTCTGTCTTCTGTAAAGCACATGTGCTCCTGGTCAGGATATGCCATTTTTATTTTTAATATATTGCTATATAATAGGTCTTATCTCTACCTAAAATAATTCAATGTGAAAAACTGATAAGCAAAATATTTTATGTTTCACTGAATTCTTTATCTATTTTCTCGACATGAGCTCCGCCACCCTCATTTTTATTTAAACCATATAAAAGTGATTTTTATTATTTTTACATAATTAGTTTCTGCTCTTATAAGGTATTTGATTCCTTCTGTTGTATTTTACTTTTAATGTTAAAAAATCAAAAAGAGCAATAAAACCCTACCACTATTTTACAAATATGTTTTCATTAATATAAAATTTTTGCCGGTAAAGATTTAACAATGTTCTACCTTAATAAGCTATTTTAGAACATATTTGAAAAACGATATTTTTATATATTAGGTACTAACACTTTTTTCAAATGAATATATATATAAATAAATAAATATAATATTAGAAATAATTTATTGATTATTTTTCCTTATCTCTGAAGGAGCTGCTATGGCGCTCTGTAGCAGAAGACTGATGTGGTGGAAATCACGACCAAAAGACAAACAACCATAAACCAGACGATCAATAGAGCAGCAATAAGGATCAGACGATTTCATCCTTTGCAGACGATTGTGTCAACATTCGATAACTGCTATCAGGAGGGACAGCAGACGCCGTTGTGATGGATTCCTACAACTTAGCAACACATACTCTCTTAGTTTCACCTATGGTACTATATGTTATCGTACTATTATATTCAGGAATTATATATAAAATAACTTAATAACATATACATACATATACATTTTACATTATTGATTATTTAGATATATACGAAATGATAACATTTATTTTTAAATGTAACAAAATGACGCATCTTTCTTTACTTTTATGTATCTTTAAATAGATAAGTTTACTCTTTTTCTCTCAAATAGAAACTTACCTTATAAATACAATACGGATTGTATTTTGTTATTAAATATATCCAAAATAAAGGGTTTGCATGATTCGGTTGATTTCACTATTTATTTCGTAGTATGTTACAATATCGTAGCGGTTCCTAAAATAATGAGGGTCAATTTTTCAAAGTCATAGTTTTGAGTAGGCTTTTCCCTACTTTTTCTGATTTTATGATATTATTTATTAATATTTTTGTTTTATGTGATGACCATTCAGTGTATATCAATCAAATGCTCTTTTTGTTATTGTTAATAGGTTTTAAAAGAATATATGGTAACAAATAGTTTCAAATGAATACAATATTCCTGTAAATGTTACATTTCAAAAATGGAGCCAAAATATTGTTGCATATATAATATTAATTTAAAGCAAAAACGCCCCATCTATATATAACGAATGAAGACGTGAATGTTTCTTTTCACAAATAAATCAAATTTCTACTGTCCTTACTGCGATGATAAGACAGTAGAAGTTTGATTTATGTATGAAAAGAAACATCCGCGTCTTAATATCTCCATTCGTTATATCTTTAATATATTTCCTATTCATAATACTGAAAATTAGCCACTAACAATTTTATATCCTCGATGGCATGTAGGATCTAGGAGAGGCAATCAGGGCACAAGATGATAGTTCTTTTTTTGGTCTGACTTATATACACCTGTATGAACTACACAATAAGTCAATGAAAACAATACTCTGTTGTCAATACATAATAAACATTTTAGTCCAATCATGATTAAATAAAAGATAGTTTAAAAGATCACATTGGTATCATTGGTTTCCAAGGATCAATTCTATCCAACTTATCCAAAGAAAGAAAAGATTTCACCAGAAAAATGCAGACAACATATCGATAGCTAGTCTTCCTTTCCAAGAATTCGATTTTCGATGATCCTTGAAGCGTTTGCATCCTAATGTCTTTTCAACTTGGAACGAAAAACTCCACCATTGACTTTTGACGTCATTAGACGTGTGTATACACGATTATAAATAGTCAGCCACATTGGTACAATATGGTATGATTATAAATCAAATGAATATTAGCTCCATAAAATAAAATTGCGAAAGAAAAATAGCGTTTTAAAATACCATCAACAACTCAGCGTGTTCTTTTGCGGATAAATACACATTGGAAATAAATTAATAATTTTCAAAAAATATTGTTTTAACATCAATTTTAGCTCTATTTTTTTTTTTAAATATATATTATATATGAATATATTCTTAATGTTTTATTTTTATAAATTTGTGATTGATTTAAATAATATAAAATAGATCATATAAAAAATAACGCGCCATTTATATATACAAAATTGAAACATTAAAACGCAAATATTTCTTTCACACATTAATCAAGTTTCTACTGTCCTTACTGCGATGCAAAAATATTAGGATGGCTTGGCTCATAAGTGGTGAATTCTCCCAGCCGTTTCACCAATTTGATCTACCATAACGCTTCTTTAGAGCTTTATAATACGGAAGGTTCACCATTTATGAGCCTAACCCTGCCAAATTCTTTTTTTCATCTCAGTAAGGACAGTAGAAATTTTATTCGTGTATGATAGAAATATTTGCTTCTTAATGTTTTCATTTGGTATATATCTATACGTGTAAGTCAACTTATGTTTATTAAATGATGTATATGCTCTTTATACGATTCCTCAATATCCTAAACCAATCTCGCTGAAACTTCAACAGTAAATAAGATTAAGCCTGGAATGAATCTTTGACACATTGCAAAAAACTATTTGCCTCGAGCAACATCCTTACATCTTGCAATATTTTTATATTCAACAGCACATCTTACAACTCCAACAACTCCAAACCCCCAAAACAATACCATTACAGTTAACGACCTCTTTATATCTTACAATATATTTACATTTAACAGCATCTTACATCTAACAATATTTCTCTCTCTTCTTTACATCTAACAATATCATATATATTTAATAATATATTACAACTAAGAATATATTCACATATAACAAAGTCCTGTATGCACATACAGCAACATCTTACGTATAATATTTTCACATAAAAACAACATCGATAACGCATTTCTGACTTCCTAGCCGTCAATTTGTACATAACAGAAGTTGAGAAGAATCATAACACCAAACTTAATTATTATTTCCCAATATTACATGTTTGATTTCTTAACTCTGCCCTAGTGAACTACTAATTTTCTCTGAAAGGGACTGGAGAGAGATCCCGAAATATATGGAGATAGAATTATTGATTTATTTGACACTAAAAGTGAGTGAATGCCGCGGAAAGATATATCTATAAAGAAGGGAATTGGTGATGTAAGGAGGTAGCTTAAAGAAAGTAATTTACCTAAATGTTAACTAGACATGGTGAGGGCTCCTCTGTGATATCTAGATGCATAACACAGAGGTGTGTTAGAGGCTGTCTGTCTTCTCTAACAGTCTCTTACACCTCTGACCCCAACTTTCCATTCCGACAGCTCACTATACTCATAGAGTACTCTATTGGCAACAAAGAGGGTTGGAGCGAAATAGGGACTGAATACAGACCTGCTGGACAGCCCTTCCTCGACAACGCTGAAAGCCGGACATGTGTAACCATGCAAGGCCTCCCATCGGAGTTTTGCGCCAGAACCAGCAGTCTAGTAATCAGTACCTAGTCCTGGGTCTGTGGAGCGAGCAAGCTATCGGAGAAGGGAATTTGAGTTTCAGTCCACGTGCATGCAGGGTTAGATGTCCCATGGCCGACGTGGAATGGAGAATAACGACAGAATAGAAATTCGGCTCAAAGCCAGGGACGATATAGGCATCAAAGGCCCTTGCATCCCCTGTTTTCGCTGAAAACCATGTCACACAGCCAGAAGGGAATGATGCAATCTCATGCACCGAGCGGCCATTGGTAGGCCCCTCGCGCCCGGCAGTATGGTCTGGCTACAATGGGGTTGACCACTCACCCACGGGCGTCATCGAGAGTTCATTGGCAAGGTTGCTGACCGAGCCCTCTCGATCGGACTTAGTTAAACCCGTCCTACGCTCCAATAGGATCCCCCCCCCCTTTGGCCCTCGAACCCTTATCCAGTACTCCCTGAATCTGCTGTCGAATCAAGGACCTCTGAGGTACTGAGGTTTACGCAGGAAACGCCGTGAACGCGGGGGGGGGGGGGGGTGGTACTACTGTGTGCACCCCTTGGTTTTTCATGCTGCGCACGGCAAGGACGCTCCCAATGGCGCACACACAGAGCGAAGACCCAAGAGTTTCAAGACTCGTGCGCCCCGCGACCAGCTAACCAAGGGCGGACCACCAGCTTACAGCTTCACTGAGGATCGACCAGTGGTACTCCGGCGCAAGGCAAACACGCAGAGACGCCTCTCCACTCCACTCCCCTCTAGAGTGAGTGTAGAGGGTGGGAAAAACTTCTTCCCCATGGAGAATAACGACAGAAGAAGAAAGAAGAAGAAATTCGGCTCACCTAGCCAGGGACGATATAGGCAGCAATGCCCTTGCGTCCCCTCTAGCGTCACACAGCCCGAAGGAATGATGCATTCTCCATGCATCGAGCGGCCTTTGGTAGGCCCCTCGCGCCCGCCAGTATGGTCCGGCTACAATGGGGTTGACCATTCACCCACAGGCGTCTCCGAGAGTTCATTGGCAAGGTTGCTGACCGAGCCCTCTCGTTCGGACTTAGTTCAACCCGTCCTACGCTCCAATAGGACTCCCCCCCTTTAGCCCTCGCACCCTTACCCAGTCCTCCCTGAATCTGCCGTCGAATCAAGGACCTCTGAGGTGCCGAGGTTGACGCGGGGAAACCAACGCGAGGGCGGGGGGGTGGTACTACTGTGTGCACCCCTTGGTTTTTCATGGTGCGCACGGCAAGGACGCTCCCAATGGCGCACACACAGAGCGAAGACCCAAGAGTTTCAAGACACGTGCGCCTCGCTTTCGCGAGCGCAGACACGCAGAGACGCCTCTCCACTCACTCCCCTCTAGAGTGACCGTAGAGGGCGAGACCCACAGGGTCTTCCTCCCCCGCTGGAGAGAATAACGACACTCGCCTGACCGACCCGAAGGAAAAGACATATTATGACTTTATCATTACCTCATATAGGTGTAAGCACTGACCCCTCCCCGGCCCGCTGCCTCAGTACTGTCCAGTCACTAACTAGATCCTCGCAACAATACCGTTAGTAGACCAGGAACGAAGGAAAGTCCGTGGCTCCCCATCTGGAACGGCTTTTACACACAGCAGCCTAGAATTCAGACTTAATGGTCAACAGATAGGTATTGTCATCGAGCCCCTTCTTTATATTTTGTCTTCACCTGGTATGTAAATTTATAAAATTAATTTCACTGAAATTTCTATTGATAAATAAGTTTGTGCTAATTTAAAATTAAAAAGTTCACGTGGAAATCTAATCCCTAGGATCTACTTCACACACGGAGTGTACCACTTCGTAATTTGAATAATCAGAAAATGTTGTTGTAAACGCATTGGATTTCTTAAGTAAAAATAAATATATTTTATAGAGAAATTCTTACCTGACATCTTCGGCATCTTTGATATTTACTTTTACTTCAAAATTAGCTCCTTGTTTGTATCAATTTGTTTGTTTGTTTTTTCTTGATATTCTCCAAAATTAAAACTAGCGTTTTTATTTTTAACATCAAATAGTAAACTTTGGGAAATTTCATTTGCCCCTTTCCACGCTTAGCACAGAATTTTTAAGCCATATTTCTTTTTAATTTGTTATTTATTTCCTCTTTCGCCTGATCAAATTCAATCAAACGCTTTGTTAAAGATTTATTTAATTTAATAGAGAAATTTATATACTGTAAATTTTTCTTATTTATTTTTCTTCTTTATCTTCAAAAATAGCTCTCAGTGAAGTTTCGTTTTTTTGTCTTCAAAAATCAATATGATTGGTTGAGAGAGATTGTAATCATTGAATGCTTTTCCCAATATAACCATTCATACAAAAGTATGTTTTAGATATAGAAAATATAGAAGAATCAAATAGAAACTTATTACAACTATTCTGAAATTTCAAAAAATTTTATATCAAATATAAATGTAATTATCAACCATTGTTAATTTAACAAACCTAATTTTGGTTTAATTAAAGTACCAATGGTAAATCTACTTTCGAATCACCAATTATATTTGGTTATTTATTCTCTTTTCAATGTGATAGCACAAATTACTTTTAATGATTTATTTCAGGAATATTTGTTTTTATCAGCGATATTTGAGTTTTATTATAAATTGTTCCGCTAAATATCACTTTTCATATGGCATATAATCATAATCATGTAATTTTTATATTTAATTAGTACTTGAATTATTTCCTTTTGCGTATATATAAATATTGAAAATATATCGAAGCCCCATTGGATATTTTTGTTGAAATATTTGACAAAATATGTATTTCATTGGAATATCTCACTCAACATATTCTTAATGGTATTTAAATGGAATTTTGGTTATGTTAATTAGAATACGTTAACCCGTTACATCGGCTATAGTGAACTCGAGGGTTCTAAATATATTCTAAACATTTCTCTGAAGTGACTCATGGTATACTGGAATTATTTTTTTTTTGTTTTTGCTTATCCTTAGTACACGTGGTACAGGCCATGATATTCATGGTGGGTAGAAATAGGCGACTTCTTTTACCGTGAGTGTACCACCTGTCCACACATGTGAAAAGCAGTTAGACTTTTCCCTTACAAATGTGCCAGAGCCCCGTTTTTTTTTTTACTTGCACTCGCTGGTGGGTTGAACTTTTTCAAGAATCGGGGCCATTGGAGCATTTTTTTTAAACCATCATTTAATTAAACCACCATTCATTTAAACCACGGTTTAGACCATCCTTCCACCGACCCCCCTAGAATTGAAAGAAATTAAAAATATATATAAATAGCAAAGATATAAAATATTATTTTAGTTATTTTCTAAGACTTTATAAACAAAGAGAAAGAGAAGCAAGAATCTGTACCCTTTCTCTCTTTCTCTAAAGGGAAAAAGATTTATAAGATTCTAAAATCTAAGGTCTACAGTATTACTATGAGTCAATCTAATACAAGTTGGAGAAACCTATTGGGGTATAATGACGCCATCTGTATAATAACTCTAAAACTATTTATTCATCCAATTTATTACTCGAGAAGAGAAAGTTCTGCGATGAATATTTATATTAATTATGTGCTTAGATAGCAACAGTCAAATTCTCAATACTTCCATACACTCGTATCTG
This sequence comes from Cordylochernes scorpioides, assembly GCA_030710605.1. Lineage (NCBI taxonomy): Eukaryota > Metazoa > Arthropoda > Arachnida > Pseudoscorpiones > Chernetidae > Cordylochernes > Cordylochernes scorpioides. The sequence continues at coordinate 76,230,703 of CP092864.1, read as the reverse complement.
ATAATATCAGGTAAGATCCTTTTGCCATGTATCTTTTAAGTCAATTCCTCGGCAATAGAATATAAAAACGAGTTAATAATGAAGGCCTTCCACATGGGTATCTTGCATACTACAGCCACCTTTATCGTGAACGTCAGAGTGTGTGGGTGTGTAAGCATAGTTCATATCACGAAATAAAAATATGATCAAATAAATGTTTAATCAATCACTTCACACACAAATTATACTTCAATTGATATTATATAAAAAGTATATTCTAAAGGTAAATATTTGAAATTGTTTTCTCTTTGAATAAAATAATATGAAACTAATAATAAAAGGCAATATAGATGGAAATTTTCAGTGAAAATACTTATCTATGATGCATTAGCGCGCTATCTGTTATGGAAATTCGAAACTATTATAGACGCATATGATTCTTTTAAAATTAAACAAATTCTACTGCCCTTACTGCATTGGAAAATTAGTGAGAGGTCCTGGCTCTTCAGTGGTGAATCCTCCAAGCGGTTTCGTCAGAGTAAGGGCAGTAGAATTTGTTTAATTTTAAAAGAATCATACGCGTCTATAATAGTTTAGAATTTCCATACTGATCTATAAAAATAAGGTTCAACTCTTTTATCAAAACGGATGCAAAACTAAGCGCCATCTATTGATTGTTTTCTCAAACTAGTGGACTCGGTATTGAAGCTACAAGACCAGCTTTGGGAATTTCAGTACGCCATTAGCTGGAAGACATGGTCTCAAGGTGGGTCTTCTGTATTTGCTAAATCTTGTGTTGTGACCCACTTTGTCACCCACCTGAGTTTGCGACAACGGTGAATAAATTGCGTTTAGTTTTAGCGTCTATGTTAACGGTAGAGGTGCCTCATTAGGTACATGAATATTATCATCCTGCAACTTTATGATATTTCCTTTATAATAGTTATATATGTTAATTAGATTTCGGTGTTGTTTTATTTACAGATGGCTCCTCTGCCTACTTATCAGGATCAATTATGCAAACTTATAAATTAATTGTAACCCTCCCCACCATGGAAATAAGTCAAAAGCCGGGCCTCATCGAAAGTGACCTTGGCAACAATTCTCAGGCTTTACTGTCGTTTACTTACATCTTCGGCGGCAAAACGCAAATTCAAAACTCATATCAACTATATATTAGAAATGTCTATTTCACTTTGGATGAATAGATGAGTTATATTTCTTTGGCAGATTGTGGATATCCCATTTGATACAGTGCGGATATTATGGAATAAAGGACTGACGAGGGCCATTAGCCCGAAACCATGGTCTCCGGGTGAGCGTTTCTCAGTTTGCCAAAGCTTGTCATCTAGTTTGCGGAGACGTTCAGTAGATGTGGTCTAGTGTTGATGTCTATTTTTAAGGGGGAGATGAACTTTACCTTTATAGGTATTGTATTGTTAACAATTTTATTGATAGATCTCATTTTCATTCCTTTATATAACTTCTACCCCACCCAAAAAAAAAAAAAGAAATGAGTGAAAATGATATAAATATAAAAATACCTGTCTATTTTAAATCTTTATAGATTCGAGGAGATAAATTAAATATAAAATAAGTTCAGTACCTAACAAACATTTTGCTCTTCGTTTTATAGAACTGATATTTAAATGTGAATAGTCTTGTATAAATGTTATTTATAATGTTTTCTGATAAGAACTATTAATGTGTGCGTGTCTTATAAACATTTGAATTTTGAAAATATTTGGAAAATATTTGTAATATCTTATTATTGCTCCATTTCAATTATATTTAATGGCCAAAATGGTTTATCCTATGATTTGTCATTAAGTTGTTTGTCATCCAAATTGTGTATTGATATTGCACATTCATAACCAATTCTATTAGCATAGACATATATTTTTATTCATCCATTTTAATCAAGTTCCTATACTAACTTATGATTTAAATATTTATATAATTATAGAAGAATATGAGGGATGGTGGAGCATAAAAAATAGCATCTCTTTATAGAGCAACTGAACCTTGCTCTGAGGGCTCTTTCTGCCTTCTATAAAAAAATAATGTTAATTTTTTAAACAAAATCGGCCAATACTCTTTCTTATATTAACGAGAAAATCCTGTCATGTACGTGTTTCGGTCTATTGGCCTTCGTCAGCGTGGTACGCTGTACGTCAGCGATCCACCAAAGGAGATGATCACCGATTTTTTAAATCAAGAAAATAGCATTTGAATGTGAAAAGGATTTCTATATTGAGATCAGAAATTTATATCTGATACTTGAGAATTCATCAAATATTTTCATCTATTTTTTTTTGCACATTTAGTTGACTCCGTGTCACCATTATCTAGTGTAGGACTCTGAGGAATGTAATTCCCGTGACACAAGGATATCTGGAAATCCGTTATTAATAAATATAAATAAAAACAATATAATATTGATTAAAGTGGCGCATTTTAATATCACAATTCTATTTTCTTATAAAATTTCGGGAGAATGATATTCGTATATAAATGCATTTTAGGTTATAACCTTGATACAAAACGTAGAATTGGTAATAATAAATAAGCCACTACACCTGTTTTGACACAACCTTTACACAAAATTCAAACCTGTATTCCATGGTGTTTCGGGCTTTGTGCCTCATCAGTACAGGGGCGGCTTTGTTTCCATATCATCCCACAAGGGGAGTTGTGAAATCGGTCGAATTGGCAACAAAAGTGTTTAAGAAGGTGACGTGGCAAAGTCGATTGTCTGAATTAGTCAAAACTGGTGTCATGGCTCCTTAGGTTTTACCTAATCTACGTTTTCTATTGGGGTTATGACCTTAAATTCATTGTTTTAAAGCATTTTTAAAAAAGAGGTACCAATTTTAGTACATATATATTATATATTTAATATCACGCTATACATTTTCATTTAATACCTTTAACATACATTTAATAATTTGTATATAAAAATAGTATTTATCATCAATTTATTAACGATATACTCTGTTGAAGGACTGACAAGTCCGAAAGCTTGAAAATAAAAAGTTGAACAAGAAACTTAGCCCTGGAAGCTTTATTTCATAATACATTTTCATTAAAAATATAAATTTACAAAATATAATTCAACTATTTTTTTATATAAAAAATCAACATAATTAATTTTAATTAAAACCTTAAATGTGTGGAATTGGTTTTTATTTTATTTTAAGCGTATTCTAAGACAAATTGAAAATTTATGTTTAAATATAACTTAATAATAATGTTAACACTCAAACAATTTTATGGTCTTGTAGTTACGTTGGGAAGAAAGAAAGAGCATCGATAAAAACTTTTAAAATTTATAATATACTTCAATCAAAAATCCATTTTTCAATAATTTAAATGTGGAAAAAATGGCCTTTATTATGAGGATGTTTTCTTCGAAGGTATTATCGGAAATCTATTTGGATTGTGTGTGGAAATTTAACTTTCTATACGAGTTCATTTTGGGGAGAGGGTTTGTTCTCTGTGACCGTTTTTATTTTATTATTCAAATTCAAAGATATTATAAATATGGTTAAATTTAATAATTAAATTATAAATATTCTTGTGATAATATGTATAACCTTATACAGATCTATTAGATTATGTCCATATGTTTTTTTTTTTTTTTTAATTATCCCTAGTACACGTGGTACAGGCCATGATAATCATGGTGGGTAGTTAGCGACTGCTTTTACTGTAAGCGCACCACATGTCTACACATGTGAAAAGCAGTTCGACTTTGCACTTACAAATGTATCAGAGCCCCGTTTGGGTACTTGCACTCGCTGGTGGGGTTGGACTTTTGCAAAAATCGGGGGCCATTGGAGCATTTTTTTTTTATTAGAAAAAAGTGTCCAATGCGGGAATCGAACCCGGGTCGAAGGCCTTCCACCGAACCCCCATGTCCATATGTTCCTATAGTAAATGCGGGGTTTATAAGAAAACCAATCCGATACAATAGTAAAGCGGCTTGGAGATTAATTTGGCGAAACTGCTGAGAGGGTTCACTACTGATGAGCCAAGCCTTCTCATTCAATAACCTTTATCACTTTAGTAAGGTTTGTAGAAGTAATATTTAATATGTAAAAGAAGTAGAAGAAAAACATTGCCAACAAAATAATTATTACAAATATTTTTTAAAACTATATATGATTATTTTGTGTCTCTCCAATGCGCTTTTCGGGTTCGAAAAATTCACGCAGAAATTATATTTTATTCTTCACAATGCTAAAAGTATTTTAAATCTTTGCATATTGACACCTTATTAGAATTATTAAATATGCAAACATAACATAGGTGTCTCAACCCTAGAAGATATATAGAAAATAATTACATTACAGAAATTTGTAGAGAGTAATGTTAATCATATCATTGAAAGATTATGAAAGAAACTCTGAATTTAATAACAAATACAAATTATTCAGTATTTACCAATAAAATAGGTAAATTTGAATGAACAAATATTGTGTTGTAAAGAGGTTTTAAAATATTATCAGGGCAGGTGTGTATATAACCTAAACTAAATTTTCTCACATAAAATACGCTCAACAATTTCATTTATTGAAGTTACCTAATTGAACATAGTGTGTATTTACAATCTCTGAAACCTTTAAACTAATTATAGTTAGAGAATATGATTCAATTAATATCTCAAACATGTATTAATACTAATAAAAGGAAATTAGATTTCAAAGCAATTTAATAAATTGTATCAATGATTAGTTTTTTCTTCTTCTTCTTTCAATTTGATTGCATTGGGGACATCAAGTTGTCCCTAACCATCTAAATTCCTGGAGAAAATTTTGTAATTTACTTTGAAGATGCTTGGCATTATATTTTTGTTTTATTTCAACGTTTTTTCAGATTATCTCTTTAATTTTCTTTGGGGAAAAACTTTTCTTATAATGTAATTTTTTTTCTCTGTCTCTAAATATCTTTTGTCTCCCAGTTTTTCATTTTATTTGTGTTATTTTTCATTTCTTTTGTATCTTCTTTGTATCTTTCTCAACTTCGAAGAAAAGGTTTGTTGCTATTCTTCTTTATATTTAATTATAAAGCTCTGTTAACACAATTGCTATATAATTTGTTTAATGAAATCGGCGGAACTCTTGAAACTCTTTATATGAATTTATTGCAATATTTTTATGGAGAAATCGTTTTTATTTTTTAAATAATTTATAAAGAATTTGATGGAAAAAGCACTCTGATGCACTCTGATAAGAAAAATATTAAGAAAAAGAATTCTCTCTACCCGTCGAAATGTTGAATTAAATCCGTAAAGATACCCAAGATATTACTTCTTCTTTCAACATTTTCTTTCCATATTGTTGATAAACAAAACATAAATCGCTATTTTAAACACGAGAATTAGAACATAAGGATTGTTTTCTTTATATTTCGATAAAATTAAATGATATTTAAGGTCTAAGAGCTCTTCTTCGCAGTTTTAATACGATAAAAATTATTTTATCATATTAGGGCCGTGATGAAAAGTATTTTGGCTTAAAATATCGCCCAGGTTTATCGAAACAAAGAAGTGAAATGTCATAGCTTTAAGTCCTGTATACTCTCTGTGTACCGTGAGATAAAATAAATTAAATAAATTATAAGACAATAACGTGCTATTTATATATAAGAAATATAAGAAATGGATGAATGAAACGATTTGTGTTTGCAATTATTTCTTTCTTCAAAATATAATGTTTAATTAATATATAAAGTATTTTATATATTGAAGTTTAATTCCTGGTTGCATTGACTGTCAATTTTTGACATAGAATCATTTTCTTTATTGAGCACTTTTTTCTGAATGAAATTTTTTGAATGTACCACAATTATCCCTATATATAGTCACGACCGTCTTTCCTCATCGGCCTCTGTCACGGATGCGCGCGCACAGGGAGGTCACGTGCTCGCCGGCTCCCTCAAGCCGGATTTGAACCAGCGACCTAAGGATCACCGTTGTAACATCTACAGTCGGGTAAAACACGGGCGTTGCCCGGGTCATTCGACTAGTTCCTTTATAGGTCCAACCCCGATAGTGAATGTGGAAACGAGATACTGCCATATTCTCAATGTAAAACTTCACTGCTACTTCATGTGCAGATTGTGTTGTGTATTTACACAATAAAATACAATCGCCAACTACCTAATATGATTATTATTACCATGTGTATTCTGATTAGGTAATTAGAAATCCTTTGGATTCTAACTAATATTTATGAGCAATAACAAAAAAAAAAACAATAACAAAAAGGCTTTTATTAGGAGCCATTGCCCTGTATGGATTCGCCATACAACAACAAAATAATACAGTAATTTTTTTTCTCCCTTACCCCATGTGCACGTGAGCCTTTGTTTGGAAAGGGATTTATTTACACATATGTTCTAAAACTTTCCTCACTACCTCTTTTGCGTATGAATCTATTTACAATTGATCTGTAGAAATTATAGAGTTCTATTGTTATATTTTTCTTTTCTGAAATAGTTCTCAGCGTCTACAGTGGGTTGCTAAGTCTCTAGAAGGTGTTTTTAAGAGTTTTTTTCTCTTTCTTCACCTAAATATATGCATTCTATGATAGAGTATGAGCAATAACAATCAATGCGCGTTTTCAGGCCATTTTACAATTATATAAATTTTAATCATGAATTCAATTGCCATCTATCGATCAAATATTTTAACAAATAAATTTACTGGCAATGTGTTTCTTTTCAATAATATTATAAAATATTATTACCTCTAGTAGATTTTTATAAATAAATTTTATTAAAATAATATTTCCCCTATTATAGCCACCTTTTTTCAAATATTAGATATTATCCGTGATTTAAATAAAATATATAGTTATATTCAAATATATATATTAAATAAGCTATTACAATAAAAAATATAAAAATTCTATGAATTAATAAACCATAATAAAATCCTATATAAAAGCAGTAACCTATTCAACCACAATTCTCAGCTATTAATTAATAGCACTTAACATAAACGGGGGTTTCATCTCGAACACATTTAATGGCGGTGTGTCCATAATAGGGAGTGTTGTATGGGTGAATTTATTATGAAATTAAGACATTTCTTTCTCAGAGAGAACCTACTTGAAGATAGTAATGAGGTTATTAAACCGCTTGCCATTATTATGCATTCGCTCAATAAGCAGCATTTATTAATTAAATATGGTAAGTAGAATTACACAAAGCTCTATTCTTTCTCAAATTTGAATATCCTCAATAGCTTTCAGCTATTAATTAGAAAAGTTGGAGATTTCCAAATGGGAAATTAATTGCTACCAAAAGCGAGAAAATGATAGACAAAAAGGAACTCTTTTTTGCCGCCAACTAGCTTCTTGTTTATGGTATTTTTCATCCATTATATTCTCTTTTTATTCTTTTTTTTTCTTCCTATGAGCGCTAAGCTTTATCTTCTGGAAGTTGTTTTTCTTGTGGTTAGGTGTTAATTACATTTATATGGTTTTCTGGTAAGTTATCATTAGAAACGAGAATATATATATTAAAAACCAAAGGACTATCCTGACTTCTCAAATAACATTAAATATAGAAATATATAACAAATATTTATATCTTTATATAGATACATTTAAATAATACACTTGTATATATATATGTCATAATTTGTATATGTATATAGTTAATAATAGTTGTATTTGTATATAGTTAATGCCAAGAGATACAATTTATTATCGTCAAATAAGTATGTAAATATGTTACGCTTGCGTTAAAATGTAAATATGTAAATTCATCCATGTATAAAAGGCGGCACAAAAAATTAAAGGTGGCAGACATCGCGGGTGCGCTGTTCGCTAGGCATAACGGCTGCGCCTCTTCATTTAGCTACGACAGATATATATCTATATATATAAAAATGGATGTTTGTTGGTTGGTCCGTTGGTCCGTCCGTGAGTGCATCCGTGAGTGATAATCTTCTACATCGCTCAACCAATCGTGATGAAACTTTGGGAAGATGTTTAGTATACTACAGGGATGGTTTCTGGCTAATTACCCTTTAGAAATAACCTTTCGTTGCATTTTTATTTACAATAAAACGTAAATTCACTCGCAATCAGCGCCCCTCTCGCGGCAGACGGGAGATGGCGGCGCGCGACGATTGGCTGCCGGCGCAGCACGTGACTTCCCTGCCCCCCCCCGCCGGGTAAATGAGATCTCCCGGCTGACGGCCGAGCAGCGCCCTTTAGAACGCGTGACGATTTTGACGGCGCGGGGCGCTCCCGGTTGGACAGTTGCGCGGGGGCAGAGTGACCTCGCGGGTGCCCTCCGGGAACTACGTCCATCTTCCATATGTAATATACATTTAATTGTGGTAACCCGGGCGTTGCCCGGGTCATTCGTCTACAAATTCGCAGTAGTTCACTAATTCAAACCAAAATTTCCATACATAGGTAAAAGAATACTGGGAAGACTGACATTATTAATGCAGTGATTATAATCAATGATTACAATGAAGGGCTATATTGTCTATATATATATATATAAATCACTTTCAAATTATAACGTAACGTTCCATTCTCAATCCCGTTGGGCTTTAGATCGGCTAAAACATTTTATCTTTATTAGTGAATATTAACTTTACTGTACTGAATAGATTAGTATAATGTTAATTCAACATATTTCAATTTAGCCACTGCACTGGGTTCGCTAGTATATATATATATATGGAAATTTTGCCGGGAGGAAAATGATCTAAAGAGACAAGGGTCGCCTCTCCCGTCAAAATAGACGTCTAAAACAGACCCCCGAAACCATGGTCTCCAGGTGGACGCTTTTAAGTTTGCCAAAGCTGGTGTTGTGGCTTTGTCACCGACCCGAGGCCGCTAGTTGCGGCGACGGTCAATAGATGGCGTCTGTTTTAGACGTCTATTTTGACGGGAGAGGCGACCCTTGTCTCTTTATATATATATATATATATTAAAAACAATAGAAAAAAAATAAAACTAAAAAGATCAGTTGTTGATATTAAAAACAAAGTAGGCATATCCTGACCAGGAGCAAATGTGCTTTTCTTGCGCTCTGCCTTCTGAAAAGCACATTTGATCCTGGCCAAGATATGCCTTTGTTTTTAATATATATATATGTCACATTCAGCTTATAAATTATTAATAGATGTAAATTTTTACGCTGTCAGGAATTATTCAAATATTTGTAACTATAAATAAAAGGCGCGTGATTGAAATAAGGTTATGTGGCGATTTAACAAAATGAAAGAAGACAAGTTTCTTTAATTATTCGACGACGCAAGCTTTCGGGCAAAAACCCTTCAACCAGGCAAGCTAAAGTATAAATACGACACTATGAACGATACTAATGGCTGAAGTGAATATATATATGTGATAAAGTGGGGTCTGGTAAGCCTTGTAGAATCCTGTCGACTTAGATGTGATGAAAGAGTTGCTGTCGACTTATCTGTGATGAGATCCTGTCGACTCTCGCTATAAGCTGTGGTAACCGGTGGTCAAACCTGTAGTAGCCGAGAGGGACAGTCAGGGCGTGGAGAGTTTTCCAGTACCTCTCTGCACTTTGGAAGACCTTTAACAGTTTTCACAGAGTACAGGCAGTCGTGGTCGAGGCAGAGCGGAAAGCTTGGGAATGTCCACACACACAAAACGAAGAGACACAGCTGTAGAAGGAAAGTTCCATGAACAGATAGGAGTTGAGCTAAGCAAGATGGAGTTAGAAGGATTCTTACTGTTTTACATGACGATGAGGTAGTCCTGGCTAAGACTGACAAGGGCTCACGCTGACGGTGAAAGGCATTCCGCACCCTTTGGACCAGATGGCAACGGGCTGCCGAATTCCTTTTCAGGGTTGTTGGATTTCTCTCTCGATTTTAGACGTTTTTGAACTTATCAATCTTGCTTTAACTCAGCTCTTAATCTATTACATAGTTTTATTTATTTGTCTTTAGTTTGTACAAAGTACATTACATATGGTGATGCAATGACACAGATTAATCATGCATATAATTATTTATAGATGTGTTTCTATATACAACATGACAATCTTGTTATAAGTAATTATACAATATAGGGTTGTTGGTTTAAATTACCATATATACACATATTATTTACATATCTATAGCAAAGAAGCATTCAAATGAGTAATTTAACTATTTGTAAAATAATAATCATAGAGGATAATTTAAAGATATGCAAATCCATAGCTGGAGGCAAGAAATATTAGTGAAGTATATGATATGTCTTATATGGAGTTTAAGTATATAAATGAGAAAATTACATAACGGCCAGGAGAGCATGATAAGCGTCGGGGAGGTCAATTTTACGGTTGATACTGTTCTGTTTATGGGATTCAATGGATTCTAGTATAAGTCTTTGGAATTGGTTGTGAATGTATTTGTAAATACAGGAAATAAAGTTAGTTAGTCAGACGGTTGATTGTTCTCTTTTCTTTACGCAAAACAATATCATCTGCATATTGGCGTGTACAGATCATCATAGAAACGTTACATATATCTGCGTATAGAGTGCAAATTCAAATTAGTGAATTCCAATAGAAGGGTTTAATGTATATACACAGTATTTATATAAAGGTTTTTACAATTATATCATCTTCATAAAAAATGTATTATTTAAAACATAATTTTGGCAAATTCGACCGATTTCGTAACTCTTCTTGTAGAATGTTAACAAGCCTGAGGGTCATAGCTCAAAAGCAATTTTAAAAAAGGTTTTCATTTTGCTCTATTATGACAATATGCTATTAGTTTATTCTCTTATTTAAAGCTGGGCATTCGCTGCAAAGGAAATTGATCAAATTCATTGCGTTAATGTATTTTATAAAGGAGAAGGAGCCTCTTTGCATATGAATGCCACTTATATCTTGTCGCATACCTCGAGATATTTGCATAGTATTGTTTTGTTTTATATATCTTTACATTTTTTTTCTTATGAAAGGTTGATATATTTGCATGTCCGCGAGAAGCGCGATGTATATATATAGGTAGGAAAAACAATAAAATTAGAGTTTCTATTGTCATAGATCTTCTCATGTTTCGTGAATCTCGTTCTTCTAATATAGAACATCACAATATGGCGCAGCCGACAGCATCGTCGAAATCGACCATTGAAAGCCTCATCAGGGCGATGGCGGACCAGCAGCGCTTGATGAGGGACCAGCAACGCTTGATGATGAACATTCTTTTTGAAAATAAGAAAGAAGTTGAGGAAGAGGAAGAAGAAGAAGAAGAGGAAGAAGTAAGCCTTGAGTCTCTAGAAAGACTTGAGTCTCTAGAAAGCCTTGAGTCTCTAGAACGCCTTGAGTCTCTAGAAAGTATTGAGTCTCTAGAAAAAGTCTTGAAAAGTCTGAAATAAGTCTTGAAAAGTCTGAAGTAAGTCTTGAAAAGTCTGGAGTAAGTCTTGAAAAAGCCGAAGTTGAAAAAAAGTCTGTTGAAGTTGAAGAAAGTGAAAAAGCCGAAGTTGAGAAAAATTCAGTTGTAGAAACGGAAGAAAGTGAAAAAGCCGAAGTTGAGAAAAAATCCGTTGAAGCAGATGAAAGTGAAAAGGCTGAAGTTGAAAAAAATTCTGTTGAAGTTGAAGAAAGTGAAAAAGCTCAAGTTGATAAAAAGTCAGTTATAGAAACTGAAAGTGCAGAGTCGCTTACGAAAGAGGTAGATGTTATTGCTGATAGTGGAATGGAGCCTAAAGATTCTACAGAACCTTCTAAGGAGTCTGGTACTGGAGAAAAAGAACCTACTAAGGAGTCTGGTACTGGGGAACAGGGGCCTACTAGGGAGTCTGGTACTGGAGAAAAAGAACCTACTAAGGAGTCTGTCACTGAGGAACAAGGGCCTACTGAGGAGTCTGGCACTGGCGAAAAAGAACCTACTAAGGAGTCTGGTACTGGCAAAAAAGAACCAAAGCCTGGTACCGGCGAAGAAGCACCTCCAAAGGAGTTGAGCCTCTCCACCACCTGGAATAACAGAAACACCATCACCAAAGACATGAAGTTATTGAAAAGAGCTTTGAGAGAGCTACCTTGTTACGATACTCTATTGAAAACTCTCAAAAAAGGAATCTATTCGTTTCAAACAAGCGGTGAAAAAAGAAATATGAAATTAGGAATATGTGATGCTATTATCTGCCATGGAATAGGTGATTTCGATAAATGCAATCACGCAAGATGTCGTTTGTTAATTTTAAAGGTATTAAAGAAATTAACACGCTGCCAAAAAGTTTGGATTTATGCTAAAGAATTCAGCCAGATGCAAAAAAATATGCTTGATAAATACGACATTGGAATTATGGAAATTTCAGAGATAGAAAGAACCAAGATCTCCTGTAGATATATACGAGGAAGTTGTGAAAGCGAATTGGACAAAGAAAGGACTACGTGACATTGCCATGATTGGGGAGGATGTCTTATCCTTTACTTTAGAGGCCACGAGGTTCTATCGTTACCTGCAGCTACTTCGAACTCAGAAGTGGTATGTCAAAATAGGCAGACCAACTAGACCGAAGATGGAATTACTCGTAAATTGCCTGGAATTGTATTACATCCAACCCTATGACGAGCCTGTTCTGGCATATCTTAAAGACATTCGTGTCGAGAGCTATGAAGGTTCAATGGGATTTTCAATCCATTTTGACTTCAATTCCAACCCGAATCTAGAGAACGAGACATTGACCAAATCGTACAAGATGAGATGCCTTGTCAAAGGCGGTGTGAGGGTAGGGCCAGAAATCACTGATGTAACCTCGACCCCCATCACCTGGAAGCAGGATATAACCATCACCATGTGGCCGGAGGACAATTTCATCATAGACCACCCGGAGTCCCATCACAGGAGTGATGAGAGGTCATGGAGGGGAAGTCTGTCGCATACCTCGAGATATTTGCATAGTATTGTTTTGTTTTATATATCTTTACATTTTGTTTATTATGAAAGGTTGATATATTTGCATGTCCGCGAGAAGCGCGATGTATATATATAGGTAAGAAAAACAATAAAGTTAGAGTTTCTATTGTCATAGATCTTCTCATGTCTCGTGAATCTCGTTCTTCTAATATAGAACATCACATATCTATAGAAATATTTATAATTTTTTTTTTTTTTTTGGAAATCAATCATATTCTATAAAAGTATAAATTTTTATGGTCACTCTCTAAATTTATCTCTATTTAATTCTAAAAATTCACTTTATTAGGCAATTAAAAACACAAACTATATTGAAAGCCATTTAAAAGTACGTAAAGTATAGCTGTTTCTAAATTTATCGCCACAACAATATATAAGTTAATTGGAAGAGAAGCACAAAAGGTTGTAAAATAATACAATTCCTTCCAGACGAATTCCTTCCTAAGCCTAACCCGAAAAGGCAGCAGATTAAAATTATAATTGCCGTGTTCGGCTGTGGCAGAAAATGGCGGATGTTTATGGCTCGTCTGCTAGTGTTAGAGCAGGGGCCCATTATCAGACAAATTACATTCCAAGGGTTAAAGCCCTGCTAACTTGATTAACGCCGAAATGGCCGTATTTTCCCTGATTAACACAGCTGCTATTTAACTAAGCGTAATAGTGTTATTTTGGCAAGTGCCTACACACTCATTCTTATAATGGACATCCTTTTTCAATGTTAACCTTTTTTTCCATCAATATACTTAGGCTAGGCATGATGTAGTTTTATATGTTGTTATATCTCAACCCGTTTGAAATTATTTGAATATAAACAAACTATTCACACATCTCCTCTTATTCACATAAAGCTCTCCAGTTATGTAATAAACACGTATAGCTACATAAATATTAATCTTTGTTTATCCCTAAGTATACGTGATACAGGCCATTATAATCACGGGAGGTAGTTAGCGACTGTCTTTCACTGTAAGTGTATCTACACATATCTACATATGTAGAAATTAGTTCTACTCTCACACTCACAATATAGAACTTTAGTTACTTGTCTTCACTGGTAGGGTTTGACTTATTGCACGTGTACTAAGGATATTAGCACGTTACTGTAAAATATTGAGTGCATTGACGTAATCGGAAAGGAGAAAAAATATTATGTCGCTTAAATTGAAATAAAAATGGAAGTAGGAAACGAAAGTGAAAAAGAAATAAGTAAATATGTATACCTTTTCAAGATCAGAAAGCACGAAATCAAATAACTAACTTGTAAATAAAAGTTCTAAAATTAAAGACTCTTCGGCGAGTGAATCCTCGTCAGAACAAAATATTTTGTCGAAACGTCGAGATAATAAAAATATTCACTGGCCGAAGTGTCGTTAATTTTATAACAATGAATGCCGGCCAGGCAGCTTCTATATTCATGATAGTAAATAAAAGATAAATGAGAAAGTATGGAAAAAAGAGTTTAAGAAACAATATTGTAAGGAGTGGGGGTGTAATAAGTGAGACATAGAGATTAGTGAAATATATATATGTATAGTACAAATGTGATATTGTATGTATCATGCAAACCTTCTGAAGACTCCAAATCTTCCGAATTTCTAACAGGGAATACAGTATAATACAGCATTCTTATATACACAACCTTAAGAAAATAATAATAAAAAAGACATAAGATGATAAGACTGCGAGATTTACAAGAACCATAAGAAATCTTTCACCAGCTTATCTCTGAATATCCTGAACCGGTAGCACAAAAAAAAAAGCTTGCGTTCTCCTTTCTGGCCATAATAGAAGGAAAATCACTAGGGTCATCGAAAGACGGAAAGCTGTCATCAACTTTATCAAAATGACCTACTACTTCCTTATATAACACTATTTTCTATTATGAGAAAGGCATCTCCTTATCGTGCGACTGAAAGTTGCTGATGGCTTGCGCCATCTATCGGAATAAATATCAACTATTCTCGTTGATTTTTAATTATTCCAGAATTGGCCAAATACCCATAGATATTTTCCGATAGATGGCGCAAGCCATCAGCAACTTTCAGTTGCGGGATAAGGAGATGCCTTTTTCATAATTTATGCACCTTATCCCAATAGAATATCACATTTGTACAATGTTTTCACATTGTGTCGCGGTCTCACGCAATTCTGACCTTAACTACCCGTTTGATGATTTATCAGGATGCCTGAATGACCTGTTTTTTGGTCGTTGAGGTACAGCTTGCACCACGCTGATGAGGGCCAACAGCCCGAAACGCGTCCGCGGTTAGCTTTTCTTGATTAATCAAGAATGGGTATTTGGCCAATTCTGGAATAATTAAAAATCAACGAGAATAGTTTATATTTATTCCGATAGATGGCGCAAGCCATCAGCAACTTTCAGTCGCACGATAAGGAGATGCCTTTCTCATAATAGAAAATAGTGTTATATAAGGAAGTAGTAGGTCATTTTGATAAAGTTGATGACAGCTTTCCGTCTTTCGATGACCCTAGTGATTTTCCTTCTATTATGGCCAGAAAGGAGAACGCAAGCTTTTCTTTGTGCTGCCGGTTCAGGATATTCAGAGATAAACTGGTGAAAGATTTCTTATGGTTCTTGTAAATCTCGCAGTCTTATCATCTTATGTCTTTTTATTATTTTTTTAAGGTTGTGTATATAAGAATGCTGTATTATACTGTATTCCCTGTTAGAAATTCGGAAGAGATGCAGTCTTCAGAAGGTTTGTATGACATCCTCTCTTTAGAGTATTAATTGGGTTCTAGGATTCATATCTAAATGCTTTACTTCTTTTTTGTTCTTACTAAGTTTATCGTAGTGAACTGGAAGTTCTAATTTATGTTACGATTTTGACTGCAGTCTGCCTCTTTATTTCTTTGTATATTGTGTGACTGATCGAAAATTTAGGCTCCAAAAATGTATTTTACATGTAAAATATTTTAAAGTTAGTTTTCAATAGGTTTGATGTTTATAAAGTGCGGCTCATCATTTTTGTAGACTAGCTTTTACGTCTCTACTATTGCTAGGGATTCTTGCATGAAAATGGATCATTCTTCATCCATTCATTCTGAAAATCTTATCTTCATTTAATGTTTCTCCTCCCTTTGCTTTTACTCTTTTTTTTCCCAGCTCCTTGGTTAATTTTAGAGTGGTCTGTAGAAATATTCTTCCAAAGGAAAATCTAAGGTATCATTTCCAACATGACACTATCGGATTAAATGACCTTCTGGATATTTTCATACAGAGGGTACGTCATAAGCGAAGCTCAAGCAGGGAAGTGTCTTTCTTCAATGCTATTTTTTTTCTTGGGATTTGAGGCTGATTTCGGCATAACTATTTCTAGGGGTAGCATCTGAAAGAGAGCTTAAGTGTTCGATGCTGCGGTTGTTTAGCTTGTCTTGTATACATTGATAATGAAGGGTTTCTATGAAGAAGAATGGTAATCAGATTTTTTTCTGCTTAAAGCTTCAATTTCCCAGACTCCGGATCCTAACTGATACATAGCACTACATTTTAGTCTGTAAACATCCTATAGCTTTGTATTTTAGAAAATGGTGTTCATTTTATTTTAGAAGTTTTCTTACTTTTTACATTGTTTTTTTTTATTATTATTTTAGAAGTGTTCCAACTGCCTATCTAACCTTTATTTCCAAGACTCTAATTTTGCCTTTAAAATCGATGTTAGAATTGCTTAGGTAGATGCTACCAGCTCGGTATTACCACCTAGACTTACGTCGTAGATCACAATGGAACAACAACAACAATCCCTACCGAAATGGTCCTCAGTCAATACCAACGTCTCGCCATCTCTGAGGCAGAGAAATATCAGTTATTGGTTATTTGGAGAGAAGTAAATATTCTACACATTTTCTTTTCGTGCTGAAATTTACATTGATAATAAGCGCATCACAGCAATTTTCTACTATACAAAATTTTATGATCATTGTTTTTTTTTTATGATATCGTTCTTTAATTTTTATCCTTTTTGTTCTTTTTTAGTTGCTTATGCAAATAAGGTAAGACTATCTTTTACATGATTTTTAATTTCATTAATTCACTCTATCTTTCTTATCTCTTTTAGATAAGATCTTCTCACCGTGCATCTGGAGGAAAACTCGCTGTGAGTTGGGAGCCTCCTAAACTGATTAGGTAAATATGTAAAAATGTATTCAACTTCTTATTCTATTTATATATTATTCAATTTTTACCTGTCTACACACTATAGTGTACTTTATGTATATATGTCCGTTTTATTCGCGCCAGTATTGGTTGTTTACTCTCACGTGACCTTAAACACAATCAAAGTTGAGTTGATTAGCCAATCGGCGTGCAGTGTTTCTTTAGGTAGGACATTGAGCAGAGAAATTCTATATTAAATATAAGATTTTGTTTTGAATCTAATAGGTTTATATTTTTATATTATAAAAATCTTTTTTTTTTTAAATTCTATTTGATTTTTTTAGTAACTAATATTCATTTCTAGGTTGTGTCTATATAGGAATCATTTTTGCACTCATAAACAAAACGTAAGCAAGTTTAATATTTTAAGCGTCAACCATTCCTATTTGCTTATATCACGGCGGAATTTCCATACATGTAAATTCGAACATTCTAATTTTAAAATATATATGTTATAATAAAAATATAATATAGTATAATAATACTAACGAAATATATACATGCTAAAAGGTACAAATTCCTTATGTTTTGTCCCTGAGTGTATATAAAGCTGATAGTATATATGTATTCTAGGAATTTAATACTGGTTCACCTTAATCTGTAATGGCACATTTCAACGGAGAGAAAGAAGAGTTCAACTTTATTAAATCGACTCATTTTTAGTTTTAATTACTTTTTAAATATGTTCGTCGCATTTGAGATGGATTTTGCTTTTTTTAAAGAAAGAGGACAGATTTTCACAATAAAATTATTTTTAAAGAAAAGACAAACGCGTTAAATAGTTCTATCACGTACAAATAGAGAGCGCTATGTATTGTACACCAAGGGAATAACTTCGATCCTAATTTCAAGATATTCGTCCTGCTTGAAATATATCAGAATAAACTCCTGTTCAACACTTTATATGCTCTATTTTGTGATTGATTATAAATGTTTCTTTCTTTGTTTTAAATCTCGTGTAGGAGATATTTCTTGATTTTTATTTTATTATTTATATATATAATAGAAAATATTATAATTTCATTTTCTATTACAACAAAATACACTATTTTTATTTATTGCTGATTTCTGTTATATATTAAGGCTAAAAATTCAATTCTCAACATGAAAAGAGAAAAAATATTTGATGGATTGTTTGTCTTTAAACATGTTTTCTCGTTTTAAAGATTTTATTCGATTTCATTTTACGAGACCCTGATTATTGTTAAATAAAATGTGTTACCAATTTTCAAAAAAAGCTAAATATTTAAAACCAGTTTAAGAATAATGCCTGATATGTTGAGATGAGTTAACCAACTTAAAGATAATTTCACAATTAAACCCAGATTGCCACGCTTTAGCAAACTTCTCTTACTTTGCTATCACAAGAAAATTGAAAAAGGAATTTTAAAAAAAAATCAGTCGGAGAGAAAAAAATTTAGTCTTTTTTGAGAGAAAACTTTAATAGATTTTGTGAAAGTTCGGGGGAGTCCCCTATCTTTCATCTAATAAGATTTTTGAAAGCGTTATAACACACCTACTGGATTCTCTTTAAAATCGATGGTTGAAGTAATTCCAGCTCAAACACTTCTTCTATATATAGCATATATCTATTGTTATATTAATTAGGTTGATTGATTCTTTTATTCTGTTTTAATTAATACCCTCTCTCTCAAAGATATAATTAGAGGTAATTAAATTGAATAGTTTAGCTTTCGTTGTAGCCATTTTAGGAAGTTTTTGAAACCGCAAGTAAGAGCCTGTAGGACAATGTCTTCTCTCTATCTGGTTCATCCTGCCAGTAGTCATATGTTTGTCTCAAAGATTAAGCCATGCATGTCTATGTACACGCCCTAGCAAATCAAATCCGCGAATAGCTCATTAAATCAGTTCCTTAGATCGTACACATTTACTTGGATAACTGTGGTAATTCTAGAGCTAATACATGCAATTGAGCCCTCGTCCCTTTTAGGGTGAGGGTGCTTTTATTAGACCAAGGCCAAACGGGGACAACTCCGATAGTCGTGGTGACTCTCTCTCTCTCACACATGGTAGACCCTGTACCAATTTACTCGGCCCTCTTAAGGAATATATATAGGTATAGTATTCAGTAAAGTAAAATCATCTGCAATACATATATAATTTTTTTATTTTATTAAAAAGGCATAGATTGGATCAAAATATCATTTATTTTACCAATATTATAACCATTTTTACCTTATAATATAAATAATATAACCAATGTTATAACACCTTGTTAAAGGTTGGCGTTCTGCCAACTGAAATATTGGTAAAATAAATGGTATTTTGATCCAATATAAATATTTATTTATGGATTTTGCTCTATTTTCAAAAAATATATATAAAATAATAAAGACGGCTTTCTAGGATGAGCTTCTTGTTTTATTTAATATTCCCCTCAAGCTTTCGGGTATCACAAGCCCTTCTTACTGGTGTATATGATAAATTTGATGATTTTTCCATCATATACTTCTGTAGAAGGGTTTGTAAAACCCGAAATCTCGAGAATGATATAAAATAAAGCAAGAAATTCACTCTCTGTTTTGTTTATTTGTTTTATAGGTATAGTATAGTATAGGATGTTCAAGAAGATGGCTATCTTTATTAAATACACCACCAAATAGTGTTAAATCGTAAATATAAGAGCATTTCCTGATAGTTTCAAATGAAATTGATCTATTTTACAATTCTTAAACCTTTTTTCTGAATAAATTAAAAACTTTCTTTTGTTCCGACTGCGATTTTAAAATACTAAGAAGGTCTAGCTCATCATTGGAGAATCCTCCTGTAGTTTAATCTACCACATATTGCGCCATAAATATATATAAAAATAAAGGTCACCTCTCCTGTTAAAATAAACGTTGATACTAAACGCCATCTATTGACCGACCCCGCAAACTAGCGGCCTCAGGTCGGTGACAAAGCCACAACACCATGAAGACCGCCTTGACCTGACGAAGACCATAGCCCGAAACTATGGTCTCCGGATGGACGCTCCTCAGTTTGCCAAAGCTGGTGTTGCGGCTTTTTCACCGGCCCTAGACCTCTAGTTGGCGGCGATGGTCAATAGATGAAGTCTAGTTTTAACGTCTATTTTGACAGGAGAGGTGACCTTTATTTTATAGATAAATATCCTTCCGGAAAAAAATTCCATCTATTTTGGTTCTAGCCACTTTACCAGCTGAACACCTATTTGGCATATTGTGGAGAATCCATTTGATCTATTGTAGATATCATGGAATAAATGCCGCCCTGGACTGAAGAGAGCTATTACCTTGGTCTCCAGGTAAACGCTTCCCAGTTTTCCAAAACTGGTGTATTAGCTTTGTCACTGACCCGAGACCGCTAGTTTGCGGCGACGGTCAATAGAAGACGTTTATTTTGAAGGGAGAGGTGAGCTTTATTTAAATAAATCAATATTCTCCCGGCAAAATATCTATCTATAAATATATATGGCGCGTAACTGCCGAAGCTTTTGGGTCAACCTAGTTATAGCCTTTTGTGTTTCTAAAATATAAAATATTTTTGAAATTTCTAACATAATATATATATTCTCTCCAATTATTTTCCTTAATCCAATCGATTTTCCAATTTTTTATCATATTAATTTTTTTTTCTCTCCAAAAAACACACATACCAACTTTAAAAGTATCTCTCTATTCAAAAAATACTTATATTTCATATATAACAACTTCTTAAACTGTCCTTACTGCGGTGAAAAGATATTGTGAAAGCCTATCAACTGTACTACATTTATGGCGTCTTAATCCATTGTAGATAAAGGTTATTTGTGGCTAAAGGTTATCTGTTGGAAGGATCATCAACTCGCCGTTGAATTTTATTATTTTTTATCGTTTTTAATTAATAAGAAATGTTAACGATAATTTAGGTTGTTTAAGGATTGAAGCCTGATTTAATTATATAAAATGAGTATTGGCCGAATTCCTAAAATAAAAAAGTCAACGTTTAGCATATATTTACTCTAAATGGCGCTCTGTCATCACAACATTTAGTTGTCCAATAAAGAGATGGTCTTTCAACATGTTACCAACTTTATTTACTAGGATCTATTTCAAGTTTTTTAACTCAACCTTGTGTGTGTGTGTAAATATAAAACATTTCACACTTTGAAGTTTATTTTAATTATGTTTTCCTCTGTAGAATATATTTGAAGCTTAGAAATGTTAAGAAATTTAATAAAATGATGTGTGTGTTTGTTGAGATACAATTTTCCACAAAATTAGGTATACGACTCATGTAAATTAGAAAATGGATCCATGACAAACAAGGTACAATTTAATATGCAAATAGACCACCCTTTAAAACACGCCACTTATTCCGCTTGGCTGTTTTGTCAACCAATGCGCCATTATTTGAATTTGTATTCACAGAATGTATTCACCAGGGATCACAGAAGACATAAATTATTCTGAACCTTTGGAGCTGGCTTGGAAGACAGGAGGGGCCATTCTTTCACTGAGAAAGCTCATTTTCTTTTTGTAAGCCATTCTGTGTTATCATTAATGTGAAAACAATTTCGTGAGTTAAACAATCAGCAGAAGTCTCATGCCGCCCGACAATCTCTGGTCAAGATCGTTACATACATTCATGGACAATACTTATGGAGGAGTTGTACCTTTTATCATGTATATCGGGATTCAGACAGTAACTCTGAAAGATATTTGATATACAGTGATATTTATTGATGACACACGAGATAAACAAGTGTTAACAAAATTTTCTCTGTTTCACTTAAAATAAACAGTCGACCGACGACTTCTAAATATGAAACTTCTTTAAGTTTTGTTCATGAGTGTATGATTATTGACATAGTGGAACCGACCCATTCAAACTTCTCTCATTGCTACTACAAAAAGGCCAGAATAAGTTGTTGTTGTTGTCGTGTCCAATGAAGAGCCTCAGATGTCCCCATGCACCTTTATCACAGCAGCAGCAATGTCCACTATCTTGAGTGTGTAAAGCTGCTGCTCTGGGTTCATGTCAATTTTCTGCAAGGCTGCGGCCATTGCGGGGCATGAGAATATGTGGGTAGGTGTTAGTTCCACACCAGAATAAGTGACTACTGTAATAAAAGAAGTTGTGCGGCTTTTATTCCTGAAGACCATCTAAATGTATGCCATAAAATGTAAGGCATGATCGTTCAACAAGGTGTCATGAATATGTCAACTAGATTAAGGAACATGAGATATATTTTATATTCGCTGAGAAGAGTCAATATTTGATTGAATTCGGATAGTAGAGGTGATTCAGTGTAGAGACAACCTGGCACTGGGCTGTGTGTGCACCTTGGAACACCTTGGATCAGCCTACCGCCGTGTATTCCCCAGGATCTCTGACTGCAGAGAACTATCTGAAGAAATTTCTTCATCTTTATGTAAGATCATATGCGGCTTCATTAAGTGACAAATTCATCTTAATAGATAACAAGGCTCAACCACATAGGGCACAATTGGTGGATGAGTACATGTTTGACCAATGTATCAAACGATTAGTGTGACCAGCATTTCCCCCTGACCTCAATCCAATTGTTCATTTATAGGATGATGCCTTAGGTTATTCCAACGCGACCTGCCAAATCCATCCACAGACCGTCCAAGAATTGACTCCTACTTGTGTGTCAATAATGGACGACCTGATAACCGGGTCATTTGATTGACTCGACCATGTGAATCATATCATAGACAGAGGAGGTTAAATTCCGCATTAATTTTTTTTTTTTTTCATATTTTTAAATTGGCTGTAATATATTTTTATCAGATTTATTCAATCAAAATCAAATTAAATTACTCTTATTATATATTTCTTTGCGAGTTTCCATAAGGCTTTTAAACCTTACTCCATGATTTGAAATAAATTGGTTATTTAATTTACTTTTTTTTATTTTGTGTTTAACCTTTTATGAGATGTGTGTTAATAATAGTAATGATGCAGTGTTAACAATACATATATGTATATATATTAATTTATATAATATATATGTGTAGTGTAATAGAGAAATGATAATATAATAGCAAAATAAAATAAAAACAATATATAGCCTGAAACCAAAGTATTGATGTACGTTTGGAATTTTTTAAAAGCTGGTGTTGCACAAAATATTTCTACTATCATTCCATTTCGTGCATAATAGTTTCGCATTTTCTTAAAAGAAAATCTAGCAATAAATAGATATAACCAAGGCTTCTCTAAGATACTAGAAAGTGAATTTACAATTGGTATATCATCTGAAATAATAATTAATCTGTCACACAACACATAACAAAAATAGAAAATATAAATTAGCATCTCACTAATATATATATATATATATAGGTGAGATTTAATAAATATATATTAATGTTTATATAGAGAATACAAAAGTTGAATGGCTTTGATATTTATTTTCTATAAAATATCTCATTTTGTATAAATTTTAAATAATCTATCGACGAGGGAAAATTAATTTAGACGGCGGCGCTGTTATCACTTAATTTATTACGGATGGATTTATTAATTCTCACACACATGAAACTATTTTAATATCATAAATATTTTTTGGAAATTTAAAACTCTTTATTATTAATTAAAGGTTCCTATTTTTTAAAATTAAATATCCGCTTTAATCACGATAGTGTCTGTGTTATTCTCCATCTCATTATCTCTCTCCTGCTGACGCATGCGCGTTTCATTTCATTTCTATCGCTCGGGCGTGTAGAAAGTTGGACGTCTTGAGGATTGGACAAGCACGCCGTCGAAGTAGCTATAAGTATCTTTCTAATAAACACAAAAAGTGATGCTATTAAAAAATGATAAAAGTATTTTATTCATGTGAAAATTAAAAAAATACAAAACTGAAATTGTATTGGGATTAGGTGGATAAATTTAGAAAAGGAAATCTATTGATCGTGCAACTAAAAGTTGATGTTGGCTTGCGCTATCTGTCGGAATAAATATTAATTGATTGTTGATCTTTAATTATTCCAGAATTGGCCAAACACCTATTCTCGATACGTAGTTAGCTTTTACTGATTATTCAAGAATGGGTGTTTGGCCAATTCTTGAAATATTTTAAATTCAACGATTAGTTGATACAAGGTTGGGTCAATAAGTGATTCACAATAATCAATAATATTTTTATTTGACAAACCATAAACTTTGTATATATGAATACCTAACTATTAGCTATATATCAGCATTATTCAATATATCCACCTTCCCTCTGTACACATTTGGTCCAGCGTTCTTTCCAACTCACAAAAGCACATTGGTAAAATGCTACATCTTGCTTTCTGAACCACTCTTCAACCTCATGAAGTAACATTTCATCATTTTCAAATGTTAAACCGCGCGTAGAGAATTCTTTAATTTACCAAAAAGGTAGAAGTCAGAAGGAGCCAGGTCAGGACTGTTAGCTGGGTGAGGCATCAAAGTCAACCCATATCTGTATATTTGAGCCAATGTCTGTTGCGTTGTGTGAGGTCTTGCATTGTCCTGATAAAATTTGATTTGGCAGTCTTTTAGGCTCAGCCATTTTGTTAAAATTGCTCCTTTTAGATTTTCTAATGATTTACAATATATTTCCTTGTTGATGGAAGTATTTTTTCAAGCATGTCCATGAATATGAGCCCATCTTGGTCCCAAAAGACCGATATCGTGATTTTGTCTTTGGAAAGGAAAAGCCTTGTTTTTTTCTTGACTGGAGACATTTTATGGGTCCATTGCATTGATTGACGCTTTGAAGTAGGATCATAATGATAAACCCAAGTCTCATCATACGTTATTATTTTTGCTTATCCCTAGTACACGTGGTGGTACAGGCCATGATAATCATGGTGTGTAGTTAGCGACTGCTTTTTCTGTAAGCGCACCACATGTCTACACATGTGAAAAGCAGTTCGAATTTGCACTTAAAAATGTATCAGAGCCCCGTTTGGTTACTTGCACTCGCTGGTGGGGTTGGACTTTTGCAAGAATCGGGGGCCATTGAAGCATTTTTTTTAAACAGAAAAAGGTTTCCAATGCGGGAATCGAACCCGGGTCGTAGTGGTCGGAAACCAAACGGTTTAACCAGCCTTCCACCGACCCCCCCCCCCCCCCCCCCCCCCCCCATTATACGTTATGACTCTTTTAAAGGCCTCAGAAGCTGTTCCTGGGTAAGATTCGATGAGGTCTAAACAAATATCTTTACGATTTTGCATAATTTCTCGTGTTAGAAGCTTTGGCACCCATTTTGGGCATAATTTTCTATATTCAAGATCTGAAAGTAGTTTAAGAATACTTTAGAGAATGAAAGTTTTTCATCAATTGATATGTCGTTATTGTCCGGTTATTTTTGACAATTTCCTCAACAAGAGCCATATTTTAGTCTGTTGTGACAGTTGAAGGTTTACCTGACCTCTCTTTGTCGTGAAAATCAAAATAACCTTTCTGGAAGCGCTAAACCCATCTCTGTATAGTGCTTCTATCCAATGTATCATTTCCATATACTGGATGAATTTTCGAGTGAAATATTGTGGCTGAAATGTCACTGGACTTAAAGAGGAATTCGATCCCCGACAGTTGTCGGATTCTTGTGTTCACATTAGGCTTCATATCGGAAAAATTACAAAATATAAATTAATTATTATTGCAGATATGAAAGGCAGAGTGTGTTTTTTTTTTGTTTTTTTTTACCAGAAAACATGTATTTTATGACAATAAATTATTTATATATTTTGCTAGGGATGATTGTGCATTACTTATTGACCCAACCTTGTATTTATTCTGACATATGGTGCAAGTATCAGCAAATTTTAGTTGCCCGATCATGAATTGCCTTTTTCATAGTTTATTCATGCTTGAAATTTTATATAAAACACATATTCCCAAATATAAAGCCAATATTAATTCACCAATATATTATTTTATAGTTTTAAAATAAATACAATATAAGCATAATGAATACTATAAAATAGTTTGTAGCGAACTGGTATGGTAAATGCAGAACATGGCTGTGATAGTTCACAACGAATAAGATAGTGCTTTCCAAATCTTTTAGATCTTACAATCACTATTCGTAAATATTGATCATATAGGATTGAAAAATTAAATGGTTATTAATAAATCAATACGCAACATACAGAGTGTTCTATTTATTGTTTATTGAGATAGTGAATACAAAAGGAAGAAGCAAATTTGGTTCTTTGCAATTTAGATAAAATTTAATTTCTCGGTGCATGTAAAACGTGCTGATGCTCTTGAATTTTTATGATATTTTAAAATTTATCGAACGAATCAACGTTATAAAAATATAATATGCGCATAATATAAATAAAATATAATAAATATACGTATTAATAAAAAAAAATATATAGCAAATATTCATCTCTGCTTTTACAATTATACCAATCCAACAAGCAATCCAGTTCCAGGTTTCTTTAACTATTTTTTATTTCTCTAGCTTTCTCTGGCCAACATGCTCTTCAACAGGAGAATCAGAAGTGTGACTTCCAGCTAACTATAAAGGCAGAAAGTAAGGAAATAAATATTTATATATATATATATATATGAAAAAAATAAATAATAAGTAGGTCAGGTGTTGATATTAAAAATAAAAAGGCATATCCTGACCAGGAGCACATGTGCTTTTCAGAAGACAGAGCGCCATCTGGTGGAACAGAAATCAACTAAACATTGATTTAGCCTGTTCCCTGATATTTGGCCAACCCTATTTCTTGATATATCAAGAAAAGCCATCCATGAACGCGTTTCGTGCTGTTGGCGCTCATCAGCTTGGAGTAGGCTGTACCACTGCGACGAAAAAGATTTTTGCCTTCTGAAAAGCACCTGTGCTCCTGGTCAAGATATGTCTTTTTTATTTTTAATATATATATTTCTTTATTTATATATATTTAGACCTTTATTTTCGGCGTGGATAGTTAGCTGGAAGTCACACTTCTAATTCTCCTGTTGAAGAGCATGTTGGCCCGAAAGCTCAATAATTGAAAAAAATAGTTAAAGAAACCTGGAACTGGATTGCTTGTTGATTTAGTAAAATTAAAAGTATAGAGAAGATTTTTTAAATATAAAATAAATAAGGAATGACAGTGAGAGAGCTCTCAGCAGCCTCCTGTTATAGATGTTGTAACGCTGTTGTTATATATATAGATGTTGTAAATATGTTGCGCTGATCGATGTTTTTACTTATTCATTATGATCTTTGATATATTCAAAATCTTGCCAACTCTCTGGACTGGTCATTATGAATCAAATTTCTACGGTGCCAAGTGGCAATAGACCTTTTATCTGGAAACTGATTGTGAGGAGGAAATTCAAAATTATCTTATCTCACCAATTTACCTATCTGAGACCGCTCAACTGTTTGACATGCGCAGTAAACCCATCGGACGAATGCATTTTGTGTTACCGGTATACAAAAAAAATATTTCTAAAATATTAAAGTTAGAAATCATTGGAAAACATGTATTTTCAATTTTAACAAATATATATATATACGAAATTTGAATTATTTATGACGTGTATAATTCTTTTAAATAATATAATTTCTACTCCCCTTACTGATATGATAATATAATGGGAGGGCCTGGCTTAACAGCGGTGAACTCTCCCAGCGGTTTCACCAGAAAGGTAGAATCTTAATTATGGTATTTGAAAGAACACTATGGTAAAAGTTGGATAATAATATAGTTAAAGGCGTTATTAATTTTGTTAAGTTATAAACGTTATTGTAATAAATGTGTTTTTTCACGAGAATATTCTAAAAAGAAAAGGAATACAAAATTTAACTTCATTATATATCGCGGGGGAGTAAACCATGTAAATATAATTAGACATAAAATTCAAATAACTTAGTAAAGAATTAGATACCTTATTTTTAGAATTCAATATTTTTATAACTATAAAACTATTATAATGAAGACCAATATTTTAAAATTAATATTAAAATTCTATATATATGCAAATAGTGTCTACTTATTTGATTAATAGAAATAAATATAAGAATAGAACAATCTATCTGATAGGTTCCACGAATGCCTTTCAATTGAGGCCCACGTTGGGAGAGTCTATTTTTAGATACTCAGATGTAGGATCTTCTCTAAACAGTCGATCTATATGCTGATTTACATAGCTGGTAATTTAAAGGAATTCTTAGCGAGTGAGTTCAAATTTTTAGAATTAAATTTTTTTATAGACTACCTTCAATTGTAAATCATTCACACAAAGTTAAAATATATATTTTTGAAGGTGGACACTATTAATCAAACAATTCACAGTCAATGAGACTTCCCTAACGTCTGAAGAGTTCTCCTTCAGATAATCAGGAGGTTTTCGTTATCTCTCCTCCCTTCAAGACTCGGGAAAAACTTGTAGGTGATGTCTTTGTAAAGAAATTAAACATGCTATGTTAGAAACTAGTAATTTATAACTGGTGAAGTCGATTTGTGAATTGCGCGAATTATTAGATTTAAGACCAAACCTATCAACCGTACCAAAACCGATATTTTCCTATCTCTTTCCGATGTAATATTCTGGAATTAAAAGTAATTTTGGAAAATTTATATGAAATGAAAAAAATCTTCTCTAAAAAACTACATTTAAAAAATAATGTGAAAAAATAGTACAAATATGATATTGTACTGGGATAAGGTTAATAAATTATGAAAAAAGCATCTCCTTATTGTGCAACTGAAAGTTGCTGATGGCTTGCGCCATCTATCGGCATAAATTTGGCCAATTCTGTAATAATTAAAAATCAACGAGAATAGTTGATATTTATTCCGATAGATGGCGCAAGCCATCAGCAACTTTCAGTTGCACGATAAGAAGATGCCTTTTTCATAATTTAAAAAAAGCTTTTTCAATTAAATTATATATATGTAATATTGTTGCAAATGTGCCGACGTATGGATAAGCTGGCAGTCGTGTACGTGAGGCGAGTGTTGATGGTCTTCCCGCACGCGGACAACGAGAAGCAGAGTCAGGGCTAGCTGTTAGCACAGAGAGTGATCGGGGACAGCCCACGGGACAGACGTAGAGGCCATTACACCAACTAGGATGCTTATCACCGAGCCGTGGAGAGAGAGAGTGTGTCCAAGACAGAATCTGTATGTCGATGGCCACCCTCTAGAACATATTGCTGACCCCCTGTCAAAATCTGTCCTGTTTTCAGGGGTCGTCTATAAAGAGTCCCTGGGGGCCCCACATGGGCTTTGGCATTTTCCTCCTCTCTCCCCAGCTGTCCCCAGCTGACCGCTCTTTGGATTTTTATTTTGACGTCAACATTTTTAGTGTTACATACAAATAGGGGTTTACAGGTATTATCAATAAAGATATAGCATGTATACAAAATATGGGGTGGTAGTAAATAGAAAGTGTCATTATTATACAGTTTAAAATATACTATATATATATGTCAAAATTAGAATATTTTAAAGAAAATAATGTTTAGTAGTCAATAGTGCAACTTTGTGTGTTATCGAAAAAATAGTAAAATTATTCAAATAATAGAAAGGAATATATATTGGATTGTAAAAGGTACTCAATTACCAATATTTCAGTTGGCTGAATGCCAACTTTTTTGTCAAGATACAACAAGGTATAATAAGGTAAATGTATATATTGTTAATTAAGTACCTTTTACAAGATCTCCAATATAGTTTTATATATATGTTTATATATTATATATGGTTATATATTATTTAAATATTTAATTATGCATTGCTTTATCTTTTCAAAATTTATGAATATATTATAACAGAAAATTATCTTCTCTACTAATTAATAATTATTAATATGTCATAATTTGTATATAATTGTATGCCCCCCGACCCACTATGCATGTACAATGTATGATTTTCAAAGATTTAATAAAGAATGAGGTAACTGGAGGAAAGAAAGTAACAAAAAGACATAGGAGGTAGATCTAGAAGAGAACATAATTATTAATAACGTCACAGTTAACCTTCTGACCCCGGAAACCCTGCGAGCTAAGTTTAAACCAATATTTACGGACAAGACAGGACGTATCTGGTGACCAGAAGTTATAAAAGTTTGAGAGACGCCCAATTTCCGGAACAAGACCGGACGTATTTGATACCGCGGAAGTAAAATAGAGTCGAACTAACACGATACTTCCTGACCCAGGCCGGGCGTATCTTCCATCAAAGCAGCCGCCGGTCCAATTAGGAAGCAACCACTAAGTAGGTCAACCAATAGGAAAACGGGCACGTTCTATCCCTCGACCAATGGGGAAGAAGCCAACTCGTGGTGTTAAATCGAAAGACAAGAATTGTCAGTAGCGACTTGGCTCCCACCGAGTTCAGATCAGTAGTGCTTTGGCTCCCAAGGAGGTGACATCGGCTCTGGACCTCTCTCCCTCTGCTCATCCCGTAGCTAAGTACAATCACCGCCATGTGATCAGATAATTAACAATCAAAATCGCTCCGCTCTTCTCAAGCTTTCTTTCCTCAAACCCAGTTGCCTTTTATTTTCAAACCCCATCACGTGTCCTGATTATTCCTAACTGTGTGCTTCACTTGCCACTCAACGACTGCGCTTCAACCAATCCTCACCATTCAAATCGAACAACAAGAAATTCCGCAACGATATTGTCACAGAACGGTTAAGTCGACAGGATTCTACAACAGTGTAATACATCAAATATTGCAGTGTAATAACAATGGATTATATTACAAATATTTGCCTCTCTGACTTTCTCTCTTCCATCTAAATAAGGTGGGATATAAATTTATAAAAACAAACGTTGGCTTGTCAACCTAACCTTTTTCTTCCTTTCCTTTTTCTATGCAACATTTTGTTGGAAACGTTGAGAGAGGGAAACTGAGAATCGATGAACAAACAATGAGGTCACAATGTTGTGACTCCAGATTGTCGCGTCTGACTCCAGGATACTGTCTCCATGTCAAAGCCAAGACTTCCCTCCTAGAAAACGACTGTCCCTAGTGACAAAATGACGACAAAGCCGCTCTTCGTGTAACAAGAGAAAGGGCGTAACGTTACTGAGGAGCAAGTCTCAAGACGTTATTAAAACATGTTTTTTAGAATAAACATCAGATAAAAAATGAGAGAGTATAAGAGTACACTAGTAAAATATTATTTCTATAATTTAAAAACGAAAAAATACTATATTTTATAGAGTTTACTATAGAAGTTTTGAATTTAAATCGTTTTTACCTCTATAATTAGACATTTAATATACACTCATGAAGACAAAACTTGAAAGTGGAAAGTCTTTCATGTCACCGGTCGTCTGTTTTTTTGAAGGATACAAAGGCAGTTTTGTTCACACTTGGTTATCATGTGTCTTCAATAAAGGTCACTGTGTGTCAAATATCTTTCAGAGTTTGTGTCTGAACCCCGATTTACATGCAAAATGTACAACCTCCTTAAGTTTTGCCCATGAGTGTACGTATGGACATATTTTTATAAAAACTTTTAATATATTTTTATTAGGTGTTTTAACAAAACCTTTAGAATATTTACCTAAAGAATAATGTTAGCTAAATACCGGATTCAAGACCTAATATAATTTGATATTGAATATCTCTGGACAATTAAGTTATATTCTTAAAACGAGAATAAATTGTATAAACTAGCGTTACTGTGTTCAAACTGGGAACAATCTGTCATAACTATTTACGTGTCTACTACACCTTTAGAAAATCTCTTAGAAAACTTCCATCAGGCTCTCCACCATAGTTTAGTCAAACACGTTTTTAATAGTACAGCTTGTCTTGAGAGACTTCCAGGAACATTTATACTTGATAGTCTTTCCTGGAGGTAGTCGCTCAGAGGAGGTATTTTATTAAAGTCATCATTGCTAAAAAGAGACAAATTCAGGATGCGACGAGTTTATTTATTTTAATTCAATTGAAGTGATATAATCTTGGCGAGCTTACAGACAAGCTTCAACAAGCTGTAATACGAACACAAGAAACTAGAGGAGAAAGAAATGTTACACATATGTAGTAATTTTTTTACTGAAGTAAAGTAGTACTTAAGTAAAGTTTTTTTTTTATTTTAGTAGAAAAATGATCATTGTGAAAGTTATAATTTAGGGATCATGTTCACTTAGGACGTTCTGTTATGTAACTTGTTGGAGGAGGAACGGCATCCACCGCCAACAGCCGCGATATAGGATCGAATCCCGCATTTATCACCATTTTTTCTCTTTCAATAACCCCGATTCTTATACAAGTCCAGTCTCACCAATGATTACAAGTAACCAAACGGGGCTCTGTCACCTTGTAAGTGTAATAATCGAAATGCTTTCTATATGTGTAGCCTTGTGGTGTCACTTGCAGTCAAAATCAGTCGCTACATACCCACTATGTTTATCATGTTCTATGGTATGTGTGAAGTTTAGATAAGTTTTTTTATGTAACTCTCTTGTGCAAATTTCAACTAGGTTTCCATTAAATGTTATATAAGTATAAACATCAGAAAAATAACTATAAATTTTAAATAGAAAAATATCATTTGTGTGAATTAATTATATTATAAAATAAGGAGTTTACTGAGTTTCATCTAATAATTGAAGTTAATTAGTTTTTCAATTTATAACACTAATATCATTATTAGTAATTATTTTAAACTCTTTATACAGAGTAAAAAACAATGTTCATTGATTTTTTTCTTCCTTTAAGTGATTAAAAATTAATTAAAGTAATGAGGTTACTCAATTGGTGCTTTATAAATAGAGTTATTTAATGACTTCATTAATTTAGCCGGATCGATGGTATGGAGGTGGTATGTGATGTCGAAACAGCTAGGGATCGAATCCCTGCTGTGGATACTTTTTTCAAAAAAGTCATGAAAATACTAAATTTAATAATTAAAATACAGAAACTTTTGAAAAAATAGTTCAATATTCCTCTCTCTCGTCTATTGGATGAAGGAATACAACATCTCATTATAATACATAGCCATAATGATTAAATATAACTTATTACGTTTTATCTAACACTGGACGGGTGACCCAGGCTTCGCCCCGGGATTGACCCGTATGCATATCTACCCGAGTGATATATATTTAGATAAGATTTTTTATATAATTGTTTGTTATTAGCATTATCTATTTGTTTGCATCAGCATAATTCAATCTAATCTTTGATAGAGGGCGCTGTTCGTGAGATAAGTAGAATAATTTGAATATATAGTTTTAATAATTGATTTATATATTTTTAAAATAGCCTATCGTCTTCCCCGTATTTCTTTACCTATGTATGGCAATTTTGGTTTGAATTAGTGAACTACTAGAATTTGCATACCGGACATACAGACAAACAAACAAACATACAAGCATTCATTTTTATATATATAGATATAACCGAACTTATATAATCTCACTTAACCTAACAACGTATCATATTACATAACATAATTGAACTTAACATCTCTAGTGTAAATAACCCAAAACGATCTTAACCGAGCCATTTATATGCTCGACATGACCTCAAGTATTACATCAGTCATACCCCACCAGTGAGTGCAATGAGTCAAACAGGACACTGTCACCTTCTATTCCTCGTATATAGACATTTGGTACAATTGTAATGTAAAAGCCGTCACTTACTAGCCTCAATTATTACAATAATCTATACCATATGTACTTGGAATGAGTGTAAGTGCAAATATAATATTTATATGTCGAAAATAAGGAAAAACAAACTTCAGGTTGACATGGCAATTTATTTAAGGCAAGTACAAATTAAAATTGATAAAAAACAAAAGAGGAAATATGAAGGAAGTATGCGCGGAGTAATAAAATATATAAACATCAAATGTATTAATCTGTTAATATAATAATAAATTAATTTTCTATAAACATATCGATATTATATTGTTATCAGTTATGTTAAAATGATATTGAAATGTATTGATAATAACTATATGTATTAATGACCTAAAGTTGCGAGAGGATAGTTTTCATGAACTAAAAGAGGCACCTCTCCCTTTGAAAATGTCACAATACAAAATGTAAAGTTGGTGATTGATAATATTTTTTGTACACATATACACAGTATGTATATATTATATAAAAAGATTTTCTGTTGATTTCAGATGATTTTATATAGAATTATTGATCATTTGCTTGATTCCGGAATCCATGAGCATGTGACACTGCACTCGTGGCAATAATGCTAAAAATAGTTCAGATCATTATTGCTTTGATTTAGCTTATAAAATACAAAATAAATAATCTGAGAAAATATTGCCTGATTTAAGGCGTAAGTATAATAAAATAGGATACATATTTACATAATTTACAAAAGATTTGAGCCGGCCATCGAGAAACAACAACAATTGGTTTTATATAGGGAAAGTCCCGACATCTGGTGGTAGATATAAACAGAATATTTTAATTTATGAAACATAATTTTATATAATATTTTTATATAACACATATATACTCTAGACGAGACTTGAAGTCGTCTGTTATTCTATTTAAGGAGACACAAGCAACTTTGTCCGCACTTGGTTATCTCGTGTGTCTTCAATGAAGGTAACTGTGTATTAAATATATTTCAGAGTTATTGTCTGAATACCGTTATACATGTTAAAAGGGACAACTTCCTTAAGTTTTGTCCATGAGTGTACATATATATTTACTCCCCGATTAAAAAACAAACATGAATTTATATAGTTTATATAAATATATTTTCTCAACCAAATATATGTCTAATGTTTAAATTGTGTTTATTAAATCAATAACATAACATCTTCAAAGAGATGATGTAACGATTAGAGTGTTTGTTTTAAATTTAAAATTTATTTTCCTATCGCCGAGAACATGTGTTCTGTCTAATTGTATTCAAACAAATGTTATTTCAAGGGGGCTCTGCCTTCTCTCTGTAGACAGATATCGTTCTATTTCATGTTGTCAATTACCTCAAGTTAACATACTGTAAATAACTACCTTGTGATTTCTTCTATCTGCTTATGTTGTTGCTTATTTGTTTAATGGATATGTTTATTCAATGCTCTTTTTCTTAATTGTTTATTTTATTTTTGATAATTCTGTTACTTACTACAATATGAATTATTGTAAATAGTTTCACGCGCAATTATCCAGATCGGATATAGCGTGTTTTGTTTAAAACTAGTAAATATATAAGTTAGTTATATTTTGTTTAGTTTGTGTAAACAAGTTATGTGTTGTTAATCTAAAGTTACTTGTACAGTACGTAATGTTGTTGTCGTGTTCAATGAAGAGCCTCAGATATATCCATGCATCTCTATGACAGCAGTCACAATGTCCTTTATCACAGTACGTAATAAAAGTTAAATAAAAGGACGAAGTGCTTCTTTTTTATTTGGACATCCTAAGAAAGGGATAACTCTCGAAAGCTAGCCGAATCTACAATAAATATGAAGCCCATTGTTATTTATTCTTTTATTTCCCGTCTTTTAGGTAAGGTTTGTTAAGATTAGGTGTTATATATATGGACTGAAAAGGGCCATTAGCCCGAGACCACGGTCTCCAGGTCGACCTTCTGAGTTTTCCAAAGCTGGTGTTGTGGTTATATCACCGACTAGAGTACGCCAGTTTGCGAAGACGGTTAATAAATGGCGTCTAGATTTGACGTAATAGGTGATCTTTATTTCCATAAATCAATATCCTCTCAAGATAAAAATAATCCATCTAGGTATATAATAGGCTCAGTTAGGATAGCTTTGGGCTATTTAGACTAGAGGGGTTAAGTTCAATTATGTTAGGCAATATGATGCGTTGTTAGGTTAGGTGAAATTATATAAGTTCGGTTATATGTTAGACAAAGCGTAATAATTATAAAACTATTTTAGAGGCGTAATATTCTTTTTTAAAATAAAACAATTTCTACTGTACTTACTGCGATGGAAAATTTAAAGGGAGGGCCTGGCTCATCAGTGGTGAACCCTCCCAGCGGTTTCGCCAGTTTAATCTACCATACCGCTGTTATATTGCATTTTTGGAACTTCCTTTTATAGGTGACTGTTGTAAGTTCCAAAAATGCAATATAACAGCGGTATAGTAGATTAAACTGGCGAAACCGCTGGGAGGGTTCACCACTGATGAGCCAGGCCCTCCCTTTAATTTTTCCATCGCAGTAAGGACAGTAGAAATTGTTTTATTTTAAAAAGAATATTACGCCTCTAAAATAGTTTTATAATTTGATAACAGATGGCGCTCTTGTACATCGTAACAAAGCGTAATAAGTTATATTTTAATCATTATGGCGATGTAATATAATAAGATGTTGTATTCCTATATATATATATATATATACGCCTGATAGACGAGAGAAATATTCAACTATTTCATTAAAGGTTTCTGTATTCTAATTATTGAAATTAGTATTTTCATATAGTCGTTTTAATTCGCTATTTTGGAGTAGTTTTATGGGAGCGTATATATATTGTAACGGCTTACTATACATTAAAAATATTCAAAAACCGCTGGGAGGGTTCACCACAAATGAGCCAGGCCTTCCCATTATTTTATTATTGCAGTGAGGGAGCAGTAGAATTTTTTTATTTCAAAATGAAACATACGCGTCAAAAACAGTTCAATTTCTTATAATAGATGGCACTCTAATGAAACATATATTAATAAATATATTATAAAATCATTTTATAGATGATTTAATGGGTTTCAAAATTTTTCTAAATTCGCATTTGATTTCAAAGGAGCTTAACATTTTAGATATTGTGTTTTGTTAGGTGGTATAATTATGTATTCTATAAAACTAGGTTATACGTGCTTCTTGTTATATATATTTTGTAAAAACAACATTCAATCTAATCATTTATCTCGAGAGTTTACATATTACCAGACCATACCTCAATGATAATCATTGAGGTATGAATACGTGAGTGTTTTTAACTATTCACTTCATCTAGACATGTAGAAATAGGTTAAATTTTAATCTCATAAGATGCCAGTTTTGCTTATAGAATTGACCGGTGGGTTGTGCAAGAACAATTAAGGATAATACCTATCTAGATTCTGCCACGCTCTAAGAGTTTCAAACCTACGACCTTGTTGCAGAGAGTCGAGATCTCCCTCTGGTAGATATGTTTGAAACTATATTTCACCTTAATACCAAGCCTGTTCCTCCTGTTCCAGAATGAATTTATTAGGTACCACTCAGCAAGAGCAACCTAGCCTTTGATATTTACACCAATGATTAATATGTGAAGGCTATTCACATTAAAATAAACCAGTATTAGAGTCTTCAATTCTGCTATCGTTTGCTTTTGTGAATGTATGTAAATAATGGATTTCATATTTTTAATTAATTTTTGTTCTGGCCTTTATTTGTTTAAATCTCTTTTTAAAAATCGTTTAAAATGCAGTCGCAATCATTAGCGAACACATATGTTCGCCTAATATTTCCATATGCTCTTTTATTTTTTTATAGAAAAATATTTACCTGCCAGTATTTTGGATTAATTTTTTATAAACCTTTTTTTTTGTTCTTACTGAGAAGATGGGCATCGCAATCAGGATTCTTTACAGTCAGTCACTCAACTCAAAAAATTTCAAAGGTTAATGGGGGTTTTGTGGAAAAGCTGCCGTCTATTTAAACTATATTAATTTTGAAACAACTAAATGGATTGCAAAAAATAATTAAATCAAATACCTAAACACTAACATAATACAATGTTTGCCATTACACACTTTTTTTCATGTAGTTTATGTGTTTCTTCTGTTTTGCTATTCTATGGCACTTCTACTATTTATTATTGATGTACTTTCAGTATGAAGGATACTTCACTCGGGGGATTTCTCGGGCGAAGACGGGTCATTCTTCTAGTATTAAACTAAGTGTCCAATGCGCGGGATTCAATCCCAGTTCATGGCTGTCGGGAATCAAGTGTTTTAGCCACTCGTCCACTGACTTCTGTCTTTAATTAAAAAAAGAAAATCATAAGACACTGCAACTTTATTTATTTGATTAAAGGAAGCTTTCTGGAAATCTCTAATTTTAATGTTCATTTTCACTTATAAAATCTGTGATAAAATTAAAAATAAATTAATTATAACGTGATTGCGAATTTTATCAAAATACAAAAAAAAATCATAAGACGCCGTAATTCTTTTTATTTACTTGAAGCTTTCTGGCAATCCCATATTCAGCCAACTAAAACGTATAAACAAGATAATGGAGAAAGATTATATAACATTTTAAAAGAGGAAATGATGCAAATATAGGTGTGGGAGAGAGACATAAGATTTTAATAATTTTTATTATATATATTGAATTTATATATATTAAATTCATATGACTTGTATTTACATGAATTTATCTTTAAAAATGATATTTAATCACTCTCCATTGTCTTGTGTATATGTTTTAAAATTCAAAACTATTATAGATTCTATGATTCTTAAAAAAAAAAAAAAAAAATTCTACTGCCCTTACTGCTATGGAAAAATTAATGTAAAATTGCAGTAAGGGCAGTAGATATTGTTCTATGTTTTAAAGAATCATACGCGTCTATAATAGTTTCGAATTTTCATGGCGAGATAATGTATCATAGTATATGATTTAGTTAGCTGAAGAAGGGCTTTTCGAAAATTTCCTTTAGTCAAGTAGATAAATAGAGTTGCGGTGTATTATGATTTTTGTAATTTGTCGAAATCCGCATAATTTATTTTTTTAAAGATCATAAATTTCATATTAATGAAAATTAAGACTGATGAGGCACAATTTACGATATACGAGCTCGTATAGCTGATTACCTAATTATTCATTGATACCATTGTTTGCTTTTACATTGCTTTTATATGTATTTTCTTTCTTGGACGATGAAATGTCTTAAAAACAGAAATGCTGTGCAATGACCATCGTTATCACTTTTAAGAAAGATACCGCGAGATATTAAAACATCCTATATAAGAAACGAAACTATTGCTGCGATGAAAAATATTAGAAGAACCTCAGTGATAAACTTTCCTTTACTATTTTTGTTAATTTAATTTACCATACCGTCTCAGTATAGTATTTTGGGTTACTATTCTTATTTATCTGGTATTTTAGAGGAAGTTTTGGAAAGAAAATTATAGACATAAAAGCTTCGAGGGTAATAGAAATATATAAAAATGCTTCCATTAACCAATTCTGACAAAGAGGTCAGTTAGGCATAAATCAAACATAGAGCATTAGCGTATCAAATGGGTAAATGTATATAAGAAATACTTTCCATTGTAGTGAGAGGAGAGGTTTTCTCTTATTTGAATAGAAAGGAATATCGCGCTGAATACTTTCTAATATTATCTACAGCAGCTAATGCATTAGAGAAAGAGAGAAGTTATTTATATACTGTCTCGGTCTCTAGATGTGTAAATCCAGTTTGATTTTGCACTCGCTAATTGTTCAAATATCATAGAGCGTTACTCTAACCCTTTAATGGTTTCATTTTTATATTAGAAGGCCAATAAAAAGACATATTTCTTTGATTTAGAATATAAACTGATTTGAGTTTCTATAGTAGAGATTGTATAGGTTGTATTTTGCAAAGCTTTATTTTTGTAGATTATACACAATGATAACCTTACAATTATCTCCTGAAGCACATGGGGGTGGTTTACACATTTCAAGAAGTTATGTTTAAAAGAAAATGCTCCGATGGCCCCCGATTCTTGCAAAAGTCCAACCCCACCAGCGAGTGCAAGTAACCAAACGGGGCTCTGATACATTTGTAAGTGCAAAGTCGAACTGCTTTTCACATGTGTAGACATGTGGTGCCTTTACAGTAAAAGCAGTCGCTAACTACCCTCCTTAGAGATAAGAAAGAAGAAGAGGTTATCATTCAATTTGTTGTTCTTATATGGGAATATACATGGCAAAATTAATTCATTATATTGGTTCACACACACGCATTTAAAATATTTATGTTGAAACATACTCTCCTACATGGAAGGAATCAATACTTATTAGGTTTTTCTTTGATAAAATTGCTTTTCTTTCAATTTGAATTTTATCCATTCCAGTATAAAAGGTCATACGTATTACG
Organism: Cordylochernes scorpioides; assembly: GCA_030710605.1. NCBI lineage: Eukaryota > Metazoa > Arthropoda > Arachnida > Pseudoscorpiones > Chernetidae > Cordylochernes > Cordylochernes scorpioides. Next base: position 76,190,600 of record CP092864.1, on the reverse strand, counting down.
GTTAAATTGAGCCTTATGTTTCTATTATTCGAATATTCTATTAGATATGTTTTTATTATTATTCTAAAGAGACAAAGCTTGCCTCTCCCGTCAAAATAGACGTCAAAACCAGACGCCATCTATTGACCGTCGCCGCAAACTTGCAACCTCGGGTCGGTAACACAGCCACAACACTAGCATTGGCAAACTGAAAAACGTCCACCTGGAGACCGTGGTTTCGGGCTAATGGCCATCGTCAGTCTAGGGCGGACTTTATTCCATGAGATCCACACGGGATCCATGACTAGGGCCATTAGCTCGAAACCATGGTCTCTAGGTGGACGCTTCTCAGTTTGCCAAAGCTGGTGTTGTGGCTTTGTCACCGACCCGAGGCCGCTAGTTTGCGCGACGGTCAATAAATGGCGTTTGGTTTTGATGTCTATTTTGACGGGAGAGGCGACCTTTGTCTCTTTAGATCAATATTTTCCCGGAAAAATTTCCATCTTTATTATTATTAATATCATTTGAAAGTCGTAACAAGAAGAGAGCGCGTGGAAGGAATGTCTCATATAAAAAACAAACTCGATTCGAACAAAAAAAAATATTTTTTTTTTTTCATTTTTAACAAGTGAATACATCATTTATTTATTTATTACTTTTTATTAGTAATCTCTTATTTTAAACTCTATTGTACTCAAATATAACTATAGAAATGCTAGAAATATTCGACAGTTATTGCCCTTTGGACTAGCAATGTATATATTTATTAAACGCTAAAAAAACGAGTAAGCGTTCAAGCAAACAAAAGGCTCTTTGTCTGATTTTTTTTTTTTTGCTGAAATGAGATTACTATGTGAATCCAATAATCTTGATAACAAATAACTGAATCACGCTATATTTTATAAGTGTAAATAAAGTGTTAATGCCTTATATCAATTTATGCCTAACTGACCTTGTCTTTATTGTTTGTGGGAAAACATTGATCGATGAAAATATTATACATGCTGTTCTAAAGGATTATGTCCATTGTTTTCTTGAATACCATTTCCGAGATTCTTTCAGTATTTCATATAAAATCAGAATTATCCAATATAGAATTAGAGCTCTAGACAAGCGGTCTGGTTGTTTTAAATTGGCGAAACCGCTGGGAGTGTTCATCACTGATGAGCCAAGCCCTCCCAAATCTTTCATCGCAGTAAGGACAGTAGAGAAGTTTGATATATGTGTAAGAGAAACATTCGCGTCTAAATGTTTTCTGTTTATTTGCTGAACAATGGTACAATTAGTTGAACTTCGAGAGAACACTTTCTTACGACATTATTGTGTTAGATAGTCTACTATATTTCTTTAATGATATTATAAATAAATCAACTGTTGTGGTCAATCATGGCTGAACCCTCCAACGAATTATGATACAATTAGAAAAGAACTTCCTAAGATTATGAAAACAAAAATAGAACAGCTTATTCAACAAGACTTCGCTAGACTCGACAATTCGAAAACTTTTTTAAACTATAAACTTCTCTGTAATTCATTTATGCCAGAACGATACTTGTCATGGAATCTGTCATAGAAGATAATAGCCTTCATTGCACGGACTAGAATTACTTCAACTCTAGATAGAGAAAGTCATATTCTCATCATCAAAGAGGAAAAGTTTCATTGCAGGATTTGTGGAAATATGATAATGAAAATGATAATGATAATGAAATATCCCACTATATCATAGAATGCAAATATATAGGTGAAGAAAGAGAAAAAACTCTCAAAAACATATTCTGGAGATTTAGCAACCCACTGCAGACGCTGAGAACTATTTCAGAAAAGAAAAATATAGTAATAGAATTCTATAATTTCTACAGATCAATTGTAAATAGATTCATACACAAAAGAGGTAGTGAGGAAAGTTTTAGAACAGAGGTGTAAATAAATTCCTTTTCAAAAAAGGCTCACGTGCACATGGGGAAAGGGAGAAAAAATTACTGTGTTATTTTGTTATTGTATGGCGAATCCATACAGGGCAATGGGCCCTAATAAAAGCCTTTTGTTGTTGTTTATCATATTATTAATAATTTATTTCTTTTTATTATAACATAAATTGTGTAAGGTAATGTCTATATCATTGTCTATATAAATATAAAACAAGTTGTTAATGCTAATGATAAAGGTAATTACAATCTCATTTTCTAACATGATTAATTTTTCTTACAAAACAAAAAATGTTTCTCATTACAGACGATTTTGTTTCATTCGCCATTTTATCTAAATGTCTTCTATCTTTCATCTCTATGGTTAGTGAGATAGTAAAATACTACATTAACTAACAATGTCTAAACTATTTTTAATTGAGAAATTTAATGCTTGTACCATTTATCTCGTTACTGATATGAATATTCAATTTTTGCGTGAACATTTATATTTTAATAGTAGATTTTTTCTGGATTTAAAATCTCGAAATCATTTTGTGCCACAATTTTAATGTTCGTGAATAGAATTGAATTCAATATATCTAAATAAAAAAAAAATTCGAGTTCATTTGAGAAAGTTTGAAATTAGAATAATTCATCTTGTGTGGCTATTTTACCGCGTAGTGGTTTAATTATGTTTTGTTGGTCACTTTGGTTAGTTCTTTCTCATTGATATGTATATAGTTGGTTTGATGTCCGAATTTGCTGGTCCGTTGTATTTTGTATTTGGCTATAGGTAGTTTGTTTACGGCTTTGGTGGTTTGTTTCTCGGTATATTTGGTTTGTTACTCGGCTTTGTTGGTTTGTTATTCGGCTTTGTTGGTTGGTTTTTCAGCTTTGTTGGTTTATTATTCGGCTGTGTTGGTTTGTTATTCGTCTTTGTTGGTTTGTTATTCGGCTTTGTTGGTTTGTTATTCGGCTTTGTTGGTTTGTTATTCGGCTTTGTTGGTTTGTTTTCGACTTTGTTGGTTTGTATTTCGGCTTTGTTAGTTTGTTATTCGGCTTTGTTGGTTTGTTATTCGGCTGTGTTGGTTTTCGGCTTTGTTGGTTTGTTATTCGGCTTTGTGGGTTTGTTATTCGGCTTTGTTAGTTTGTTTTTCAGCTTTGTTAGTTTGTTATTCGGCTTTGTTGGTTTCTTATTCGGCTGTGTTGGTTTGTTATTCGGCTGTGTTGGTTTTCGGCTTTGTTGGTTTGTTATTCGGCTTTGTGGGTTTGTTATTCGGCTTTGTTGGTTTGTTATTCGGCTTTGTTGGTTTGTTATTCGGCTTTGTTGGTTTGTTATTCGGCTTTGTTGGTTTGTTATTCGGCTTTGTGGGTTTGTTATTCGGCTTTGTGGGTTTGTTATTCGGCTTTGTTAGTTTGTTTTTCAGCTTTGTTAGTTTGTTATTCGGCTTTGTTGGTTTCTTATTCGGCTGTGTTGGTTTGTTATTCGGCTGTGTTGGTTTTCGGCTTTGTTGGTTTGTTATTCGGCTTTGTGGGTTTGTTATTCGGCTGTGTTGGTTTGTTATTCGCTTTGTTGGTTTGTTATTCGGCTTTGTTGGTTTGTTATTCGGCTTTGTTGGTTTGTTTTCGACTTTGTTGGTTTGTATTTCGGCTTTGTTAGTTTGTTATTCGGCTTTGTTGGTTTGTTATTCGGCTGTGTTGGTTTTCGGCTTTGTTGGTTTGTTATTCGGCTTTGTGGGTTTGTTATTCGGCTTTGTTAGTTTGTTTTTCAGCTTTGTTAGTTTGTTATTCGGCTTTGTTGGTTTCTTATTCGGCTGTGTTGGTTTGTTATTCGGCTGTGTTGGTTTACGGCTTTGTTGGTTTGTTATTCGGCTTTGTGGGTTTGTTATTCGGCTGTGTTGGTTTGTTATTCGGCTTTGTTGGTTTGTTATTCGGCTTTGTTGGTTTGTTATTCGGCTTTGTTGGTTTGTTATTCGGCTTTGTTGGTTTGTTATTCGGCTTTGTGGGTTTGTTATTCGGCTTTGTGGGTTTGTTATTCGGCTTTGTTAGTTTGTTTTTCAGCTTTGTTAGTTTGTTATTCGGCTTTGTTGGTTTCTTATTCGGCTGTGTTGGTTTGTTATTCGGCTGTGTTGGTTTTCGGCTTTGTTGGTTTGTTATTCGGCTTTGTGGGTTTGTTATTCGGCTGTGTTGGTTTGTTATTCGGCTTTGTTGGTTTGTTATTCGGCTTTGTTGGTTTGTTATTCGGCTGTGTTGGTTTTCGGCTTTGTTGGTTTGTTATTCGGCTTTGTGGGTTTGTTATTCGGCTTTGTTAGTTTGTTTTTCAGCTTTGTTAGTTTGTTATTCGGCTTTGTTGGTTTGTTATTCGGCTTTGTGGGTTTGTTATTCGACTTTGTTGGTTTGTTTTTCGGCTTTGTTAGTTTATTATTCGGCTTTGTTAGTTTGTTATTCGGCTTTGTTGGTTTCTTATTCGGCTGTGTTGGTTTGTTATTCGGCTGTGTTGGTTTTCGGCTTTGTTGGTTTGTTATTCGGCTTTGTGGGTTTGTTATTCGGCTGTGTTGGTTTGTTATTCGGCTTTGTTGGTTTGTTATTCGGCTTTGTTGGTTTGTTATTCGGCTTTGTTGGTTTGTTATTCGGCTTTGTTGGTTTGTTTTCGACTTTGTTGGTTTGTATTTTGGCTTTGTTAGTTTGTTATTCGGCTTTGTTGGTTTGTTATTCGGCTGTGTTGGTTTTCGGCTTTGTTGGTTTGTTATTCGGCTTTGTTGGTTTGTTATTCGGCTTTGTTGGTTTGTTATTCGGCTTTGTTGGTTTGTTATTCGGCTTTGTGGGTTTGTTATTCGGCTTTGTGGGTTTGTTATTCGGCTTTGTTAGTTTGTTTTTCAGCTTTGTTAGTTTGTTATTCGGCTTTGTTGGTTTCTTATTCGGCTGTGTTGGTTTGTTATTCGGCTGTGTTGGTTTACGGCTTTGTTGGTTTGTTATTCGGCTTTGTGGGTTTGTTATTCGGCTGTGTTGGTTTGTTATTCGGCTTTGTTGGTTTGTTATTCGGCTTTGTTGGTTTGTTATTCGGCTTTGTTGGTTTGTTATTCGGCTTTGTTGGTTTGTTATTCGGCTTTGTGGGTTTGTTATTCGGCTTTGTGGGTTTGTTATTCGGCTTTGTTAGTTTGTTTTTCAGCTTTGTTAGTTTGTTATTCGGCTTTGTTGGTTTCTTATTCGGCTGTGTTGGTTTGTTATTCGGCTGTGTTGGTTTTCGGCTTTGTTGGTTTGTTATTCGGCTTTGTGGGTTTGTTATTCGGCTGTGTTGGTTTGTTATTCGGCTTTGTTGGTTTGTTATTCGGCTTTGTTGGTTTGTTATTCGGCTGTGTTGGTTTTCGGCTTTGTTGGTTTGTTATTCGGCTTTGTGGGTTTGTTATTCGGCTTTGTTAGTTTGTTTTTCAGCTTTGTTAGTTTGTTATCGGCTTTGTTGGTTTCTTATTCGGCTGTGTTGGTTTGTTATTCGGCTGTGTTGGTTTACGGCTTTGTTGGTTTGTTATTCGGCTTTGTGGGTTTGTTATTCGGCTGTGTTGGTTTGTTTACGGCTTTGTTGGTTTGTTATTCGGCTTTGTTGGTTTGTTATTCGGCTTTGTTGGTTTGTTATTCGGCTTTGTGGGTTTGTTATTCGACTTTGTTGGTTTGTTTTTCGGCTTTGTTAGTTTGTTATTCGGCTTTGTGGGTTTGTTATTCGGCTTTGTTAGTTTGTTTTTCGGCTTTGTTAGTTTGTTATTCGGCTTTGTTGGTTTGTTATTCGGCTGTGTTGGTTTTCGGCTTTGTTGGTTTGTTATTCGGCTTTGTTGGCTTGTTATTCGGCTGTGTTGGTTTGTTATTCGGCTTTGTTGGTTTGTTATTCGGCTTTGTTGGTTTGTTATTCAGCTTTGTTGGTTTGTTATTCGGCTTTGTTGGTTTGGTATTCGGATTTGTTTGTTTGTTATTCGGTGTAGTTGTTTTGTTATTAGGTTTCTTCTATTGGTTTATTTTACTGGATAGATAGTATATTGTTAGTTTTGTGTTGGTACGTTGCACCGGAATAGTTGGTTTGTTGCTCGTTATAGTTGAGTTGGTGTCAGGGTTTTTTCTATTGGTTTGTTGCTCGGTATATTTGTTTTCCCGCTTTGTAATGATTAGTTTGTTACTTGATACAATGTGCTTGTTTTCATTTTTCTCGTATCAAAACATTTCGTAAATGGGACACTATATGGGACAAGAGGACAGGAAATAGACAAGTGTATATAATAAATATTAAATATGAATATAAAAGGTAATCCTACAAGTAGAGGGCGCACATGATTTAAAGACGTGTACAAAAAAAAATAGACAATTTATAAGTTACACACACAAGGCTTGTATACAATTCATAAAGACATTTTTATACTGGAAATAAAAATTTACCTTTTACCTTATTTATAGAGGTATTCAATAAGAAAACATAAAGAAGGAATTAAGTAGTCAAGAAATAGCCAAGTAAGCAATAAAGATTGAAAATATAAACGAAGTGAACAATAAACTTAGCTGTTTTATAATAAAAGCATATGCAATTATTTTTATTCACAAACGTAGCATGGAAATAGAGGTAACGAGAAGGATGTTTCAGAAAGATCTGCCTTTTCAATGTTCATATCATTGTCATTTTATGAACTAGGTAGTTGAAAATCCAAAACTGATACCAATTCTCTCTTCAAGCTAACTATATGCTAACTAAAGTAACATTGAAATAGAACAAATATAGTGAGAATGAATGCACAACTAACAACGACTCAAACCTATACTTTTTATACATATATTTCTATTACAAAATAAAATTATTTATGTAAAACAATGCATATATATTACTCCTTTTAATTAAAGATAGATAAATTATTGTTAGAATATTTTTTCTATCGGATCTGATTACATGTTAGTTAAAATGAGTTCATATTTTAATCACTTCATCATTGGAAACTCGTCCATAATGAATAAATAATAACTTTAATTTAGATTTTTAAAAATTTCAGACCTATTTAAACTCTAATGGAATACCTGTACGCATATTCATTTTGTTAGTAGAGGGAGAGCCTATTTTTTTTTTTTTTTATTGATGAATTTTGACATTTTAATTCACGGCATCTTTTATTGTAAATAATATATATCTAGTGTAAAAAACATATTAGTAAATTATTTATCGATAAACTATTTTGTTTTTAATTGTAGATCCTGATATTTGTTTGTATTTTTTAAATGGACAGTATAAATAGTTTTTTTTTTTATCTTTTGTACTTTAACACGACCAACAACACAACATGTTATTTGGGGCTTTGATAGGAATTCTGAAAGATGCACTTCCCTAACTTGAATTATCTAGATTTGTGCGAAGATACTAATTTATTATTGTACATAGCATATTTTTGATGAGAGATTTGATTTTAAAATAGATTTTCTATTGACATCCGTTAATGGTAAAGCATATAAACTCATTTAAAATTTAATAGCAATATGGCGAGGCTATATACAAAACATATACAATTATAATACAGTTTAGAAGGCTTCCTCATCGCCAAAAAGGTCCTCGTCCAGTTTTCAGGGGATCTTCGTTATCACCACTCACCTCAAGGCTCAGGAAGAACTTATAGATGGACCTGGCCTATGTTAGCATGAGAATGAAGTTTTCAACGTCACCCCTTCTCGTCCGAAGGGACAGATAGATTATATGATGCTAAATGGCTCATGTTTGAATGATATTCATTTATGATAGTTCAGTGACCATGATAGTGGTCTCAATGATTGGTTGTTGAGAGATGGTGATTTGATGCTCTTCAACTTCAATAATAAATGGTGATTCATTCACGTTGAAACAATAATTGTGTCGTTCTAATTCTTGGTCTTTTTAATACACAGAGCCTCATTTGAAGTATTTTCCGGAAATTCCACAAAGGTCCCGATTCCTGAATCCTGATTTTAATGTTTAAATTTTCGTACGTCTGTATCCACTTGTTCAGGAAGTCATTTGGGTACCCATTTTTTTTAACTCCCTCTAAACCTTATCTCTTCCTTATAAGTTTCCAGTTCTTATTGAGGATATCATTATTGCAGGATGTGCATAAGTTAATTAAAAATGCATAAACTCTTTTAATAATTATTATTTCATATTTAGGTAACCCACTTTTTAGAGTAGAAAGCTTGACACGAAGTTTGGAATTGATCGACAAAGGTCAAACTTGGTGTTAAGCCTTCTACCTTGAAAAGGCAAACAGTAAGTTGCTGAAACATGAGTTAATATTTAAATACTGAATCTCTATTTTTAATTGATCATGTTCCAGACTTATCTGATTGGCATATGTACGAATGATCTCACCACATGTTTCTTGTGAATGGCAGAGAGAGTTATACGAAAAGAAATCATGGGGAGACATTGATCGTAATAGTACCAAATCCTCATTTGCACATTCAATAATGCTATACTTCTTCCTTATTCAATATTTGAAGTGAATGCTATCCCTTAGTCAATATTTACTATCTTAAAATTAGCCATATCGTTTATCTTTAAAACTACTGCGCAGAATATTTATAATAATTATTATATATCTCTCTATAGTAACTGCACATTCATAAATTCAGTTTGTAATTTAAAAAATGGTGTTCAACTCGTAAATGATTATTTTGAAAAAAATACGATTTAAAAAATTATTCTATTTTTTTATCATTCAAACACCTATTCTGAAGTTTGTCGGTGTGATTTGGATTCGCAATGTATGCATACTCAGATAGAAATGTAGAATATAAAATATAAAAATAAAAGAAATGTAGCAGTCTATATGTGATACAATGATAGGTTGGTTTATATTGAAAAGGAAAATATTCGTTTATAATCCAATAATCCGTCTGAGCGTCAAACGTTTCTTTCTATGAACACTTCTTGGGAATTTTTTTTCACGCGGATAATTATCCGAAGATAATTATCTATGTTCCCCTTTTCCAAATTTTATTAATTCCATTAATTCAGGAAATTTTACTCGTTTAACTTCAAATTTATAAATATGTCCAATAATTTTCTTCTATTTATAAATTCGCCTCCAGTAATATGGCCTAATTTGAAACCTACACTCATTGATAAAACTTGAGGAAGTTTTACCTTTTAAGTATGTATATCGGGATTCAGACAATAACTCTAAAACATATTTGATACACAGTCACCTTTATTGAAGACACACGATATAACCAATTGTGTGTGGGAACAAAATTGCCTCTGTCTTCTTAAAAAAAATATATTTTTTTATACGTTAGAATCTCTCACAAGAGATTTTATAGAAGTATGAAAATTTCTGGTCTCTCTCTCTTTCTCATCTGGAAATAGTTTCTTATTAAAGGTTGATTTATGTCAGATCAAGTCAGAGTTTAGGTTTTACAAAGAAGGTTGGCTCTGAGAGGCTTTACTGCACATAAAGTAGGATAAGATAGTGAACATTTCTCAATTAAATATCAATTTGAAGACAAATAGATTTTTTCCATTCCAGATATTTTTCTGGAGGTTTCACCTTAATGGAATCTTCTTCCTGAGAATTCATTAGGAGAGATATCTCTCATCAAGAAAATTAATACGAAAGAAAGATTTCCTCAAAGAACTTTTTTAATAACCTAAAAATTCAAAACTTCGATAATTAAATTTGTTTTAAAGTATTAAAGTTTGGAAATAGTCTCCCTTCTCTTATCAATATTTTAAAAAAAAATTATGACTCCTTATGTAGGTAATAATTTCATATCAAATATCAAAATTAACATGTGAAATTTGTCTATGATTATATATTAACAGAGTTAGTAAAAAACGTCATAATAAACATATCGTAACGTTTGTAAGTTTCTATATGTAACGCAAAATATCTACAATCATAATACCAAATGTGTAGAGAGCGCTGTACATAATAAGATAAAGACTATATTTTACATATTTACATTAAGAGCACAAAGGTCTATTTTCAACAGTTACAATTTAGATCATCGCTATCCATTTGAGATGAGTGATCACATAGTGTGTAGAAACAACTAAAATATACATATTCATCAAATGAATCAAAATAAATATAATCGATACTGAGAGAGAGTTGAATTTTAAAAATTTGAAATTTATTATCTTCGAAATTTAAATAGCTGAGAGGATTCCAGCAAACCGCATCTAAAATATCAGTTTTTTTGCTACATGTTTAATTTGCATATACCTATTTTACATATCTCAGATTGTATTTAAAAATCGTCAACCAATTCTTCTACATTTGGCAAAATGATGTTTTATTAATTTATCATTTGATATTATTAGGGTTCATTCCTGGTATTCAAAAAGGAAACTATAAACTATAATTAATATAAAACCTTAAAACACGAATGTTTATTTTTCTACCGTCCTCACTGCGACTGCCCTCAGGGTAGAATTTATAAGTAGAATCGCCCAATTCAGTATTAGATCTATAAGAAGCGGTCTGTTAAATTGAAATGGCGAACCCTTTGGAAGGTTCACCACTGATTAGCAAAGCCCTCCCAATATATCTTCATCGGAGTAAGGACAGTATAAGTTTGCTTTGAGTGTAAAAGAAACATCCGTGCCTTCAATGCTTACATTTACTATATAAACTAAAAGAGTTCAGAACTCCACATCTATTTAAGGTAAAAAAATGAAAGTATTCCAATTATAAAGAACCTTTTCACACACACACACACAATTTTTAGCGGAGAACTGAGCGGCGATTTTAGTAAAGAGCCGTGAAAGGTTCCAGAAATTCCGAAAAGTTCTCTGTAGAATGCTTCGATTAAAAAGGGAATTTTAGAAAAAGATAATTATTGTGTAAATTTATTTTATATATTTAATATATTCAACGTCTATATATTGAAGAGTATGTGTGTTTTATCTAATTACTTCCATAGAAATATTTATAAAACCATCTGAAGCTAGTACCACGTGTGAAAGAAAATCTTTCACACACATTCCATAGTAAAATATAACTCAAATTGTAAAATGGAAGGATACCATAGTATTGCCTTAGAAAGGCGATATATTTGAATATAACAACAATTATATATATATCACTTCTCTCTAATTTACTTTTAAAAACATTTAAAACTTATCTAAACCTTATACCACTAATGTAACAAATATTCCAATAAACTTTGTAAAGTTTCCCGCTCGAGTGAGGACGAGGATTTGTGAAGTGTTAAGATACTTCAAACAAGCCATCAGTCTTGGTGCCTGACAGGGTCCGTAGAACTTCAGGATGGGATAAAGATACTATAGGATGACTTACTTCCTTACGTCCTTTAGTCAGATCCGCAGCTTCAGAAGGGAACAGGTGTTCAGACGCCCCGTGGGTTCATCGAGTAGGCGCAGATTAATCAAATGTAATAAAATTACATCGGAAAAGATATTTTGGTGCATATTTTTATTATATTATGATGCATTATATTTTCGAATTGTGATATTTTTATTATATTCAAATATTTAATCTACACCCATCCTTGCAGCCCTCTATATGGCAGACATCAATCCAGAAGTGGACATACATACTGACAAGGCACCTCAGTTGGCCGGTATTGTGATCAGGGTGCATAAACTGATCTGATCTGCTCCGTGGACAAGACACCACCATCACCAAGCTACCTCATGGATAAATTAAGGAATTTGTACCTTTTAGCATGTATATCGGGTTTCAAACAATAATTCTGAAAGATACTTGATACACAGTGATCTTTATTGAAGTCACACGAGATAACCAGGTCAACAAAAATTGCCTCTGTCTCCTTAAAGAAAAAACAGACGACTGGCAATATAAACGACTTGTACTTCTTTAAGTTTTCCCAAGAGTGTATAGTTACTAAAAGTGATTGTGTATCCATGTTATTATATTATTTGAAAGATTATTTTATTCGAGACCAATGAAATATACAATACGCAACGTTCTAGATATAAATAATTTACTGAGATTTGAAGTGTTGTTTGATATTTCAACAAATATGCATTTGGTTACAATATATATTTTTCAACCCTTATTCAAATTGAGCCACATTAAACCTTAGTAAATGGAACGCTCCTTAGAAGGTAACCGCTAACCATATTGACTTGCCGAAGAAACTTTCAGAAATTCCAGAAATCTCTCGGGGAAATTTCTCGATAGAAAAAAAAAAGAAAATATATTTTCATAAAAAAATAAACTCTATATGAATTTATTTTATGATGCATTAGCGCGCCATCTGTTATGAAAATTCGAAACTATTATAGACCCGTATGATTCTTTTAAAAATTAAACAATATCTACTGCCCTTACTGCAATGGAAAAATTAATGAGAGGGTTCACCACTGTTGAGCCATGCCCTCCCATTAATTTTTCCATTGCAGTAAGGGCAGTAGAAATTGTTTAATTTGTAAAAGAATCATACGCGCCTATAATAGTTTCGAATTTCTATATTAATTTATAATATATATAAATTATGGTTTTAAATATATTTTAGAATATTTAAAAATAAATATTTAATGTAATTACAATCCAATCAATATAGGAATCAAAATAAAATTTTACAAACTTGAGATTAAAAAATGGTATATAAGGTACGGTTATGAAATCAATTAAAGGATTTAATTCTACTATATTTGAATATTAAAATACGTTACTTTATATTTAAATATTTAACTTTGTATTCACCAAATTCTATGGTATTAAAAAAAAAAAAAAAGAAAAGTGGTTAAGCCTATTTACACTGGTTTTAATATTGTATTTAAAAATCGTGTCTCTATAACTAAACAGCTTATTTTCTACTAAATGAACATGTATGGTGTACATATTATTTTAAAATATTAATTAGGTATCTCCCTGACATGCATTTTAACGAAGGTTTTTATTTTCAAAACACTCATTCTAATTAAATAACATCGAAGGCAAGGAGAGATTTGTTAATTGATTCTATAAAAAGAGTGTGCGTCTCTTTGTTCATTAAAATAGATAAATACTAATTTAATTAATATTAGTGCAACATTTGATAATATTTTATTGTTTATTATATATTTGATAATGTTTATTAATAATTACCTTTGTGTGTTTTTAATTGGAATAATATTCGTTTAATTTGATCTTCAAATAAATTAAGGCATTTTAATAATTTATTTAGTAGTAATTCACTTTTGTGATTTAAAGAAAGCTATTTAGCTGAGTCACTTAACAAATTCAATTTTCCTGAATATAGAGGTTGTCTGGCCGACATTCCTATTTCTGTGAAAAATAGACACTTCGGCCAGTTAGAGTTTTTTCTTTTTCTCAAAGTTTCGAAAGAATCTTTCGTCTTCGTCAGAGAAGGTAAATAAAAATAAAGCATTCGGCAAGGCGTTAAAAATTGTTCTGAGTTTGCAAGGGCGTTCTCACATTGTACTAAATTCTAAAAATCACGTGAGAACGCCCTTGCAACCTCAGAACAATTTTTAACGCCTTGCCAAATGCTTTATTTTTATTTACTTCTCCTGACGAAGACAAAAGATTTTTGTCTAAACGTTGAGAAAAATTTTTAAAAAAACTCTAACTGGCCGAAGTGTCTATTTTCCACGGAAAATCAATTTTATATATTCTTATATTATAGCATAATATTATCTATATTTATTATAGATTTGGGAATTTCTTGTCTGCGGAGAACTTCTTCGGAGTTTCTAAATGAATTTCAATAAACGAAGTAAGTGACAGAATCTTTTGATATTTGAAATTTTATCAATTCAAATGGACAGAGATACCACTATTAATAATTACTGTAAATAAGCTCCCAAACTTGTGTATGCATGCAAATATCCAAGACGGATATCGCGTGCTTTGAAAATGATAATAAATAAATAAACGCTGAATTTTATGTTAATTTTGAAATTCAAATTTCTATATCTACTAAAAAGAAAGATGAAAAATGTTGAAGGACTTAATCATTTTATAAATAAACAGTGGTTTTTATATATAATCAACCAGACCGGTCTAGTATTGTATCGTTTGTTTTAAATTATTAAATTTACAAGAATTTGTTAAGAAGATAAACTTGTTTAATTTAAATAGTAATATATCTTCGTAATTCAATAAAACAATCCCTTTTATATTATAATGCACTAGCGCGCCATCTGTTATCAAAATTCGAAACTATTTTAAACGCGTAAGATTATTTTCCATTGCAGTAAGGGCAGTCGAAATTGTTTAATTTCAAAAAGAATCTTACGCGTTTGAAATAGTTTCGAATTTTGAAAATAATCTCTTGTATCAATATTGAGGTGAAAACATCAGGCTCCCAGGAATAAGTTTATTTTTTAAAATTATTTTAAATTCTCTAGTTTTCGTAACACGATAGCCCCTCTACAGAAGAGACACAATATAATATTTTGTCTCTCCTGTAGGACTACAATGCCACGAAAGCTTGAAAATTAGAATCCTTCGCTAGCAATTTTAGAAAAATAAAGTAAACGTACTGTGTTTATTAAAAAATATACTTATCCTTGAACGTTTACTTTATTTTTCTAAAATAGATTTGAAATAAAATATTTAAAAATGAACTTAACCCTGATGTTTTCACCTACTATATTCTCTCTTATCTGTCTATTAAGTCTTATCTTTCAAATTCATACAAAAATATTCACGATTCCTAAATGTAAATTGTAATAGACTGTGATGTGGGCACTATCCATATGTGTTACTTCACTTTCATATCAAACCTATATGGTATCTTCAATACATTTATACAGAGATACATCTCACAAACTAATCCCTATATATATAAAAGTCAGTGTATGTATGTATGTGTGTTTGTTCCTATGTCGGCTATACACGTCCACAATACGTAACTAATCTGACTGAAATTTTAACAGTATATAGAGTAGAATCTGGAAAAACTTATAGTGAAAATTTCAGGTCTCTATCCCGAATATTGGTAGAGTTATTTGCAATTTTGTATTCCAAATTTGCCCTTTCGCTCGCAAGGAGCGCCTCTAGCGGTGAAGATGGGAGGTAATATCAACTGACCTAATGTACATGTAAAACATATTTTAACAGGAAATAGAGAAAATCTGGAAGAGATATTTAGCCAAAGAAATTAAAATTTATAGGTTTTGTGCAAAGATAGTTGTTTTTTATTCAGAAAATGATGATGACAATATTGCTTAATCATGTTTGATTATCAGATACAAAATTATATCGGGAAAAATTCCAAAAATCAGAGACCAGGGGTGAAGCCAGTTCATTTTTAGTATGCAGGAACAAAATTCTAACAGAAAAAACATTCATTCAAGCAGAAAACACAAAGCCAGATCATCTCTCTCTAAAAATATCGCTTCTCAGACACAAAGTTTGGAGCGGGACGTTTCACAAGAGTGAAATCCACGGCGGTATTTGAATTAAAAACATTTAATCGGGTAAAACTCGGGCGTTGCCCGGGTCATTCGGCTAGTCAAACATAAAAATTCAATATTAAAAAGCATAAGTGTATGTTGTGTGTAACTTAACGATCAAACAGGAATTTTAAAAGTATTCCAGATAACGCACATTTCCTTGCAATCATATCAAACAGTGCGTTTTGAAATGTTTTAAAAATATCATTTTTTGAAATCAATTCAAACATAGGTCTTTATTTTAAAGTCAAGCATTGTTTCTCACAATCAAAATTCATGTCTTCATATTCAAGTCAAAAAAAGGTACCTCGCAATCAAAAATCATACCTCAATTTTAAATTCCGACAAGGTACCTCACAATCAAAGGCCATCTTCATATTCAAGTTAAGCAGGATACCTCACAATTGAATATCAAGTATTCACATTCAAGCCAAACAAGGTGCTTCACAATCAAAAACCATGTCTTCCTTTTCAAGTCAAACAAGATGCCTCACTATAAAGATCAAGTATTCACCTTCAAGCCAAACAAGGTACTTCACAATCAAAACCCATATCTTCATTTTCAAGTCAAACAAGATGTCCCTCTCGCAATCAAAAATCAGGTCTATATATTCAAGTCAAACAAGGTACCTCAAAATCAAAATCCATGACTTTCCATTTACAAGTCAAACAAAAAGGTTGCCTCACAATCAAATATCAAGTCTTCATATTGAATTCAAACACAATCTCTCACAATTAAAGGCTAGTTCTCCAAGATCAATCAAATATTATCTAGAACACACAATCGAATATTGTTTATTATTTCCTAAAATATTGAATAGAATATTGTCTATTAAAATATCAAACGGTACCTCGTGATTCCTCATCAAGATCCACGGAGCCAATCAAAGGAAGAAAGTGCTGACATGAGCGATGGATGGGGCCCATCCAATTCAGCTTGGAGACAATAAACTGCCTATTGATTACCTTCGTAATTTACGTTCCTTCCTTTTATTTCCAAATTGAATGGGTTTGTTTTCCTTCTTTATTCGATTTGTTTGCCATCTTCTCGGCTGAATTAAAATGACAGATCGCATGACTCTTTGAGGGATAAAAGAAGAATAATTACTTGGAATATTTTTAATTTATTTTCTCTTATTTTGAGATTGTTGTTGTCATTACTTAACCCAGGTATACATGGCTTAGGTCATGATAATCATAGTGGGTGAAGGTTTACAACATCTTAGACTGTGAATGCCTGCATATAAGAGAAAGTTAGTCACTAGGCGGTGACTTGCACTGACAAATGAGGTTAAACTTGTACGAGTATATTAGAGGATATTAAATTAATTATTTTTGTGAGAAAATTGTCAAATTTGAATATCAATTTTGATTAGCATATATCAACTCTACTTATACCACCATGTAACCAATCCACTCAAATTTAGATAAATTAATAAATAAAAACAATAAAACTAGCCATTACCTTTAAGATAAACATTAGTTTATTCTACTAGACTACAGAATGGCTTCAATATGATAAGCCAAAAATGCAACTATAAAAAATGTTTGTTTTATCATATATATATTAAGCTATTTATACTAAATAAAGTATTCATATTTATTAAATTTAAAAATTATATGATTTTAGAATTTTAGAAAATAATACAAAAATAATAAATTTATGATAACAGCTTTCTACGACCAAGCTATTTCATTATCAGATTCTGAAGATTTACCTAGAGGATGATTTCATACAATCACGACCCTTTCTACGCTGATGAGGACCATAGAAGTGAAAACAATTGATTGAAATATATTTTCCTGATTTTTCATCACAATCTGATATAATAACAGATTCCATTGAATATATTCTGTACATATGGAAAATCTTAAAAATCTTTTCTAAATAGAGCTCATGGCGATGTGTGAGAAGTAATTAAACATTATCTCCTGATCGCGTCAAACTTAACTTTGCTCATAGCTTTAGACATCTATCGGAAAAACCTATATTCGAATCCATTTTTCCAGCAATAGAAATAAATCAACGTTTAGTGAATGGGTATTCCTATAGATAGCACAAACAATTACCAATATTCAGTTACACGATTATGATATGATTTTTTCATTGTAATAAGGTTGTAATGAGGTTTTATATAATTAAATATTTTGAATTTGCATATAGAGTGAAACCTTCCCGACATGATTTCCCAAATGATCCACTATACTAAACAGTATAATCAGCCAAAAGAACTAACATTGTAAATTCCAAACGCTATGCGCTACAAAACTAGACTTGATCTAATCTAACCTCCAACAAGAGACCACCTCTTAAAAATACAAGAACTTTTCATATAGGCGACTTTCATGGAAATTATCTTCTATTATATTGCCACGTGGAAAATTATGGAAGACAAAAACTTCGGGATGATACGGCAATTTATTTGAAGCAAGAACAAACTATGAAGGATAAACAAAAGATAAGGAAAAGAGGGAAGTGTACAGAGTATAGCAAAATATAAACATAAAAAACTACTCCGCTAAAAAAATAATAAATACTTTGTTACAAAATATAAGTGCAAAACCTGATTAGCAATACTCTATAACAGATAGAATAATCCAAATTCCAGTTCAAAATAACTTTGCCACTCAACACGAGAAACCTAGTTCATAAATGTACAATCAATAGTTATGTACCGGAAAGACATCTGGGCGACACATACCTGGACGCCCACTGACACGTTTCGTGGATTAATTAAAGGATCTCACAGACTTAACGGTCGCCAAGATGGTGAATCAAGCTCAAGATAGAGATGGCTGGCTTCGCATCGTGTTTGGGATGTAATACATACCGTGGGCCACAACGTTCGATCTCGAATAAATTTATTTACTACTACATACATTACATATGTGTAGTATATATATACATTAACTAGTATATACAATCTGTATCTTGTGAATCTTGTCTGTACCATCTACTGCATGTTTCTATAACCTTTTACTCGCGTCCTGTTTTGAAATAGATATTTATAGTTATAATAATAATAAATACGTTACTACCCTATATTCAATAATAAAATTTTACTATATACAGTTAAAGTTGTCTATAGCACCCCCGCTAAATAGCACCTCCCTCTCTAGAGCGCCCGATTTTAAATAAGTATTACGATGCGATTTACATTAAAAGTTACCTGTCTATAGCACCTCCTCTCTATAGCACCCTATTTTGGTAAGTCTCAAGAGGAGGCGCTATAGACAGGTTTAACTGTATTGTATATTAGTCTGTATATTCCCCAGTTATTTCAAACAAAACCTACTTGTATAATATACCTGCGGGTAAACAACTCTTTTCATTCAATCTAAGTATTAATACTTGCAAATTTTTATCTGAATGTAATTCAGTTAATTAGTTTTCAACATTTTATGGAAATGTATGCTCAATAAAGAGAGGCGTGTTGCCCCTAGAAATTTTAATAAATTCATATCCAATATATGTGCTTTATATTTATTTAAATATATTAATATTTTCATAGAATTTTGAACAAATTAGATATTTTAATCGATACCCCAACTCCATCTATATACCTAAAAAGCAGCTAAAAACTCAATTAGCGATTTTTTAAAAATAATTAATTGGTTAAATTAATTACTTCTATATTTTTTTACCTCGTTGCTAAAAATATTTTCTTAAAATAATCTTAAATTTTCATTATTAGAGTTTTTATTTGGTTTTTATATATATAATCCCCTATACCGGAGTTTTTATATAAAAATAAAATAAGTTTATTATTTGAAATACAACAGTGAGAATTATTTAACTGGACTGTCCGAAGTTTGGTCAGAGACGATGAAAACTTGGGGGAAATTATAAAGAAAAGTTATAAAAGTGCAAAGTTGTGCTAATATTTCTGCCACATTTCGAGAAATTTCATGAATTAAATATAAAGGGATGTGAACATGCTGGACAAATGTGATCTAAGAAAAATACAAAAATTTCTCTCGCAGACATTAAAGCGAGCAACTGACCATTTGTCCTAACCCTAATCCTAATATATGTTTTAGCCCTAAACGATTTAAGGACCAAAAGAAAAAAATTATACTTTATATTGTTAAATTTTCTATTCGCGTGCATGGTATTTAATGTAAAAAGGTCCATTTTCCAGTTTTATTTTTAATTATTTTGGAGAATTTATTGATTTTGAAACTTAGTTTTAAATACTCTCTCAACTATAACTGAATTTATCATTAAAAAGTATATAAAAAGATAATTTATTGAGAATATAATTTTATAAATTAAATTGTGTAGCATAAACGTTCCTCCCCTGACTTATAATTTGACACTAGCAAAAATCACCTAGGGCTAAAAGTTTCTTGCTCAAATTAATTTCTATATCTTTCAGGCTAATAAGCCCTTCAATTGAGCACAACTAGTAGTATAACTTCTAGCTAACTCTACACGCCGAAACAGCTAGACGCTTTACTACAAGTTTCTCCTGTTGAAAGGCATGTTATCCCGAAAGCTAGAGATATAAAATTATGCAAGAAACTTAATCCTGGATGTTTTTTAAAATTATTAAAACATATTTTGTAATGTGTAAAATAGTACAAAAGTGAATTTGTACTTTGATCAGATGGATAAATTGAGAAAAAGGGAATTTCCTGATCGTTTAATTAATCAAGAAACGGAATTTGGCTAATTCTGGAATAATTAAAAATCAACAATAAGTTGATATTTATTCCGATAGATGGTGCAAGCCATTATCAACTTTTAGTTGCACCTCAGGAAATGCCCTTTTTCTGAATATTCTTTAATGTAATATAAAACAAAAATATATCACTTATTTCAATAATATATCTTCAGAAGGGGATAACGAAGATGAACCAAATTATGTAATTAAAACGAACCCACCATCTCACCTATTGTCTCGGCAATATAGAATATCCGAGTCAGTGAAAAACACATAAATTCGGAACCTCCATATGAATATCCTTGTTGGCAGCTATAGTCTTCGCCAGTTCTCAGGACGGCTCCGATTCCATTATCTACATATACGAGGGCCATCCAATAAATAAGTTTCCCTATTTTTTAACAAATAAACGACATTATTTACAATTATGCAGTTATTTTATTTTCATTATACAACTCATAGACTACTTCTCTAAATAATCACCATTTCTGTCCAAACATTTTTGGTACCGTTGTAGCAATTTTTAGATACCACTTTTGTACCAAGCCGTGTCCTGTCTTCGTAGCCAGTGGTTCGCCTCCGCCTGCACTTCGTCATCATTCGCAAAGTGCTTGCCTCCAAGGTGCCACTTGAGTGCTGGATAAAGATGGAAGTCGCTTGGGGCAAGTTCCGGAGAATAAGGTGGATGTGTGAAAATTTCCCATTTGAAGTTTTCCATAGCCATAACTTTGCCTGCAGAGATTGTGACCTTCGCCTTTTTTGGTGCACTTTCCTCAGGCTTCTTCCACACCATGCTTTGCCGTTTTGTTTCTGGAGTTGAATGATGCACCCAGCTTTCATCTCCAGTGACAATACGGGAAAACAGTTGATCTCCATCTCTTTGATGCATTTCCAGGAAAGCTCGGGCTGCCTCCATCCGTTGTTGCTTGTGATTTTCCAAGAGCAAACGCGGGACCCATCTTGTGCAGACTTTGAGAAAATTCAAAACATCTGACATGATTGTTCCAATCGAAGAGCGTCTAATTTCGATTCCAGGAGGCAGTCTAATCATTATTTCGTCAATGGTGACTCGGCGATCTGCTTCCACCACATTCCGAACAGCAGCAACGGCTGCATTGTCCGTAGCAGTAACGGGGCTGCCGCTTCGCTCGTCATCATGCACGTTTTGCCGTCCTTCTAAGAACCATGAACGCCATCGGCGAACCATTTGGATGCTCATACATTCTTCACCATACACTGACACTGAATTGCGATTAATATTGACCGCAGTTTAATTTTTCGCCGTGAAAAAAAACGAATTACAGAACGGAGTTCGCAAGTGGACACGTTCACCAGTGGTAGCTCCATGGAAACTGAAGCGCTACGGACTTGCGCGTACGAGTAGCGTGATTTTGAAGGTCACCAGCTTCCAACGCATCCTAGTGACCATTTCTTCTATACTAACTAATTTTTACAACGTTTCGTTCGCAGAAAAAAAAAATAGGGAAACTTATTTATTGGATGGCCCTGGTATAATATGGTTAAATTAGAAATGAAACTTTTCCAGCCAGGATAAATTTATAAATACAACATAAAATTGCGGGTGGATGATAATCATGTACCGAAGGAGGTACCTCTCCCTTTAAATATGCATCAGAACGATACATTATGTTATCATTTCAGTAAAAACCTTACTAGTGTTGCTAAAGTATGAACCAAAATACCAGTTTTGGCAAATTCAGAAAAAAAGCCAACATGTATACCATGCTTTCGGACTTTGGCATACATACAAACCTACGAGAGGGTTGTGAAATCAGTCAAATTTACCAAAAAGGTGTTCAAGATTATGAGGCGGCAAGTGCCTATTTTCAGGTTAGAATACAACATAAAGTGTAAGGAGGATGATATTTATGTTCCGAAAGAGGCGCCTCTGCTTTTAGATATGTATCAGATGGATGCTTTTTGTTAATAACCTTAGTAAATAAACTTTACCAGAGATGATAAAGAATCAGCCCCTCTCGTACGATGATTAAATATCGAAGCCGCCACTGTAGTGATGAGGACCAAAGCCCGAAACCATGGTATGCTGATTGGTGTTTAGTCTGAATTTGCCAAAATTGGTGTTGTGGCTCATTTTTATCATCACTAGTAAAGTTTTTTTACTAGGGTAATTACATAATGTATCTTCATTATGCGTATTTGAGGGGAGAGTACTCTTTCGGTACATATAAATATATTTCAAAATATTCATTTAAAAAGACGCTTCTTTCGAATTTTTCAAACCTGTTGCCTGTTTCTGGCTCTGACAAACCGCTTCTCCAGAAACTTCAGGTCTGGTTACAAAATAAATTTACTAGGAGCCGCTCAAAAAGAGCAACCTAGCTCATGATATTAACAAAAATGAATAATAAGTGAAGGTTATTCACATATTTTTTTTTAAGTGCCCAATTAAGGATTCTATTCCGGTTCGTGGCTGTCGGGAATCGAGGGTTTTAACCACTTGTCCACTGACCAAATTTTCAGACAAATAGGTACATATTATACATGGAAAATAGTACAAAAGTGAAATCGTATCATTAAATCAGGTTGATAAGAAAAGGTATCTATTGATCGTGCAACTGAATTTTTATGGATTAAATTCTGGAATACACACAGAGCTTTATTAAGACCACCGGTCTAATACACCACAGGAAGAAATAATAGATGGAGCTCCAATAAATTCTGGAATACACACACAGAGCTTTATTAAGACCACCGGTCTTATACAGATTCACCACAAGAAGAAATAATAGATGGAGCTCCAATAAATTCTGGAATACACACACAGAGCTTTATTAAGACCACCGGTCTTATACAGATTCAC
This sequence comes from Cordylochernes scorpioides, assembly GCA_030710605.1. NCBI lineage: Eukaryota > Metazoa > Arthropoda > Arachnida > Pseudoscorpiones > Chernetidae > Cordylochernes > Cordylochernes scorpioides. The sequence continues at coordinate 76,167,818 of CP092864.1, read as the reverse complement.
CACAAGAAGAAATAATAGATGGAGCTCCAATAAATTCTGGAATACACACACAGAGCTTTATTAAGACCACCGGTCTTATACAGATTCACCACAGGAAGAAATAATAGATGGAGCTCCAATAAATTCTGGAATAATTAAAAATCAACGAATAGTTTATATTTATTCCGACAGATGGAGCGTTAGCCATCAGCAACTTACAGTAGCACCATCAGGAAATTCTCCATAAAATATTATATGGTTAATGTCGAATATATTCCCACATATTAGATTAAAATGTAATAGTTAAAACTATTAATTGTATGTCAAAGTTACAAACTAGTTGATAGCATTCTTTGATCATATTTATAAAGAAAACGTTCATAATTTGAGTTATAAAATGTAATTAAATATGTACATACACTACTTGGCTAATTTAAAAAAGCAAAATTGGAAAGCCCTATAAGCTCTAAAGCTCTATGATCCAAAATTTTGAACAAACTTAAAACTCAAATTTTCATTATGTTAACACCAGAATAAAATGTCGAATAAAATGTACATCAGAATATTTTATGGAATGTTATAAATTCGAGACAAAAACACTTCAAAATTAATAAAACAAAAGCTTTTAAAAAAATTATTTTTACATAATTAAACAGAAAATAGATTTATGAAGGCCCTCCCATTAATTTTTCCATTGCAGTAAGGACAGTAGAAATTGTTTAATTTCAAAAAGAATCTTACGCGTCTAAAATAGTTTCGAATTATCATAAGAAAATAGATATAACAATACGTAAAATATTATCTAATACATTCTAATTTAAATACTAAAATTGTATTTCCTTTATTTTATAATATAATAAACAATCAATATCTGTATTTCTATACTTTTTTAAAACTTCTTTTTGGAATTGATTAATATTAATATATTTTAGTTCCAAAGAATATTTTAAGGAGGGTATATATCCCTCAATATATAGATTATGGTCAATTGTAAAAATATTTTATTTATTTATTTATTAACAAATTGAAAATATATTGTAACGTTTCTGAATTTTATAATTAAGTATTTCTTTTTTTTCAATGATCTTGTATATTAAATTAAAAAGCCATTTGTTATCATCATCACATACAATGTATTTTATTTTTAAACAAACGATAATAAACAACAACAATGTAATTTACTTCTTCATTATTATAAAACAACAAAAAAACTTAAATTAACAAAAGAAATGTAAAACGAATTTAACATTTAACACAAAAATAAACGTTACTATATAATAATACAAAATTTAAAATATTCAAAGACGATATAGAATATTTTGTGATTTTTCAAATGTCTTCTGTAAGTTACAAGTCAGCCTCGTACTTGGAGACATTTGTCCGGCTGAGAGAAGTACTGAGGCGTCCTAATTATATCTATCATCGATGTGTCACATAAATTGTCCTGCGGTTATCTTCCCCACGCCTGGCCTACTGTTATTGCCTCAATGGATCTTCTTTCCCCAGCAAATAGAACGGTTCCTTGCTCTTCTACTGGCGCTATTCAACTTTTGTATCTTTGGAAGTTTATTAGGTGATATTCAGAGCTTTGTATTCTAATTTCATATAATTGTAGGTTAATATAGTGTGTTGTTAGAATGTTTCCATAGGTATCATATATATTATATGCGAATTATATGTAATTAATTATAAATGTTTGTTTTCTTTAAATACACTTAAATAAAAGACACTTCGGCCTTTTCTGGCCAAAGTATATCTTATTTAATAAATATGTTTTGTTTATAATAAATAACTTGCTATATACGCGCTATCAATATATATATGTATACACTCATGAACATAACTTAAGAAAGTGGAAAGTTTTTGATATCGCCGGGGTTTTTTTTTTAAGGACAAGAGACAATTTTGTTCACACTTGGCTATCTAGTGTGTCTTCAATAAAGGTCACTGTGTATCAAATATATTTCAGAATTATTGTCTGAATCCCGTTGAACATGCTGAAAGATACAACTTCCTTAAGTTTTGTCCATGGGTGTAAGTTAACAAGGAAATTATTATATTCAGAGGTCGCTAGCTGTTTGTCAGCCAGTTGGAGAGAATGGGGTATTGGCTCGAAGTATTTTAATCGCCTATTTTAAAATATTTCACCTCATTATCATTTCTCGTGAAAAAATCATATATTTAAAAATCACTATAAATACAATATGTCTTCTTTTAAATATATTGTACCAACAAAATAAAAGTTTCTTGAAACAAGAAACAAATAAATGAGACTGGCGTCATCCAGATAAGATGTAAAGATATTAATAATCAAAAGAACCAAAAAGGGCATGTATAAATAAATAATGCAATGAGATATGAATCCTAGAAGACAAAATTATATACTCTCAAGAGAGGATGTCATGCAAACCTTCTGAAGACTCCATATCTTTCGAATTTCTAACAGGGAATACAGTATAATACAGCATTCTTATATACACAACCAATAATAATTTTAAAAAAGGCAGAAGATGACTGCGAGATTTACAAGAAATCAAATAATAACTGCATTATACAGACATAGGATAAATAGATATTCAAGCTTATATCTTTATATGTTCAATAGGTTTATGAATAGGTGAGTAGAAACTTTACAATCCGACAGACTGAATTCTGATTCTGACCTCACTACCAGTACCGTCTTTCCCCCAAGCCTCCGTTACATTTTCATCCGTACATTCTGACACACTACAGTACCACAACCTCCTGTTCGACTTGACTTCAAATCTCAATTCAATATTCTACATTCCATATAGACTTTATTGAAGAAGAAACACAAGAGAAGAGCTTCTTTAATAAGACGACGATCATCAAGCCTTCAGGCAAAACGCTTTTCTACGGGTACAAAATGACACGAGTGATAATAGTTTATAAAAATTTCAAAATATTTCTATGTTATTTTAGAATTATGTAAACAAAACACTTGAAATGTATATAAACTATTGCCACACTCGTGTCATTTTGTACCCGTAGAAGGGCCTTTCTGCTTTTCACATGTAGACATGTGGTGTACTTACAGTAAAAGAAGTCGCCTATATATACTTCTATCCACCATGAATATCATGGCCTGTATCACGTGTACTAGGGTTAGACAAAAGAAAAGAAGAGATTCTTGCCCGAAAACTTGTACCAACGGCGTCTTATATAAAAAGGTTCCTCGACTTGTGTTTCTTTTTCTATGGCAAATAGGAAGATTGCCTATGTCTTAATAATAGATTTTATATTATAAATGTTTGTCATCTGATTTTAATGAGGCGTGAAGACCTGAAATGCATTTTCTGTGGATCAGGAATAACAACGGAGATGTTGCACTACTTATTTGACTGTGCTGCTCTGTCTGAGGAAAGACGAAAACTAAATGATAAAACGGGGCAACTTTGTCCTTCATTTCCGGCATTAATTAATGAAATATCAAAGAATAGGTATATAGCGATGGCGATATTTGGATTCCACAAGACTATATCCCGGAAAAAGGCCACAGTGTTCTCCCCATCCCTTGTGAACTGGCGAATCCTGTATAGGGCGAGAGGCCCTAAATAAAGGCTTTGTTGTTGTTGTTGTATAAAGGTTTGTCTGTGTGTATAGAATAGGAAAAAAGTAAATTCAATACGTGAAGGTACCTGTGGATTAGGAAATTACAGATTCGAATCTTTAAATGATCGTTTTTTTATATATATATATTGTAGCAGATTATGTATTATTCTATGAAAAGATTTTTTAATTTCGATATTTGTATTTTGATACACTGTAAAATTTTCTCATTGTGTCTCTGTTATTTTATTATTTTTTATTGGGTTTTACATAAAATAAATTTCTGTGTCATTCTGAGGTTTGTCTTTCCTAATTTTCTACGTTACAATATATATAGTTATAGAGCTGTTTGCAGTAACGCGCTTTGGTGACACAAGTCTATGATCTAATAACATTGAGTTTTATCTTTTAGAGAATATCGCAATAGATAACCACGCTAATTATAATAGGATTTTGTAGTTTAATTTTCGATTTTATTTTATAAATGGCGTAACGAAATAAATATTTAAAGAAGTCAAAAGAACGTCAATGTTTAATTTGAGATTTTTCCATTAAAAGATAATTTATGTAATTAGGTGTGTGCGTGGTATATCGCACACCTAATTAAACAAGCAAAAAAGACCTCTAATAATATTCTTCTATTTAGAGGTTTAAAAAATTAAAAGGTAGAATTCAATTTAAATATAAATTACATTTCTCTGCATCAATATTGACCCAAACACAGTTTGTGTCTGGAATTAAGTTATATAAATATACATCGCGGTGAATGTATTTTTGATGTCTCAACGTTTGTTATGCAATAAAACTGTGGAAATCCAAAAGTACGAATTGCCTATGGTTTATGTACAGACAAACAAAACAATACAGCAAAGAGCATTTTAATTAGTATTTTTATAGAATATCTGTATATAATAATATATTTTGATTTTATATGCATTGCTTAGGGGTTATTTGAATGATTTTGCTCTATAAAAGCTTTCCAGATGACCTATTTTAGCTCTTTGATTACACTATTATATATTCTTAATTGACTTGAAGATATTATTAATGATTTCCCATATATATATATACAATAAAATAAATTACTTATATAATGAAAATGTTTTACCATCATTTCTCTAGTTCATTATACCACCAGTTTAATCCAGAGAGGCCCATACCTAATATCTGTATTAAATAATATTTAACACCACACGTAGAATTTTTTATTTTTTGTGGATTTAATATACGAGGGTTGTCCGTTAAATAAGTTCCACAGAGGTTTTTCATACAGAAAAACAGGTTTATTTGCCCTGAACTATATATTTTCGAAAATATCAGACTTTTTTCATTTTTCTACATATTCCCCGTTTCGTTCTACGCATTTTTGCATTCGGTACACCCACTTATGGAACCCAGAGTCGAAGAACTCTGCCGCCTGGCCACGTAGAAGCCTAAAACCGCTTCTTCCAACTCGTCATCGTCCTGGAATTGGGTTCCCCCCAGGTTTTTCTTCAACTCGGGGAAGAAATGGAAGTCACTAGGAGCTACGTCCGGGCTGTAAGGTGGGTGTGACACCAATTCCCATTCAAATTCTTCGATGAGGGCGGTGGTTTGACGGGCGGTGTGCGGCCGAGCGTTGTCGTGGTGAAAACGCACCCCTTTGGTTAACATCCCTCTCCTCTTGTTCTGAATCGCGCGTCGAAGTTGTTTTAAGGTCTTACAGTACCGGTGGGAATTGATTGTTGTACCCAGACGCATAAAGTCGCACAACAATAGGCCCTTTCGGTCCCAAAAGACGGTAGCCATAAGTTTCCCGGCAGAAAGTGTTTGTTTAAACTTTAGAGGTTTCGGCGAAGAAATGTGATTCCACTGCTTGGATTGCTCCTTTGTCTCCGGTGTGGTGTAGTGTACCCATGTCACATCACCAGTAACGATCGAATCCAAAAATTCCTCTCCGTCAGTTTTGTGGCAATCGAGAAATTTCTGGGCCACATAAACCCGCTGCCGTTTATGGTCTTCAGTCAGCATTTTCGGAACCCATATTGCGCAGACCTTTGAATACCCTAAATGTTCACGCAAAATCTTGTCGATGGTGGTTTTACTGACATCAGGAACCAAATCGCAGAGCTTCCGCACAGTAACCCGTCAATCTTCAAGCATTGTCGCTTCGACTTTGGCAATGGTTTCGTCCGAAACCGATGGCCGTCCAGCACGCGGTTCATCGTGGACGTCTGTTCGGCTGTTTTTAAATTTTCTGACCCATCTGCGCACCATCCCGGAACTCATACACCCTTCTCCATACACTTGACAGAGTTCAGTATGAATGTCCTTCGCCGAATTCTTCTTTGCGGCCAAAAATCGAATTACTGACCGTAATTCGCAGCTGGCGGGAGACACGAGGGGAAGCTCCATCACTAACGGCTGCTCAGCCAAGACTAAGCTTACCAGCGACGTGTCCTTGGTGGGAAATTGGAGTGAGGAGAACAAGCTACGAGCCCGTGCAGTCGGCTCGAGCCTAAAAGCGATCCTCACGACAGTGGTGTCCCGTGGAACTTATTTAACGGACAACCCTCGTACAAGGAGATATCTGCATGGAAAATTTGGGAAATAAATGTAAATTGGTCCATATTTTCAAATAATATATAAAGATGATTTGAGTCAAAAGACATCAATTGAATAAATTTGTATAAAAAAGCTTACCTGGATCTGTGAAAGAGAAGCAATTCATTTCAAATATCTACATTCTTAATACTCGTTTTTTAAATCTTTGTTGTGTTTCAATTGTTGATTTTATTATTTTTATATATATTTTGCCTAATGTGACACGAAGTTGTTTACATGTGATCTACAAATATTTGTAAATGACTTTTAAGTTTACTGTGTGATAAATTGATAAATAGGAAGCAATCCTCGAAATATTTTGAGGAAAAAAATACTTTTCACAAATCCAGGTACCCCTTTTTTATATAAATATACACTCATGGACAAAACTTAACGAAGTTGTACATTTCAGCGTGTATATCGTAATTCAGACAATAACTCTAAAACGGAAATATCTTTATTTATGGGGCTGCTAACCAGAATGGATGATATTTGAGCCCCGATGGACGCATAAATCGGAATATATACAAAGTACTATATACATTGAAATGTTGGAGGGACCTGGGGATGGGTGGCCAGGGGATCATCGCCGGGTGAGGCCAGGAGAATTAACTCTAAAAGATATTTGATACACAGTGGTCTTTACTGAAGACACACGAGATAACCAAGTGTGAACGAAATTTCTTCTGTCTCCTTAAGAAAAAAAAACAGACGATAGGCGATATCAAAAGCTTTCTATTTCCTTAGGTTTTGTCGATTTATTGGCCCTCATCCTGAGATTGAATCCATGAGATCCATAAGAAATTCGTAAAATTTTAAGAATTTGCTAAAGACGAGTTTAGCTAGTAAAATGGCAAGGTCAATTATAACCAAAATATAAAGATGGATTTTTTAAAATATGAAACTTCCTTAAGGTTTGTCTTTAAGTGCGATACATATGAGAAATATTTAAACTATAAAATAGTAGAGATAAAATAAAGGCGATTCCGAACTCGACAGGGTGGTTGTTGGAACCACGGACGTTTTAATAGAAACCGCAATCAATCATTGGAAGTTAATTCCGCTAGCCGTAGGTATGGGCCTATCTGGATTAAACTGGTGGTATAATGAACTGGATAAATAATGGTAAAACATTTCAATTATATAAGGAATTTATATTATAGTGTTGGGGAAATCATTTATAATATCTTCAAGTCGATTAGGAATATATATACTAGTGGAATCAAAGAGCTAAAATAGGTCCTCTGGATAGCTTTGATAGAGGAAAATCATTCAAATAACCCTTAGGCAATGCATATAAATTATTTAATAAATAAAGCTAATAGAATATGCAAATGAGATAATCTTTAATTTATTATTCACCAGAGAATTATAGGGAACGTATATGTGGGTGTTAATAACAGAACACATTTATATTGTCCTTAAGGTACATGTTGTGCAGGCCATGATAATCATGATGAATAGAATGGAAACTGTTTTACTGAAGTGCACCACATGTCTACACATATTAAAAATTTGACTTTTTTACTTACACGTGTTCCAGATCCGTTTGGTTACTTGAAGTTGCTGGTGGGGTTGGACATTTGCAATAATCGGGAGAAATTGGGAGAATTTTTTCAACTATAAAAAAATTGCTTAATGCGGGATTCAATCATGGGTCGTAGCAATCTAAAACCAAAGGTTTAAAACACTCGTCCACTGACCCCCAGAAAACAATTTAAACCCGGATAATTCCAAACAATAATCCATAAGGAATTATAAACCACGAATCACGAATTCAAGAATGGTTGGCATTGAAAAGGAATCCTATATAATTATTGTGGGTTCGATATTTTAAAAAGTTTAGACAATAAAAACAACTTATATTTAAATATACACCACCCCCCAATTATGTCACTTCTACATAAATTACACAGGTCTACAAAAAAAAAACCTTTTTTTTTTTGCCGGAGAAAACTTGATGTTGATTCTAATGTAACTTTTCATGCTGAATTCAAAAATGAAATCAGAAGTTTTCCATCACCCCTAGTTCTTGCAGGATAACCATTTTTTTTTATAAATTGGTATATACAGTAATAATGCAGAAAATGTTACGTAAACATTTTTGAGTAAACATCATTACATTAGCTAGCGCTTTATTTTTGACAAGAAGAGTTGATATGTGGAGCCAAAAGCTTTATTTTATTTGTTATTAATTAAATTTTGATCTTTAAGAATCATAAATATTAATTTAAATAACAAATTATTGAATTTTTAATTAAATATGTTTATTTTATAATATATGAAATCTGTTTTGCTTTCAACTAAAAAATAACGACAAGCTCTGGAATGCTATTTGGTGAATAACAGTTTTAATATATATATTTAAATTGAACCTAACGATTTGTTCAATAGATTCGCATCAGAAGTGAGAGGTAAATTTGAAGTGATTAGTTTATTCTTCTCTATCGATTTGCTTTTATAAATCGTGTGCACTAGACTGTGTCAATATGCCGAGGCGTTGCATTAATATTCCTGATATTTTCTGTTACATTTGTGGGGAATTAACTTTCAAAGTTCAAAGGCGAAACTTTACACCGCTCATCAAAAAGTGCTATCAACTTTATTTTGGCTGTAAGGTCGGTGACCAAGATAAGACTTGGGCTTCTCATCATTGTTGTGAAATTTGTGCTCGACGTCTTACAGGGTGGATTAAAGGTGAACGTCATATGCCTTTTGCGGTTCCAATGATATGGAGGGAACCTAAAGACCATCCTTCAGACTGTTATTTTTGTTTGACAAAGACTACAGGTATTACATCCAAATCAAGACATACAGTTGAATATCCAGATTTGCCTTCTGCTATGAGACCGGTTCCTCATAGTGATATTTTACCTGTTCCACAGCCTCCTGAAAATGTAATATTTAGTGACGATGATTCAGATACGCGAGAGCAACAGTCGGATGACACAAATTTTGAAGCAGGTGCTTCATCTGAGCCTTATTTGTTAACCCAAGGAGATTTGAACGACCTCGTACGTGATTTATCCAAAAAAACATGGTGAACTTTTAGGCTCTAGGTTAAAAGACTGGAATCTGCGGCATAAAGGCACAAAAGTATGCTTTTTCGCAAGCGTCAAGATGAATTCCAAGACTTCTTTTCACAAGAGAATGATTTAGTATATTGCAATGATGTTGCTAGTCTAATGGAAGCGCTTGGTCATGACCATGATACAGAAGAGTGGCGTTTATTCGTTGATTCTTCAAAAATTAGTTTGAAAGCTGTTCTCCTTCACAACGGAAATAAGTTCCCATCAGTACCAATAGCACATGCATCCAACATGAAAGAGACTTACGAAAACATGAAACTGCTTTTGAAAAAGATAGAATATGAAAGATACAGTTGGAAAATATGCAGCGATTTGAAAGTCATTGCTCTCTTGCGTGGATTACAGCTTGGATAAAAAAAAATGTTGTTTTCTGTGTGAGTGGGATAGCAGAGATAGGGAAAGGCATCACATTAAAAGAAGCTGGCCAAACCATGAAATATTTACTCCAGGACATAAAAATATTGTAAATCCTCCCCTGATCGATTCAGAAAATATTTACTTGCCACCATTACATATATTAAACTGGGATTAATGAAGAACTTTGTCGAGGCAATGGATCGAAATGCCAGTGGATTTGGCTACCTAAAACAAAAATGTTCTAGCATAAGTGATGCGAAAATTAAAGAAGGCATTTTCGTTGGACCTCAGATTCGATAATTGCTGCAGGATGGAAATTTTTAAAATAGTTTGAATGAAGTTGAAGCAGCAGCATGAAATTCCTTCAGAAACGTTTGCAAGAACTTCTTAGGAAGTGTCAAGGTTGAAAATTACCGAGACATAGTTAATGATCTGTTGCTTTCCTGGGATGTAACATATCTCTCAAGATCCATTTCCTGCATTCACATCTGGATTTCTTTCCAGGCAATCTTGGTGAGCATGGTGAGAGGTTTCATCAAGATATATCAAGCATGGAGAAGCGGTACCAAGGTAAATGGAGTCCCGGTATGCTTGCTGACTACTGCTGGACACTCAAAGAGGGATGTACCACAAGCAAAGTATAGAAGAAAATCCACTGTCACTACTTTTCAATAAAATAAATATATTTCGTTCATATAGACCTATATAAAAAACATTTCCAAATTTCAAGTAGGTGTATCTCAAAAATCTTACGTGATAGAAATAAACTAAAGGTGTATTTGGAATCAGCACAAAAGTTAAATTTAGATAAGATGCTGTTTCTTTTGGGAGAGAGAAAAATATTTTTTGATAAACCAGTGTAATGTAATAAGATTTACGCAAAAATGCTTACGTAATATTTTTTTGCATTTTTTTCTGTATTTATCCCAATACCAAAAAAGGCTGTCACGCAAAAACCATGGGATATGGAAAATTTCTGATTAGATTTTTGAGTTCAGTATGAAAAGTTACACTAGAAACACCATCAGGTTCTCTTGGGCAAAAATTGTGTTCACCAGTGTTATCTAATACATTCATTTAAAAAGGATACTAACTGGCATATGGAAACTACAGCTCTAGTATCATGTTCGGAAAGTTGTACTTGTATTTGGAAAGTTGTACTTGCATTTTTTTGTAATGTTGTACTTGGATTGGATTTTTAATGTTTTACTTGTATCATGTTTAGAAGGTTGTACTTGTATTGGGTTTGGAAAGCTGTACTTGTATTGAATTTGTAAAGTTGCAAATGTGTTTGAAAAGTTATACTTGGAGTATTGAATTTAAGAGGACATCAACAAACACAAACTTGAAACCCTCTCTCTTAAGTAGGATTTCTTTTAAGTTCCATAATGATTATTTATTATGTTTGTGTTATATATTGTATTACATTATTGAAATATTCATTGTTGGAACTGTAAAAGAGAGTTGACCAAGTGATCATTATAATCATCAAATGAGCGTTGTGTTCATTTTTTTCTGAGCATGTTCCTTGTTCAAAAGCTAGACATCCAATGTCCAGACACTCTGGAACACTTATTCTATAATATATTTGGAAATTTAGCCCAAACATCTATAATCTATCACTATGACCTTGGTTGCTTTTTTAATCGTTACTAAATAAAGTTTTTTCAGACACCTACGATATTAAAATGTTGCAAAAATTCTGCTTATTTACTAATGGTTTCCTGAAGGGAAAATATCATCATTCGTATTGACTTCTACAACGTCTACATTTGAAGATTAGGAGAGAAGAGATTAAATTTAATGAGAGACCACTAAATACAGAATTTTACGATACAGCAACGATCGTCCTCGCAAAACTTTATCTATTGCCTATTTTTTTAACATTTACTTGATTTGTGAGGGTCTCCATCCCTCCTATTCGTAGGATATTTCCTCCTCTCTTCCTACGAATTTCCTTTTACAAGAAGCGTCCAAAATGATATATATTCATTTAAATTTTAGCATAGAGCATTATCAGTAGAACTTGGGTAATTCGAACTATTTAAATTGAAAACATCTTCAATTCGAATATTTTTCTTGGTCCCTAGAATTTCCTATATATAGCAACAACAACTGCTTTATTAGGACATTTCCGCCCTGTAAGGACTCGCCATACATCATTTTCATGAAGAAAGGGGGGGGAAAACATAAACAAAGGAGAGAAAGTAAAATGAAAAGGAAATCAAAGTATTCAACATAACTTTACAAATTAACTATGGATGGAAATTGTTCTGTAATTTTAGTTCTTAAAGATTTCCTTGTTCTCTAACGCTTTATGAAAGTTAAACAATTCTATCGCTATATATTTTTCCTTGGACATTATTCTGATTAACTTAACTGGGCTCGTGTAGACTTGAATAATGTTCTTTGAGATCTTATTCCGTTCCTCGTTAACAATAGTGCATTCAGAGATGTAGTGGGTCATTTCTTCTATGCTTTCAGTTTTGCAGAATTTACTAATTACATCTTCCTTTTTAATTATTTGAATGTGACTTTCTCTTAGTAAAGTCGAAGTGATTCTTGTTTGGGTAATGTAATCTTTTATGTCTAATGATAGGTTCCAGGATAAAAAATTGTTCAGGTATTAAATACTTATATAATAATTTATAATTAGAATATAATCTTGTATGATCCATTTTTGCTAAGTCCTGCTGAATTAATTGTTCAGTTTATGTACGAAAAATCCTTGGTAATTCGTTTTGAATGGTCTCATAGTCGATAGCATTGTTTATCCAGGCAAGGCCGCATTGGTGATAAATTGCTAAAATAGTCCTGTAGAGTCCAATAGGTTTTCCTGTATTTATTCCTATATATAGAATTTCCGTTTTTGATTCGAATTTTTAGATGATTCGATTTCTTGTCCCTTGGGCTTCCTATTATATAAGTTCGACTGTATATAAAGTGAATCTCACCTAAATTGATTTAAACTAAGCTTTGGAAGTTTAGAATCAAGTGACGTTTTATTCATTATATATTTTCTCCAGTAGAAGGGCAGAGATTCCCGAAAGCTTGAGACGGTTTTAATAAAATAAAAAGAAACTCATCAACGGAAACCTTTTTAATTATTTAATAAAGTGAATCTGTTTAGTCTTATATATTTAGTTTTCAAACAAAACGAATTACATAGTCTTCAAAACGATGGAAAATATTGGGAGAGTCTGGCTTATCAGTGGTGAACCCTACCAGGCGTTAAACTGGAAAAACCTCTGTGAGTGTTCGCCAATGATGCCCCTCCAGACCCTCCCAATATTATTCCATCGTTTTATGAACAGTACGAAGTTTATAATACAATATAATGCGGCTTATATATATATTAGAACGACATTTGAAAATCATCCCGCATGTGTTTCTTTTGAACGAAAAATCGAAATTTTATTTTTAAGGAGAAATAACGAATATTTCTAACCTTAAGGATGAAGTATGAAAGGATGAATTGTGAAGAGTAATGATAAACGGAAAATAAAAGTGTCAAGGGATGGGAATCAAACCCACAGTGCTCCGCTTACCGGGCAGATGCCATGTCCACTAGGCTACCATGGAGGGCCCCAGTAGGAAGTTTTTTTATATAAAAATACAACGCGATAAAAAAATTCATTTCTTATATTTAATCAAATTAGTTTTAATCATCAAAACATCTAATTTCTTTAGGATAGTTTAGTACAAAAACGTCTTTTATTTATTTGTCACCTATATAACTTTTTACATAAATAGAAATAAACTTTATATCACTTTGTACCTTAATTTAAAAACAAAGGCTGTGGGAGAGTGTATAGTTAGGATCCCTTAGAAAATAAAGAGCAAATACACAACTTATAGAAATTTGTTACTTTTCTTTAACTAGGAACTTCGCCGCTCCAAATGTCAAGTTTTTGTCCCAGCTGTCACTGCAGTATAAATTGAACTATCAGATAGAATAAAAAAGAAACTTGAAATGTAATTAAAAAATAAAAGGTTTTGCGAAAAAGAACTCACTTTATGTAATAAATTAAAATACATTCTAAGAAAACAAATTTAATAAAAGGTGACAAGCAAACTAATGTTTTACATTAAAAAAATGTAAAATTATAAAATAAAAGTTCAAAAAGTATAATGATAAATTACACGGTTTTCTTTTACATAATCTCTCTCTTGTATGGTAAAAATATAAAGTTGCAATTGTCTTGTATTTATTCTCATACCACTTATATTCGTCTATTTATATTATTCGTTATAAAATATATTCATTTTTTAAGATAAAATTTGATCTGTCATATATTATAAAATACTAGCGGACGTACCCGGCTTCGCCCGGGTTTTACCCGAGTAAAGGTTTGTCTAACGAATCTCTCGATAAAGTGAACATTTTTTCCCGGTCCCTTTAAAAATACTCGATAAGTTGAATAAAATCAATATTAATTGGTTCCCTCGGTAATTGTAAGTAAAAGGAATAGTATCTTACCTTGGAATTGTATCATTATTCTTGTCTCAAATAAATTGCCGTGTCATCCTGAATTTTGTCTTTCCTAATTTTCTACATTACAAAATCATCGTATCATCATGATAATAGAGCAGATTGTTGAATTATAACAGATAAATTAGAATATTTATCTTGATTATTTTTAGGCGAAAGGTTATTTCAAAAATTTTATTTGCTAGAAACCTTCCCAGTACTATCTACTTATATATTTGCCTTATTCTGTCTGTTTGTCTGTATGTCTGAAGCTCACGGATAGAATGCGCGCCCATTGGCTGCCAGCGAACACGTGGCCTCCCTGCCCCCTCTAGACAACCCTGTTATCAGCTGTGCGATACATACACCTGTCTATAGCGGCCACTCTAGACAACCCTGTTATCAGCAGTGTGCTACATCCACCTGTCTAAACAGACCACTCTGTCTATAGCGGCCACTCTAGACAACCCTGTTATCACCAGTGTGTTACATTCACCTGTCTATACAGACCACCCTGTCTATAGCGGTCACTCTAGGCAACCCTGTTAACAGCAGTGTGATACATACACCTGTCTATACAGACCACCCTGACTATAGCGACCACTCTAGACATCCCTGTTATCAGCTGCCTGTCTATACAGACCACCCTGTCTATAGCGGTCACCTTAGTCAAACCCTGTTACCATCAGTGTGTTACATTCACCTGTCTATACAGACCACCCTGTCTATAGCGGTCACCTTATGCGACCCTGTTATCAGCAGTGTGATACATCCACCTGTCTATACAGACCACCCTGTCTATAGCGACCACTCTAGACAACCCTGTTATCAGCTGCCTGTCTATACAGACCACCCTGTCTATAGCGGTCACCTTAGGCAACCCTGTTATCATAAGTGTGTTACATTCATCTGTCTATACAGACCACCATGTCTATAGCGGTCACCTTAGGCGACCCTGTTATCAGCAGTGTGATACATCCACCTGTCTATACAGACCACCCTGTCTATAGCGACCACTCTAGACAACCCTGTTATCGGCTGTGTGATACATCCACCTGTCTATACAGACCACCCTGTCAATAGCGACCACCCAAGACAACGTTTCTAAAATATATTCGCACTCGGGTAAACCCCGGGCGTTGCCCGGGCCATTCGTCTAGTACTAAATAACTTCCCAAAGTTTCATGGCGTTCCAATGAGTGGTTTGGTCAGGCATAAAGGACAGACACACACACACACTTACATTTATATATATATATATATATATACAGTAGATTATATAATGTGAAATTATTTTATATTTTTAGAATATATATTGTCAAGTATTTCATAATTGTCTCCTGGGATAATACTAAATCGAAACCGCCCTGTACTGATGAGGGCCATAGCCCGAAGTCATGGTGTACAAGTTGGCTTTTGTCTGAAATTTCCGGAACTGGTGTTGTAGCTTATTCTTCATCATCTTTATGAAAACCTTTTACTAGGTTGATAAGCATAATGCATCGTTCTGACGCAAAATTAAAGGAAGAAATGCCTCTCTAGGTACATAAATCCTCCCGCGAATTTATGTTGTATTCTAACCTGAAATTCAGCCTTTTCTACTTCACCAGTTTAAACACCTGTTTGATAAATTCGACCACTTTCATAACTCCTCCCGTAGGATGTTATGAAATCAAATCTTACATTGTACTGATCAGGGCCATAACCCGATACCATGGTATTACAGGTTGGATTATGTCTGATTTTCCAAAACTGGTATTGTGACTCATTCTTCATTATTACTATTAAAGTCTTTTACTAGGATGATGAACATTATGCATCGTTCTGATGTATAATTAAAAAGAGAGATTCCTCTCTAGGTATACTGTGTATATTGTGTGATACTGTGATTATACTGTGTATAATCCTCCCGCAACTTGTGGATGGCTTTGTCACCGACCCGAGGCCGCTAGTTGCGGCGACGGTCAATAGATGGCGTCAGGTTTTGACGTTTATTTTGACGGGAGAAGCGCCCATTTCTTCTATGGATTAATTTCCTCCCGGCAAATTTTCCATCTATATACACTGGTGTCCAAAAAATAAGAAACTTAACCAATATTGAAATTTCTCAAAAGCTAATTTATTAACAAATATAAAATTTAGTATACAAATAGTTTAAACTATGGAGAATTTGACTAGCTATATGAAAAAATATATATTTGAAATTATGAAATATGCAAATTATTACCAACATACCCAAAGCTAAGGTTCCAGATCTTAAAGAAATAAGATATAAATAGGGAGTATGATCACCTCTAACAGCTATCAAGGTCTCACAGTGAGCCCTCATACTGTTTACCAGGCTTTGGAGGAGGTCCAGGGGTAGTAAACCCCACTCCTCCAATAGAGCAGTTCTTAGCTCAACGAGGGTTCTGGGAGAGGGGTGACGAGCTCCAATACGCCTCTCTAGAGCATCCCACACATGCTCTATTGGATTCAGGTCCGGAGATCTGGCTGGCTAATCCATCCTTCGAATATTCTCGCTCTGGAGATATTCATTGACTAGCCTAGCCCTATGCGGACGAGCATTATCGCCCATAAAAATTAAATTGTGACCAATTTGATCTCTATAAGGTCTTAGATAGGGCTCAAGGATCTCGTCCCTGTACCTTTGGGCAGTTAAAGTGCCCCCAGAAAAAATGTGGAGGGGTGTGCGACTGCTAGAACTGATGCCAGCCCAGACTAAGAGACTGCCCCCTTTAAAACTGTCTATTTCCCTGATGTTACTGGGATGATAGCGGGTTCCAGGCTCCCTCCAGATGATAACTCGTCGAGAATCTGTGTTTAAACTAAATCTTGACTCGTCACTGAAGAGAACATTGGCCCACTGATCATGAGTCCAGGCGCGATGTTCCAAGCAGGCTCTCCTGTGAGCAGAGGTTAAAGGGATACAGACCATTGGTCGTCTTGCATAAAGAGCACCTTCGTGAAGCCTTCGGTAAACAGTTTGTCTTGAAATTCTCGTTCCAGTAGCACTTGAGAGTTCATTAGAGAGTTGAATAGCTGTCATCTCCCTATGGCGCTTGGCAGTTACGACCAGATAACGGTCTTCAGAGGTAGCTGTTTTTCTTTTTCTACTAGAACCTTCTTTTCTTTTGATGGTTCCTGTCTCAATGAACTGTTTCCATATTTTGCTGACCGCAGATTTATTCACATTTAGCCATTTTGCTACTTCAACTTGTGATTGCCCTTCCTCCATTCTTCCAACAGCTCTCCATTTCAAATCATCTGCTAAAATTTTTCGTAAACTCATAATTAACTAAGGATTAAATAAAATTATAATTGGACAATTCTTAGATGGGGTAAACGACACGCCATATAGCACACTTATAAAGACAAGCAAAAATTTGCATATTTTCAATTTTACCGAATCGAATGGTTGCGATAAATAAATTCTACGACTTAAAATACCTAATTATATTACTTTTTAGCTTTTAGCGTTGTATATTTTAAAACATATCATTAAAAAACAAAAGTTTCTTATTTTTGGACACCAGTGTATATATCAACACCTGACCCACTTATCTTTTATTTTTTCTATTGTTTTTTCATGTGTTAAGCGTTTTTACGCAAATTTGGCCTTAAATACCCATTTTCTGATTTCTCGAGAAGCCATTGGGACCAAAAATATTTTTGTTGGCAGTGGTTACAGACTTCTCCACACTGACGAGCGCCAACAGCGCGAAACGCGTTCGTGGATGGCTTTTCTTGATAAATCAAGAAATTGGGGTGGCCAAATATCACGGAGCAAGCTAAATAAACGTTTAGTTTATTTTTGCTCTACTAGATGGCGCTCTGCCATCTAAAAAGCACATGTGCTCGTGGTCAGGAGATGCCTTTTTTATTTTTAATATATATATGTATCAAAAGACAGATAAGTACCTTGTCCTTTAATTATGCATTAGGACATTGAATTATGTTTATCAACCCAGTAAAAACTGTTCGGTAGTGATAAGGAATAAGCCACAACACCAGTTTTGGCAAAAATTCAGCAAAACACTAACCTGTATACAATGGCTTCGGGCTGTGGGCCTCACTACACAGGGGCGGCTTCGATTTCATAACATCCTACTAGAATAAATTAGGATATTGGTCGAATTCATCAAAAAGGTGCTTGAGTTTGTGAAGTGGCAGACAAGAATACAACTTAAAGTTGCGGTTGGATGATATTCATTCCCTAGTGCCACCGTTATATTTACTGGGCGGATAAACTTAATGCATTGTTCTAATACATCTAATTCATATTTTCTAAAAACTTCTCATTATTTTTCCATCTCGTTATTTATCCATCTCTTTGAAAGATATCTATCATTATTTATCCATCTATTTGATAGAGATCTATCATTATTTATTTATCCATCTCTTTTATAAAGACTTCTCGTTATTTATCCATCTCTTTGATAGAGATCTATCATTATTTATTTATCCATCTCTTTTATAAAGACTTCTCGTTATTTATCGATCTCTTTGATAGAAATTTCTCTTTATTCAATCATCTATTTGATAGAGAGATCTCTTCCTCCATCTGTCCTGGAGTAATTCGACAATCGGTCCCCAAGAATGTCGTTAGTTACCAGAGCGAGGACCTTCCAGAATTCGTTCAAGTTATCTCCCCCAAGGGAATTATCTCCGATATCCAGTCGGAACTAATTTCTTCGCCCTTCTAATAGAAAGATAAGAAAACTTTAAATTTCTTTCTTTCCTTTTTTACAGCTTCTTTTCCCACGTTTTCGCTTTCGTTGTGAATGGGAAAATCTTGTTCTATTTACATAATAATATTATCTAATTCCGTATGTCATCTCTAAGATTTTTATACCATTTTTTTATTATTATTAATCGATATGACATAAAGGAAAACACTTCCAAAATGTCGTAAAATATACTTGGGGCGGTCAACGAGTAAGTTTGTCTCACGCTTCTCGAATTTCCACAGTCCCTACGCGTGCACACACGCTCATGGAATGGAGAATTCATAAATAGTATTAATAATACATTATAAAGGACTGCGGCGTATGATTATAAAGTAATACTTAAAGTTGCACCGCATAAGTTTCTTTTCTGTGATAAATCAATATTTATTTCAAAGAGAAATATCTACTATTTCTAACTTTTTTGGATGACGTATGAAAGGGTGAAAATATCATATATAGACCATCACTCTTCATATTTTCACCCTTTCATACGTCATCTAAAAAAGTTAGAAATAGTAGATATTTCTCTTTGAAATAAATATTGATTTATCACAGAAAAGAAACTTATGCGGTGCAACTTTAAGTATTACTTTAGTATTAATAATATTTATTGAACAGAAGGCGTTCCATTTTTAAAAGAAAGTTTTAAAAAATAATTTACAAATTTTGTAAAACATTGTTTTCTATGTGATAACCTTGACGTTTTGCAACAGCCCTGTATCGATGTTTCCAGGAAATAAGGCTTCGTCTTAGAATATTTTAATCAAGGCCTTTCCAACAGTCCTTAACGACTTTCCAGAGACCATCTAGTGTGTCTTCGGTTTTCCCATATCTAAGAGCAGTTTTCAGCAAACCAAAAACACAAAATTCTATAAGAGTCAAGTCTGGGTATTTGAAAGGAATGTACGAAGTTCAGTATTTGTATTTACTAAATCACTTCACCCTGAACTATTCAAATGAGCATTACTGATAGAAAGGTGTCATCTTTAGGAATTAATATCAACTAAAGGCTAATGAAAATGTATTATAGAAAATCTTGTATGCCGTTTCTTTGTAAATAACAAAACCAACCACGTACGTGTGTCTGGCTGTTGACCCTCGTCGGCGTGGTGTTGACTTCACCTCAGTAAGGTGGCCACACAGTAGGATTCTGAATATATTAGGGGAAAGTATTCAAAGCAATTATAATATATATTGTGGTGACCCGTGTGAGGATCGAACTCACGAACTTTAGTCTCATAATCTTTGATAAGTTGATTTAATTTTTGACAAGTTGATAAATAGGGAGTAGGCCCTAAAAATAAAAATAAAACTACATATATTATAAAAAAGGCATATCCTGACCAGGCTCATATAATTTTTTTTGTTTTTATTGTTTTCTCACATATACATTAAAAACAAAATAGGCATATCCTGAATGCTCACATGAGCTTTTAAAATGACATAGCACCATCTAGTGAAATAGAAATTAACTAAACCTTGATTTAACCTGTTCCCTGATATTTGGCCAATCCATTTTCATGATAAATCAAGAAAAGCCAACCACGAACGCGTTTTGGAATATTGGCCCTCGTTCTTCTCTATTTTGTACGAAATGTCTGTACATATATGTGAGTATTCCTTTAATTATATTTGACCAGGGCTAACAATTGTTAATAAATGACGTTGGCTGTGATTCTTTTGTAATAAGATCAGAAGTTTGTGAAATATACAAAATTATAACTCCTTTAATTGTTAAAACCTTTTATATTTTTAATTTTAAACAAAACACATGTTTGTATGTTGTTAAAAGAAACTATATAGCTCAGTAAAAACACAATACAAAAATGACCATAATGTGTTATCTAAATTGAACAACATATTTTAAAATTCAGACACTTTTAGCACGTAATGCCGTTAGATAAAATGGCTTACATCTCCCAAAATAAAATTCAGAAAATTTCCAATAAATCCTCAGACTGGAAGATTAAAGCGATTTGAGAGCATTTAAGGGATTCTATTTCAAATATCGCTTCAGGAGCAAGCTATTCGAGAAATTCGACATTCGAGGTTCTTATTTTTTCTCTATTCCACTCTTCTATAAATATTGCTTTCGAAGAAATATACTCGGAGGTTGCTAAGAAATAGGCCCAGAGAGTAGATTTGATATATGCAGCTATAAAAGATATATATTTATTATGGCTCTAACTATAAGGCTATGTATCGAAATTGTGGTTACTTTTATCGTCGTGAAAATATCGTTTTATTATATGATCCTTGATGAAAGAGTTATAATATAACGATCTATAAAATTGAAAAGTTTGAAGTTTATTACGTCATTCTCTCAAGCATCACTTTTTTAACAGAACTGTTCTTCTACTAATACAAAAATAAAACACACACCGCGCGCCATCATTTAAGTCTTATGGGAACACTCCGTACCAATTACACTTCCCAATATTTTTGTCAATATTGTTTCGACGCTTTCATCGGTCGTTGTTTGCGAACAAGGTTTCTAGAAATCATTAAGGGTTACAAGTGGTTACATTAGTTACGGTGGATACAGTTTTGTTCGATATGCTTTATTACCAGGAGCTGTTACTGGAATTGAGAGCTAGGTACATTTAGTTGGAATTGTCTCCAATGCCTGCCACCAGAAGAATCCTCCTCGTCTACGGCTGGCTCCCGTCCAGATCGAGCAAACTTTTGTGGCACCATCTTGCAGGATCATCTACACGCCCGGAGGCAACTCGCCTCTTTCACTCGCCGCAGATGTGACCAGAATCTCCTTGTCCCTCACAATGGAATGCCGTTTTTGATGCCTGTTGGGGAAAAATCGTGGACTTCAGCTGCTTCAGCTATCGTATGTGAGGGGTCACACATGATATCTGGAGCAGCTGGAGTCCACAATCTTTCCCCAACTTTACTTTAGAATCTTAGCCTCTAAGATAGATTGTCATCCATTTTATAATATCTTGATTTTAAGAAGAATTAAAGTTATATGTGTGCTGATCTTAGGTGAATTTTAGGATGAAAAAAAAATGTAATTTCACAAGATAGCTTGATATCTAACGTTTATATAAAACTGAAGTATAACAACCAGTTTTTAACAGAACAATACAAAATAACGCTATATATGGAAAGTCTTATAGACATACAGCTAATTTGCATAACTATAAAAACTGTTTGAGATGCAAATCTAAAGAGCGCTGTAGTTTAAATAGAGTTTTTGAAGAGAAAAATTAACAAAATAAACAGAAAATGTATCTTCGAGTAACTCTGGGTATAAACATACAATATTCATGAAATAACTATTTGTATAAATCTGGAAGTTAAATTGTTGGTTGACGCTATTTAACGTATGGGATATAAATACCTCCAGCTCTCTGTACGCTGTGTTTAAACTTCGATATTATCACAATGTGTGCGATAACACTGAATAAAGCGTATTAATACACGTAAATGATTCTAAAATAGGTAATCTGAAATATATATACTCCCTCAGAAGATTATTTTGATAGATTTTCAGTGAATATCATTAATCAGCATTAGGATATTTATAAAAGACTAGACGAATGGCCCGGGCAACGCCCGGGTTTTACCCGAGTGCGAATATATTTTTAAAACGTTTTATTCTTCATCTAGATCTTCATCTTGTCTACACCTTGTATACATCTTGCTTCCTAGGGTTGCCTAGAGTGGCCGCTATAGACAGAGTGGTCTGTATAGACAGGTGGATGTTACACACAGCTGATAACAGGGTTGCCTAGAGTGGCCGCTATAGACAGGGTGGTCTGTATAGACAGGTGGATGTATCACACAGCTGATAACAGGGTTGTCTAGAGTGGCCGCTATAGACAGGTGTATGTATCACACACCTGATAACAGGGTTATCTAGAATGGCCGCTATATACAGGGTGGTCTGTATAGACAGGTGGATGTATCACACAGCTGATAACAGGGTTGTCTAGAGTGGTCGCTATAGACAGGGTGGTCTGTATAGACAGGTGTATGTATCACACAGCTGATAGCAGGGTTGTCTAGAGTGGCCGCTATAGACAGGGTGGTCTGTATAGACAGGTGTATGTATCACACTGCTGATAACAGGGTTGCCTAAAGTGACCGCTATAGACAGGGTGGTCTGTATAGTCAGGTGGATGTAACACACTGCTGATTACAGGGTTGCCTAAAGTGTCCGCTATAGACAGGGTGGTCTGTATAGACAGGTGGATGTAACATACTGCTGATAACAGGGTTGTCTAGAATGGCCGCTATAGACAGGTGTATGTAATAATAACAGGGTTGTCTAGAGGGGGGGCAGGGAGGACACGTGTTCGCCGGCAGCCAATGGGCGCGCATTCTATCCGTGAGCTTCAGACAGAATAAGGCAATTATATATATAGATGTTAGAGGACACAAAATAGTTATCCGCATTTTTACATGAACATCTTATCTTCAAAATTTTAAAAATTTCGTAAATACATTTAGCTTCAGTTAACCTAATATATATCTTCTAATATATAAAAGTCAATATCTGTTTCGCGATAAACTCAAAAACTACTGAACCAATTGGTACCAACTTTTGCATGTCGCTTTTTATAAACCTGAGGAAAAATTTCGGCTACATTTTGATTAGTATTTTTAGCTATTTATTTTTTTCATTTGAAGAACTTTTTTACGCGGAGTAAATACAAGGCGAAGTAACACAACACCAGGCCAATTAAGCGACCAATGAGCGTTCTGCTTTTTTTTTTCAAGTTGCTTGCGTACTTTTTTTCAAAATATCTTTTTATACGAGTGTTATTTTTTTACAAAAGTATTGAGGTAGAAATTTATATTACTAAGTTACCGTGAGTGCACACAATGCAATTTAAAAAAAAACTTTACAAAATTAGCGTTACTGTATATAAATAATAGCTTTCGTATATTTTATCATTAATTTTTGTTCAGGCCGTTGTTTTTTTTTATATCTTAAAAGATAGTTTAAAATGCAGTCGCAGTCATTAGCAAACACATATGTTTGCCTAATTACCATGTGCTCTTTTTTTTTTACAGAAAAATATTTACATGCTAGTATTTTGGATTATTATTTTTTATATATATAAACTTTTTTTTCTTATTCTTAATGAGAAGATGGGCATCGCAGTCAAGATCCATCGCAGTCACTCACTCAACTCAGGCAATTTCAAGGGTTAATGAGCTGGGGCGGATACCTGAGTGGAAAAGCTGCCATCTATTTAAACTATATTGATTTTGAAACAACTAAATGGATTGCAAAAAATAATTAAATCAAATACCTAAACACTAATATAATACAATTTTTCCATCACACACTCTTTTTGCCTGTGGTTTATGCGTTACTTCTTTATTGCTATTCTATGGCACTTCTACTATTTATTATTGATGTACTTTCAATATGAAGGAAATTGCACTCGGGGAAATTCTCGGGCGAAGCCGGGTCATTCGTCTAGTATGTCATATATTAAGAATCAAATTTCTTTCACCTGTAGCATATAAAATTAACCTATGAGGATGTATAGAGAAAGAGAGCCATATCAGATGACGTTGTCTGATGCAGAATTCTCTCCCGCATAAAAATATAGTCGATAATTCTTGGACTATGATGTCATTGCCAGCCCGGTCCTCTCTCTCAGAAACCCCTGGATTTAGTCGTCAATAGCCAGATTTCTCTACGTCACTGCCGGACTTCTAGCCTTCTCGCCTACATCAAACAGCTATGTCTGTGTCCTTTGTCACTTTCCATATCTATACTTTCTAACGTTCTTTATAGTTTACATCCTAAAGATGATTGGTATTCACTTAAATGTCGATCATAAAGACAGAGGTTTCAGGCCGCAATTCAAAATCCTTTAAAATAAATTACACTTTGACCAGAAAAGGTTTTAATTTTCGACGTTTTGTCAAATTACGTTTGTCTTTATTTTTCTTCCTGATGGTGGCAAAATATTTTTGTCGAAACGTCAAATTATTTCGAATATCTTTGAAAGATCGATGGAAATGAAGCTAATTTTCTGACCGATGTGTTAGCTTTCTACTGAATGCCACTAGGCAACTTTAATATTCTAAATACAGTAGATACCAATTTGTTTATCGATAATGTATCTAATAATCTTTATGCGAGAATAATAATAAAAATAGTGATTATATTTACTACACTGATTTTGACAATTTTTAAAGATCGAGTTTGTAATTTCCTTCCGCACGAAATTTTTCTCTCGCTACGTACCTTTTGACTTTTAAAAGTTAAGCCTTTATTAACTTCTACTGCAAGTACAATTGAACTGGCTTTGATATCGCACATGTGTATTGAAGTATAACAGCGCCCAGTTATTCGATTTTTGAGAGAGACCTGAGACCTTCTTATGTTTCTAGAGGAATTATGGATAAGTTTAGAGTATGGTACTTCATATTTATCAAACCTATCGAACATTTATTTTTCAATGCATTCTTATCATTAGATTTTATGTTTTTATTTCTCTGAAAAAATGTTCAAAAGAACATTTTTATTTATTGATCCATGAGCATGAAGAACGTCTATCTCAAAATAGCTACCATATTTACTGTTCGAGCTTAAAGATTTTCACACGCAGTAGCTCATCTAACGCTATTGCTTTTATCAACCTTCAAAATCATTGTATTGATCTTATATTACTTTTATAGACTTTTGATATTTTTTATTTACTCTTCCTGCATTTACAAAACGTCCCACTCGCAGTTCCCTTTTTGTATTTTATAGCAAAGTGGAACTTCTTTAAAACTCGAAGCATATTTTATCAACAGTGTTAAGTCTAATTGAAAAGGAAATCATCTCCTGAACGTGCAACTGTAGAAAATTGATAACTTGAGCCATATATTTAGAATGATCGATATATTTCAAGACCAGCCAACAGCGTGCATGTTTCGGGCTGTTGACCCTCAGCAAAGAGGTGCAGACAGCACCTTAGCAAATCAAACAAGATAATCCTTGAGGATTCCTTCTAACTCAAGGAAAGGCTATTCAAGACAAAAATTGCGTGAGCTGTACTTTAGTAAACTATATTAAAAAGAACATAGGGCGAAGGTAAACGTATACCTATTGATTCTGTACATTCTCTCCTTATTCTAATTTTGATAACGTTTCATGTGTTTTTCTGAGGCCTGTGTACATTTATAAAACGATTAGTATAATGAAAAGAGTGTGCGGAAAGAGGTATTCAGAACCTATGAATAATAGTCCTTCTATATGTATGTTATAGATTAGAAATTTTTTGTGTGTTTGATTGTTGAAAAGAGGTGCAGTCGTGGAAAAATAAAAATAATTATTTACCTTTCAAGCAGATTTTTATTTTTGAATCTCTTGAAGTAAAAATATACATAAAATTATTTATATCACAGGAATATAGAATTTATATGATGAATTCTATAATCGTGGATAAAAGATAGGTAGGGTTAAATATACATATTTACAACAATAATAATTAAAAGTGATATTTTTTAATATATGGTCAAAAATGCAGAACAGTCAATGAATGAAAAAATAAAATATATGTTTTTAAAAAAAATAAAATATTTGTATTTTAGATTATATAATATGTATATAACACACCTAAATTATTCATCAAAAGTCGCACAAATACTAAAGAAACCAACAATTGATAAGTGTTGACTTAATATATTTAAATAAATCAAGTTTTCTAACAAGACTGAGAATAATTTCATCGTGTCGCAAAATAAATCAAGTTTATAAATTGGAAATTTTCATAGATGATGCAACTTTGGTCTCTTCCTAAATGAACCCTTCTGATCGAATTTAAAAGTATTGAATTGGGAGACGATTCTCTCGAGTTAAAAATTTGAAACAACCTCAACAAATTATTTTCAATCAAAGCATCATAAGAAATAACATCCTATTGCTAGAAATGTCTCTCTAAAAGAATAATATTTTAGAATATAGTCAGAATCACGAAATTATCCACTATGTAGTACTTATGTAGTGGGTTCTATCCCTTGAAGTAAAATTATCGATGATGATTTAATCCTTGAAAAAATATTGAGAAACTCTGAATTGATCATGTAATAATTCTTGATATCCTACACTAATCATTGTCGGGCCCAAGCTCTTATATGTCAATTCCTTACTGGAGATTTTCCCGCACAAATTACAATGAAACTTCTCATGTTGGAATTATAAATAGAAGGTATTTTATAAACATTTCACAGAATTCAAACTCAAAGGCTTGCATCAGTCAGAAGACCTAAGCTCTATTGCTGTGGCTACAGATTTATTCTTCACAAAGGTATTATTGCCAAAAGGCATCATTATGGTTCATGTTGATTATTTCCTCAAACTCTAAGAACATTTTTGAAAACAAACAATATTCTTTATAATTTTTTCAATTATGTTCAAATTCATCTCGAGATTGATATTTTGATTAATTGTTTCAAAATAATTGATACCTATTATTGTTAATCACAAAACCCTATCGTTATGATCAACGCTTTCCTATAAATTTTTTAATGTTTTCTTCTGATTCTCATGAGATCAAGAATTCATGATTTTATATCAACACTTTCCTGCCAATTCAAGGATCCGTCATTAAGATCGATAGCTTTTTGTGAGCTCAATATTTCGTTATTTTTATTAAGAGTTTCTTGTGAACTCGATACTTTACCCTTTCCTATTAATATATTTCCGCTAATTCAAAATGTATTGTTTTAAAGCATAAGGTTTCTATTTACAAAACTTCACTCAACTATATTCAATATGAATAAATATGATAACCGAATCCTGCCGATTTGGTAAGTACAATATTCGCCTAAACCTACCTATTTCATAATGATACTCCATAATTCTGTTTCAAATTATATAAATGCATATACTGCTGCATAGAAATTCATTCTTTTTTTTTTTAATGTTTTTTTTTTTTTTTTTTACTTATCCTTTTTTTTAATGTTATATTTGTAAAATAATGTTTCATGGGGTATATAAATGCTTTCGCGAAATATTTAATAATCATACTATTTAAATTGTGATTCTTACACTCATTAATTTATTTTAAACAATATATATATATATATAATATAACAATAAATAGTTGTATAGTTTTATAGTTAAGTTTTCTATTAAAATTATCTTCATTATTTTGATTATTTAAATTCAAATTATAAAATTTGTAAATTGTTATTATTTAGTATAGATAGAGAGGGAAAAAAAAATCCTTTACTTCTAACACATATTATTCTATATATAGGATTAGAGTATGTCTAAATGACGTGTAAAAGCCGATGCAAAAGACGTTACGTTGTTAAATTTTATTGTTATTAATTATAAATATATAATTAACTAGATGATGTGTTAGAAGTAAAGGAATTTTTTTTTCTCTCTATCTATACTAAATAATAACAATTGATTAATAGTAAAAACTTAAAACTCTTCCGGTGTACAGCTTATGAAAAAACGTATCATTAAATGGAAGATAGGTATCTTTTATTTGTAAACGTTACGAGCTTTCGGGCAAACGCCCTTCTACAGGTTTGACCTGTCAAATCTGTAGAAGGGCGTTTGCCCGAAAGCTCGTAACGTTTACAAATAAAAGATACCTATCTTCCATTTAATGATACGTTTTTTCATAAATAATAACAATTTACAAATTTTATAATTTGAATTTAAATAATCAAAATAATGAAGATAATTTTAATAGAAAACTTAACTATAAAACTATACAACTATTTATTGTTATAATTAATTTAGATTTAGCTTGCTAATCTAACCAAATCTACTTGATATGATTTATCATTCTTATCAGTTTGCTCCTTGAGTTTTAAATGTAGAATCACTGTTATATTTTTATTATATAGTTTTTACACTATATATATATATAATATAACGAATGAAGACATTGAGACACGAATGTTTCCCTTCACAAATAAATCAAACTTCTACTGTCCTTACTGTGAAAAAAAAATATTGGCAGGGATTGGCTCATTAATGGTGAGCCCTCCGATCAGTTTCGCCAATTTAATCTACCAGGCCGCTTCTTTAGAGCTCTAATACAGTATTGGATCATTCTGCTTTTATATGCTTCACTGAATGTTGGAATCTTAGAAATGGTATTTAAGAAAACTATGGACATAAGCTTTTTGGACAGAAGAATTACATTTAAATATTTGTATCGAGCAATGCTTTTCTGCAAACAATAAGGCCAAGTTAGGCATAAATTAATACAAAGCAATAACGCGCCATCTTAATAACGAATGAAGACATTAAGTCGCGAATATGTTTCCGTTCACAAATATATATAATATATCACAAATCTTAAGAGAGGATAGAATTCCTGCGATATATGGGAGCACGTCTCTTCTTATTGAACTGCATTTTCGTGGCATTTTCTGCACAGAAAAGGACCAGTGAATTCACTGCAACATCAACATTCTGCTCTTGTACTGCCACAGCCAGGAACCATAGGTTGGCTTCTTGAATAAATTTAACAAAGTTGGTGCTGTGGAAATTCTACTGATCCCTGTCTCCACGTCTTCAGCAGAGAAGATGGAAATAAATAAGTTTCCTGTAATTCAAAGGATAAGGTGCCCATTATATAGCAGCTATATGAAGCGTTTCATTTAAATTTAAAGAAACCTTTCGCCTTCGTATACTTATCTCTTTCTTGTATTTATCATATTATCATTAATCATTAGCTATACAATATATGTTTTAAACATAAGGCAGATATCAGAGCGGGATCTATGTACAAGATTTAGAACTAATCAGCGAGCACCATTTATTTTTAAAAATAATGTCCTATATTTGTGAGAGAAAAAACCGTACTATATATATATTATATAAAAATAATAAGATTTTCTGAGTGATTTTGATCATCTTGAGTATTATGTTATGGTAATGCAGTCGTGGTTAAAATCTTGAAAGAATAATAATAAAAATAGTTTTGATCAGATATTGCTTTAATTGAACTTATGGAATATATTAAAAAAAACATTATTAAAGTTCTTCCTGGCTTAAGGCGTAAATATAAAAAATGTAAAACTTATTTACATAATGTACAAAAGATTTGAGCCGGCCATCGGGTAACAACAACAATGAGTTTTTATAGGGGAAGCGTGACCTCTGGCGGTCGATTTAACAGAATATTTGATTCTATGATATATAATTTTAAATAAAATAATATTTTTATATGACATATATATATATAAATAGTTTCATATTTTAGCTTTTAGGTTTTATGATATATATATATATATATATATATATATATATATATATATATATATCTGATATGTGTACATTACAAAACTTTAAATTAAACAAAATACAATCTCAACAATATATAAATCAGAAGTTTAATATTGAAATTCACTTTTATCCCAATTTTCTATTCATATTCATACAATGAAAGAATAAAATTAAAACAATACAAGTTTGAAGTCCTAATTGTTTGTTTTAAATCAGAATATTTTAGAATCAAGATAGAGAGAGACTGATAAAAGAATCCGTTTTATTTAGAATTAATTTAAACCAATCTCTACTCACATATTAAGTTAACAAAAGACCCAGTATATTTATTTATACAGTCTTCATTAAACTTCCAACACACGATACAAAATTTGTTTTTGTTGCCCAGGTTTCAATTTCAATTAAACATAATGAAAACAAATCTTATTTAAAATCGTATTTTTGTCACCAAACTTCTTTAGAATTGCATTTAATTTAATTAGTGGAGAAAAAAGGAGAGGATCTATATGAACTAATTGTTTTAAAATGAGTTACTGGAAAAAACGTAGTCAGTTGGTTTGAAAACCGACACACTCAGGGGAAAAAAAGTGATATATTTGATACAGTGGAGCAATATCTGGAGAATATGATGGACGCCTCCACTCTATAATTTTCTTAGAAATTTTCCCGCAATTTTACACTATTTGTTTCGAACTTCAATTTACTCTTTGAATAAAAGTTATATTTTAAACAAATATTTGGTTTCAGATTTGGGTATATATATATACCTTGATGTTGTGTGCTTTTCTAAAATACATATATGTTATACTATAAATACGTGTAATAATTATATATGATGCATCTTAATATATATTTTATGCATTAGCGCGCCATCTTATATGAAAATTCGAAATTATTATAGTGGAGTATGATTCTTTTAAATATTAAACAATTTCTACTGTCTTTACTGCAATGGAAAAATTAAAGGGAGGGCCTGGCTCATCAGTGGTGAACCCTCCCAGCGTTTTCGCCAGTTTAATCTACCATACCGCTGTTATATTGCATTTTTCGACTTTCTATTTATAATGATACTGATGCTAGACTCTTTGAATGGGTATTTTAGGTGAACTATAGACAAAGGTTTTGAGGACAGCAGAATTACATACAATTATAATAATATTTATATATGACGTTAAGAGCTATTTTATAAAATAGGAGGTATATGAACGCAATGTCTCTCTCTCTCTCTCTCTCTCTCTCTCTCTCTCTCTCAGGTTGTTAAACGCTTTCATCTCTAGACATCAAATATATAGATAGTTACAAAAATAAAATAATAAACACGAATTTTCTTTTCCAAATACAATAAACTTTCCACGATCTGCGATAAAATGGGCGAAATTGCTGGGAGGGTTCACCACTGATGAGCCAGGCCTTCCCAATGTTTTCCATCGCAGTAAGGATAGAGGAAAGTCTGTTTTATTAGGAAAATAAAAGGTGTGCCTATTAGTTTTATTTATTACATATAGATGGCGCTTTTATGTTTAATAGTGTTAAAATTCAGAATTACCAATGCCAAAATCCCGCCAATAGACCTTTCTCGCACACGAAACAAAATAGATCTGATATTCATTTCATGATTGACTTTGGGAAAAATACATTTGCATCACTTCTCAAATATTTTGACAATGTGATAAGACTAATAATGCCTAGTATTGGAATATTCCATTTTGCAAGTTGGTTTTATAAAACAATAGAGAGCCATCTATATAGAAGAAATAATGGAATTAAGTTGGTTTTGTAATTGAGTTGTGAATTATTTACCTCAATATTTTTAACGCTTTACTTCGGTGACCTTCAATAAGCCTTTTCAAGGATCTATTTTGCTTGTGTTTACTTTCATTATCAAGATAAATTTATTGAAACGGGTGAAAGAGGATCGTCGAAGCGTTGGAAGTAGTGAAAAAGGTTAAATAAATATTTTACAACTCAGTATTGTTGTTATATAAAACGATATACGCGTTGTTATTAATACAGTGTCGGTCTTTTTTCGTACTCCATCTTTCCGGGAATAACCTTCCCTTGTGTGTGTTGCTTCGATTTCCTTGGCAACTAGCAAGGCAAGACAGTTACACTCGTCGAAATAGGCAATTAATTTAGTATAAAAATCCAATAATGGTCTCTAAAACGTATATGTATTTCGATAGATTTAGAGAGAGTGTAAAAGAGTATCATTGATAATAATATTTATCTGTAAAATATACATTGAGTCACTAATACGGTCTATTTAAATCACTTTTCAATTAGTCCATTTTGGAGACTTATGCATACTATAGAATTTATAGAATTTTGGTTTGTTGTAAAATTTACGGTTATAACAATAATATTGCCTTATAATCAATATCGATTTTATAGTCCCGAATATGAGTGTTTATTTATTTTTAAAACTTCAACTTTAAAAACACGTGATAATGATCTATGTTGGAATTGATTAATGAAAAGGTTTTTATTTAACACACACACACACAACTACATTTAAAACATTTTAGTATTATTAATAATAATTGTTGGATAACTGAATGCTACACACGACAGCTAGCGCCACACTGGACCTATCATCATCACAACTGTTTGTTTACCTTTTCTTCTCTATATTACAATAACTGTTCGCTACCATAACTTTGTCTTTCTTACTAAATGGATAATAAAGATTATTATCATATAATCCTCAACGTCCTCATGCCTTCCTACAAGCTGTAAGTACCTAAATCTTACAACAATTAGATTATGAGACTGAATATTGCATGAAATTCAACTAACGAGTTAAGACAAAGAAAAAAGGCTTAGCAAAAATGGCGTCACTCCCGAGCCACGATGTAACCCTAAATAAGCTCGACGGCTATAACTACTCACTATGGTCTTTCAAAATTGAAATGCTCTTGCAAAAGGAAGATCTTTGGGAAGTTGTCACCGAAAATATACCAGATGAACCTAAAATCGAATGGAAAAAGAAAGACTCAAAAGCTAGAGCTATCATTAATCTAAGCATCGCCGACTCACAAATAGTGCATGTCAAAAACCTACTAACAGCCAAAGCTACCTGGGACACTCTTAAAAATATCTATGAAAGAAAAACACTCTCAGGAAAAATTTATTTGCTAAGGAAACTATACAGCTTAAAACTCGAAGAAGACAAAGACATGCAACAGCACATCACTACCATGATGGAAATAGTTGACAAACTGCGAACCATTGGCGAAACACTAAAGGACTCTCACATCACGGCTATACTGCTTTGCTCGCTTCCAAAGAGTTACTCCAATCTCATCACGATGTTGGAATCAAGACCTGATGACGAGCTAACGCTTGAATTCACCAAGAACAAACTCCTTGATGAACACACACACAGAGTAGAAAGCTCGAAAGACGAAATCACCGGATCAAAAGCCTTAAAAAACCTCCACGGAGCTTCAAGCCAAAGAAGAGAAAA
This sequence comes from Cordylochernes scorpioides, assembly GCA_030710605.1. NCBI lineage: Eukaryota > Metazoa > Arthropoda > Arachnida > Pseudoscorpiones > Chernetidae > Cordylochernes > Cordylochernes scorpioides. The sequence goes on along the minus strand of CP092864.1, from coordinate 76,134,346 downwards.
AGAGAAGAAATTCTGTTCTTTCTGCCACAAACCAAACCACTCCAAAGAAGAATGTTGGCACTATCAAAAGCGAAACAACAGCAACAAAGAGTACAAATATGAAAACTTCAGAAGAGGAAACGTACCAAAGTACACAAATAAGTCGAGTGTCACCCAAGAACAATCAACAAATCAGAGAACAACAAAAGGACCTAACCCAAAAGCTCTCAATTGCACTCAACGAGAAGCAAGTGTACACAACTGGTTCATCGACTCTGGAGCCACATCTCATATGGCGTACGACGAAAGCTTCTTCACTGCACTTAACAGAGAGCAAACACAAAATGTTGTGGTTGCTAATGGCAATAAGCTGCAGGTCAAAGGGATAGGACAAGGAGAAATCAAAGTCATCACACCCCAAGGAAAGACTGACACCTTACTTCTCACAAAAGTTCTCTACATCCCGGAACTAACAGACAACCTTCTGTCAGTGAGTGCGGCCACCTCCAACGGATGTAAAGTGACGTTCAACAGAGATTGGTGTACCATCGAAAGAGACAACACAGCCCTCGCGAACGGTATACTTGACAATGGAATGTACCGACTCCACCTGGATGACAACCCCCAAACTCGCACATTCAAAGCAAATGTTGCAAAACAAAACCACTGCAAGAACAAAAATTGCCTCATGCTCTGGCACGACAGACTAGGACACAGAAATATAGAATCAATTAAGAAGATTCGAAATGAGAACCTAGCAAGAGGACTAAGTCTAAATAACTGTTCGCACAGCACAGACTGCGTTCAGTGCATTCAAGGAAAACTCACCGAAACCCCTTTTCCAAAGAAGACAGAGTACAGAGCAACTGAAACGCTTCAACTTGTCCACAGTGATATCTGCGGTCCATTACCAACTAACTCTCTCAGCGGTAAGAGATACTTCATCACCTTCACTGATGACTACAGCAGATACACGAAGATCTACCTCCTGAAAGGAAAAGACGAAGCCTATGAAAAAATAAAAGACTACGTCATCTCAGCACACACGGAATTTGGAAAAAATATCCAAACCATACGGACAGACAACGGTCGTGAGTACGTAAACCGACAAGTCGAAGATTTCCTGAACCAAAGCGGAATCAAACATCAGCTAACAGTCCCCTACTCACCAGCCCAGAACGGAGTAGCAGAAAGGAAAAATCGATCACTAATGGAGATGACAAGATGCTTGCTGTTTGACTCAGGACTCCCACAGTCTCTATGGGCGGAAGCGGTTACCACAGCTAATTACCTACACAACCGAATACCCTCGAAAGCTACAGACAAGACTCCTTTTGAACTATGGACCAACAGGAAGCCCAGTCTGAAGCATCTAAAAAGATTCGGATGTAAAGCCTTCGCCTATATTCCCAAGATAAAAAGAAACAAGTTGGATAGCAAAGTTATCGAAGGGATTTTTCTTGGATACGATGATCGAAGCAAAGGATACAGAATCCTGCGCGACACAGACAACATCACAATCAGCAGATCCGTAAAATTTATAGAAAAAGAAAATGGGTTTCACCACGCTTCCTCAAAAACAACTTCACCACAAGTACTAAGTACAGATCTAACTTCCTCTTATCATTTTGGAAATGCAGAGGAAAGTCAGGAACCAGGAACACAATCCGAAAACCTTGAGGACTCAGAAACCGAGGATTACATTCAACCCGGTACAAGCACAGGAACACAAGTGGTCACACAAAGAAGATCCACGAGACCAACAAAGGGAATACCTCCCATAAGAAATGACTACATGCTGTACAAAACTGAAGCTCAAGACATTCAGACACCCACCAGCTACTCGGAAGTCCTACAATTACCAAAAATAGAAAGAGAAAAATGGCTACAAGCAATGAACGAAGAACTAAATTCTCTTGAGAAGAACAATGTCTGGGAACTAACGCCTCTACCTAAGGACAAAAAGATCATAGGATGTAAATGGACCTATAAACAGAAACTCAACTCCAAAGGAGAAATAGAGCGGTACAAAGCCAGACTCGTAGCAAAAGGGTTCAATCAGAAATTTGGCCGAGACTACGAAGAAACCTTTGCACCAATTGTGAAGCATTCTACAATTAGAGCCTTCCTAGCTGCATCAGTCTACAAAGGGATGCAAGTGATCCACCTCGACGTCAAGACAGCGTTCCTACACGGCGACCTAGATAAAGAACTCTACATGGAACTCCCAGAAGGACTCCATACAAAACAAACAAACGAAGTCTGCAAACTAAAGAAGGCAATTTACGGTCTAAAACGAGCCGGAAGATCTTGGAACACAAAAATCGCAAACACTCTAATTAAAAATAACTTCAAACAGAGCATTGTAGACCCATGCCTATTCACCAAGAATGAAGAAAACCATTCCATCTACTTGATTCTATATGTGGATGACATGCTCCTTGCAAGCGATTCCAAAATAATCATCCAAAACACTGTAAAAACTCTCGAAAAAGAATTCGAAATAAAGAACCTTGGAGACCCCACTCAATTCATTGGTATAGAAATCTCAAGGAACAGAGAAGGTGATCTCCTTCTGAGCCAAAAGAATAAAATCCAAGAATTAGTTGAAAGGTACAATCTCCAAGAAGCGAAACCTGCTTTCACTCCCATGGAAAGCGGATATCCCGGTATATCTGATGAAAAACTTCTACCAAACAACGTCCAATACCAACAACTGATAGGCTCACTATTGTACCTAAGCGTAGTATCCAGACCAGATATCGCAGCTCCAGTCTGCATACTCAGCAGCAGAAACCAGAATCCTAGAAATTGTGACTGGAATGTAGCAAAAAGAATCGTAAGATATCTAAAAACTACTAAAGAACTCGAGCTACGCATATCTAACCAAAAACCTCCCACGCTGGAAGCATACAGTGATGCCACATGGGCAAGCGACAACACCGACAGAAAATCACTAAGCGGAAACTTGTTCCTACTGGGTTCAAACCCCATCTCATGGATGACTGGGAAACAAGGTTGCGTATCTCTCTCATCCACCGAAGCGGAACTTATCTCCGCAGCTGAAGCCTCACAAGAACTGTTATGGCTTCTCGACTTGCTAAAGGATCTCGAACTGGAACAGAAAGCTCCAATCTACTTCCACCAAGACAATCAATCATGTCTCAAGATATGTTCATCCGAAAAAGTGTCTTCTAGAACCAAGCACATCGCAACCAAGATCCATCACCTGAAGGATCTTCAGAAGAAGACAGTGATAAAAATGGTCTACTGCCCAACTGGCGACATGAAGGCGGACATTCTGACCAAGCCGCTACCAAGGCCGACATTTGAGAAGTTACGCTACAACCTCGTGATGTTTCCACATTCATGCCGGGGATTTGTTGGATAACTGAATGCTACGACAGCTAGCGCCACACTGGACCTATCATCATCACAACTGTTTGTTTACCTTTTCTTCTCTATATTACAATAACTGTTCGCTACCATAACTTTGTCTTTCTTACTAAATGGATAATAAAGATTATTATCATATAATCCTCAACGTCCTCATGCCTTCCTACAAGCTGTAAGTACCTAAATCTTACAACAATAATATTATTATTTTTTAATATATAATTCAGAAATATTAAAAAATAGCTATGACTAACACTGGATTTATTCTTGTATTTTGAGATATCTAAAATCAAGTAAACATGAAATTATATTTTAGAAAGGTTCTTCTGATTCAGTGTTTTAAGAACAATATATTATTTTATTTATACAATGTTTATATAATTACAAATACATACAAATACATTTTTTTCAATACAATACTTTTAGATATTAAATATCTAACTATATTTATAAATAATTAATGATAGGTATACATTTTTCTGAAAATAGGGGTTCTTAAATATTTTAAAACCAAATTACAAAATGAGTTTAAATGGCGCCGTTTTCGGATAAATTCTGTAGCAGCAGATCATTTATCAATACGCCTTCATCCAAACTTTCCATTTGACATGCAGCTCTAAGATTTATGTTGATGGAAAATTAATGTTTTATTTACATTCACTGTAGAAAACAGTTTTTCGGTTATTGTTTGTCCTTTATCTATAAAGCTATTTTTGTTTTTTCTTTAAATACGAACGCATTTATTTTCAGATTTGTTGTAATATATAAAGAATTAGAAGCTTTCTCTTTCTCTAGCTCTAAAGATTTAAAATATATATTTGATGATTTTAATATATTCATTTATAATATAGTTAATCAAAATTATCTAAATTTTTTCATAAGTGTTTATAGATAAATGAAATAAATATATTTTGTTATTTTATTCGTAGATCACAAAACGAATCTTGACGCTAGCCTCTTAATGTAATCACGTGATATGTTAAATGATAAATGACCGGAGGAAAAACATCAACCACTTTGTATAGAAAAAAATACTTTACTTATATTATATTAATAAATTTTCCTGGTATCTATTATATCTATATATATATATATATATATATATATATCTTGTAAATTATATATATGTATGTTATATCTCGTTAATAATTTAAAATAAAATTTAATAGTTCTATAAATAAATATAGATTTTGCAATTTGAAGATAACATTTTACACTTTATTAACAACATTTTCATTTCTGAAATATATTATTCGATTTTATTTGATATTTTAGAAAATATATTATAAATATTTCAATTTTATTAGAAAAACTTTTATTTTAATTGAAAATTGAATATTTTAAAGATATTTATCCGTTTTAATCAAACATTAGAATGAAAGCATTTGATATTTTCTCAAGTAAAGTTAACCACTGTTTAATATGACGTCCAATGTTTCCAATATTTCCTTTACAAGCTGCTCCCCAGTTAATATTTCATCTGTTTTCATAACTATTGTTTAAAATATATTTTTATGTAGAACATAAACATCGTATTAGTATTTTAGTTGTTATTAAAGTGTAAAATGTGGCTATATACATGAAAAATGAACAATTTTAACGCCTTGCCAAATGTTTATTTTTATTTACTTCTCCTGACGAAGACAAAAGATATTTGTCGAAACGTTGAGAAAAAAAAAACTCCAACTGGCCGAAGTGTCTATTTTTCATATAAATATGAATGCCGGCCAGGCAGCCTCTATCTTTACGATAAATGAAAAAGTTGTTATTAAAGTGCGAAATTTTGTATTTCTATAAATTACAAATAGTGTATTTTGATATAAGAAAACATATCTCTCTAAGAAACTAGAAACGAACCTATATTCGGGCCGTGAACCCGGTTCTGTTGAAGGAACCTATTGCATTTTGGTCAATTCCATTTGAGGACTGTGGATTATAGCGTTGATCATTACACAATGACTTCATGTGGTTCAATAAGTAAATCCTTAATCCTCATATTTGTCCAAGCTGAATTGAAAATATATGGCTAAACTCTTCATAAAATTCCTAAAAGCATAATCTTCAAATCGTCAATTCTGTAATTCTGATTTTGTGTCATTTGTGTAAATGACTTATATGGCTTCATCTCTTTTGAAAAACAAGTAAAATCATGGGCAAAACATAAGGAATTTGTTCCTTTTAGCATGTATATCGGGATTCAGATAATAACTCTGAAAGATATTTGATACACAGTAATCTTTATTGATGGCACAAGAGATAACCAAGTGTTTACAAAATTGCCTCTGTCTCCTCCAAAAAACAGACAACCAGATACATCAAAGACTTTTTACTTAAGTTTTGTCCATGAGTGTATTTTTAAAATTTCAGGATTCATTATGGAAATTTTCATCAATTGAATTTCTGTTGGAAATATAAATTAGATGTCGTTTATAAAACATAAAATAAATTATGAGAAAATAACGTGTCAACTATACATAAGGAATGAAACCATTAAAGCACGATTGTTTCTTTCATCAATAAATAAAACTTTGTATGTCCTTACTGCGATAAAAAAAAAATATTTGGGAGGTTTGGCTCATCAGTGAAGAACTCTCCCAGCGGTTTCGCCAATTTAATCTACCAGACCGCTACTTAGAGCTCTAATACTGTTTGGACGGTTCTGCTTATATATGCGACACTGAAGGAAGGAATCTTAGATTTGGTATTCAAGCAAACTATGGACATAAGCCCATAGAAATTAACCACTGATGAGCCAAGCCTTCCCAATATTTTTTCATCGCAGTAAGGACTGTTAAAAGTTTGTGTTATTTGAAAAGAAACATTCGTGCTCAATAGTTTTATTTCATATAAACAGGAAATGTTTTACTGGATATAATTGAATGCACAGACTAGTATAGGATAAATAATGGGCTGTATATAAAATATGTTTCTTCTAATTATTATTATTAGGTTGACTTCGAGTATTAACTCTGGATAAGGGTCGGAATTTGGGGTCTTAATAGGAAAGTTTATGATAATGTTTCTGGATCTATTGTTTGAACGCTTCTCCAAGGTTACTTAGCTGGATTCAGCAAATGCGATATCTTAATATAAATACATTTGCGATTTCTGCTATAAATGTAAAACGATTAATTTCAACGTTTCTTTATTAAAATGCGGCAAACTTTCGAGTGTAAATTCTTCCTCAGGCCAACCCCACTCAGTAAGGTAAATATTATGGAGTAATCCCCCCCCCCCCTAAATTAGCATATGGTTTATTTTTATTCCAATAGATGGAGTTCTGTCATTTAAAATGCCCATGTGACCTTTCACGACATGCTTATTTTATTTTTAACTACCTGTTGACCTGACCTTTTTATCTTTTCCCATTTTTTTTACATATATATGCGTAAGATATTATATTTTCTCTCATTTAAATAAATACGGTGGTACCTCGACATACGAGCGCCCCAACATACGAGTTTTTCGAGATACGAGCCGACGAGCAAGTGATTTTTTGCTTTGAGTTATGAGCGAAATTCGAGATACGAGTTCGGTTCGGTAGTGTTGAAGATATTAATCTGTGATTTTAAATGTTTCTTTTTGACCAGTACTTTTGTTTTGTTTTTGCTTTTTCTAAAATGTTTCTTTCTTCTTCTTCATTATTATTTGTTCTATATGCAAAGCTTTGTTTTTTGCTTTTTGTCTTTTTGCTTCGAGATACGAGTAATTCAAGATACGAGCAAGGTTGCGGAACGAATTAAACTCGTATGTCGAGGTACCACTGTATATTGAAGCAAATTATTTTATTTTCTCTTCTCGGAACATGTAGCCTAACATAAATGAAGAATCAACAATACCAACTTTGGTAAATTTGAACAAAAGCCAACATGATTACAATCCCCCGCATTTTGAATTTTTATATAAATATATATTTTTTTCTTATTTTCTCCAAAGAATTCATCGTTTTCTTTGTATATATAAGTTTATTTAATAAACCTTTGTGATTTTGGGTTGTCCTTTAATGGGAAAAGAATTTTTAGTTTGGGCTTTTGTCAACAAAAAAATGGTGGAGATTTTCTCTATAGAAAAACTTTCTTCACCAAATATAATATCAATCTAAATTTGGAGCCGTGAACAAAATACATTAGCCCAGCCTTTAAATTCTTGCCTCGTCTTTCACTGTCCCCGGAATGCCATTAGATTAATGAAGAACCCATTAGAGTGATTTCAATTTTAGAAAGTTCTCCGCCGTTTTTATAAGCTACCTTTCAACAACATTGAAAAATCACATAGACAAAAAGAGATGTTATATAATGATGAATAATTGGTATTTCAGTCATTATTCGCTTTGTTGAGCATTAATGAAAGTTCGATTTGTATTCCTATTATTTCGTTATAAAATAATACAAATTATAAGTTTTTCTATGAATATTTTTTACAGATTAGTGTATATTGGTCAAAACATCAAAACGCTAATTATTTCAAATTTTCGCTGTTTTTTTTTAAATATATTTAGTTTAAAATTCTTACAATCTCTATGGAATTTGAAAATATATATGGTAAGCCTCATCCTTCTATGACAAATTCTTTCAACACATAAAAAAGTACTTATAAAAATGTAATTGCATAAGATTATATGAATTCATATATATATATTTTTTAATTTAAGCATATATTTGAAAATTATTTAAATATTTGAATATACATAGATATACCGCATTTTATTGTACGTTGTCATCATAATTTAAAACGAAATTTATCAAGAAAGTAAAGAAGGCAGAAGATAAAAGAAATACAAAATGAAAAAATAAACTTCAAAAAGATAAACGAATATATACCGATTTTTTCTGTGATATTTCAGACGAAAGATTCTAAACTTTGGACCATTGACCCTACACCGATAACGATTGGCTCTGTGTTTATTGGCCCGCCATCTGACGGAAGATTTCGTCATTAAAAACAAATCGAGTCACGCTGATCTTCTCCTTAGAAACTATTTTCTCCCAGACGATTGAAGCGATATAGCGTCTGCTGGGTCAGGTTACTCGATGTTTACATCATCTGTAATAGAAATATTTTTAGCTTTTTATATTTTTTTCTTGGCATAAAATTTTATCGACCGTAGTTCATGGTGTTTTTCCCTAGCAAATGGGTCGTGTAAAAAGGAATTCTATGGCATATAACATTTACGAGTATATATATAAAGGTTTAAATTTAACTTTTTATGCATTTGTACGTATCTCTCTCTAAACATTATATCATATTTTTTATTATAAATCTAAAAAACAGGGGCCTATTTTGGCTTATAAGGAACATCTTTTATTTACATTTTAAAACGGTTAGCTATAGCCAAAGTTCTTCAACGGGTTTTATTTCCATATTTTAAGACATATGACCAACTCCTGCCGTGCATGCGCACATGAGAGGATATCCTTAAAATCCAGATTTACCAGCTTATTACAGGAAACTAGGCCCGTAGGTGATATTTCGGATAGAAATATAGGCTTTTTTATATGTAAATAAAAGCTTATCATATTACAAGCTAATTTTCGCTCTTTTGAATCTTTCAATTTTCTAATGGTTATATAAAAAACACTCAGCAATCAAATTTAAATGTCACGTTGAAACTTCTCGTATTGTGTATGACAAAAGTATCTATACTCAATCAATTAACATAAATGTTATCAATTAAATCTGATTACATTTCTAAAACCATATCGTTGTCTGTGTAAGAGAGATAATAAATTGATTAATTTATAATTAACATATATATCGTATCAATGATATATCTAAATATTTTTACTGAAAAGAAATCGTTGTCTAAGAGATCTATAATAAATGGATTTTTTTTTTTCAGAATTAACATATATATTGTGTATCCGATAAAATGAAGAGTATAATTTTACTAATACCTCATATCATTGAAATTTAAAATAATAATAATAATAAATGTACACTATACTTATAGAACATATAATAAATAATTCATCCAGAGAAAGGTTTCTTGCAAAAAAATATTTTAATTAACTCAAGCTTTTGGATCTTAGGACACTTCAACGCCGATTAATAGTATGAAAATGGTATATAAATGTTATAAAAATGAATAGAAATGAGATTTTCTGTTGATTTTGGAATTGTTGTGATTATCTTGATTTTGGTTATCTTGAGAATTAAGCTATGGTGGTGCAGTCTTGATCATGATACGTTTCTATTGATTGTTAATATTAATGGTGAAAATTATTTTTATAAGAAATTGCACTTTAAATATATATATGCAGATAAATGAAAAGATACACTATTCTTAAGCAACTCTAATTAATTATTTATTAATCTTTTTACAAAACGATTATATGTAAATTGTTGTTTACAAGATGATGATCAATAACACAGAGTAGAGTAATAATATATCACAGATCATTCCTCCTTCCTTATATTGTTCATAGATGGAGAAAACCGGCAAGGAGGGCGTCGAGGTCGGGTAGATCTCCTAGGTGGAGGTGTCGTGGAAATTTGAGGGTCTTGTTCCAGTCGGTGAGGTCCTGCTCCTGCGTTGTCCAAGGTCCAATCAGAATCTTCAGCATATTTGGTATCTGAACCTGTCCTCATCTGATTGACATGCACTTTAAATGTGCCTTTTAGGTTCTTTACTAGATAAACATTGTAACCTAGTCGTCGTATCACCTGGGCCTTGAACCATTTGCGCCTTTTTTGTATTACTCTTGTAAACATCACTTTATCTCCAACTTGAAAATGTCGCCTTCCACACTCATTTCTCCCAAAAGTCTTCTGGATAAATTCAGAGTTCAAGCAATTTACGAATGTTCTAGGCACATAACTTAGGAGACGTTCTACAGGAGGCTTATCTAAAGAGGTAGGCGTATTTCTATAATTAAACAGAACATTTTGTAAAATACAGTCCATATTTGAGTTTGGAGATTCTTCTAACGACTTTTCCAGAGATTTTTTTATTATTCTTACCGAAACTTCAGCAATTCCGTTAGACGAGGGATTATATGCTGGCGAGGTTAAGTGGTATACATTATTTTTCCGTAAGAACTCCTTAAATTCAATCGAATTGAAGGGGGGGGCCATTGTCAGATACTAAGCATTGCGGTAATCCATACCTGGCGAAACACTCCCGTAGTAGCTTAATATTTTCTTGCGAAGTAGTACCTCTAACTGGGAATACTTCAATCCAATTTGAATTTGCATCTACTACTAATAAATAACAATCACCTCTGAAATAGAAATGGTCAACATGAACTCGCTGCCACGGTTGGTTAGTCCTGGGCCAAGGTGTGTTCTCAGCAGGAGGAGCTGTCTGATGATGCATACAGGGAGAACATTCCTTCACAAACTCTTCAATTTGACTATCCATTTTTGGCCACCAAACCGATGATCTGGCTAGAGATTTCATGCGATTGATTCCTATATGACTTTGATGAAGTAACTTCAACATTTGATCTTGACAGGTACTTGGAATCACTGCCCTAGAATCAACAAAAATGCATCCCTGCAGTACAGAAAAATTTTCCAATTTTGAAAGGAATGGTTTCATTGTTTCATCCTTTTTTGCTAACTGAGGGTCTTCTAATAGATATTCCTTGAGCTTATTTAAAACCGGATCTTTATTGGTTTCTTCTTCAATAATGAGGTGGTCCAATGGAGTTACATTTAAAAATGATATATCATGTGTCACCAAATCAATGTTGTCTTCCCATGAATTTATTTCCTCAAGTGGAAGTCTTGAAAATGCATCCGCACAGAGCATGGTATCTTTATTTGTATATCTAATATCGAAATCGAAATTAGACAACTCTAAAGCCCACCTATGCAAACGATTTGCAATTAAAGGCGGAAGAAGTCTTTTGTTTCCAAAAACAGTCGTTAAAGCTTTATGATCACTCTTTAACACAAATTTTCTCCCAAACAAGTATTGTCTCAGTTTGGAAGTTGCAAACACAATAGCAAGTGCTTCTTTCTCAGTCTGAGAGTATTTGACTTCTGCACTTGACAATGTTCTGGAAACAAAGGTAATTGGCTTCTCTTCCCCTTCCACAATATGACACAAGACCCCACTTATGCCATAGGCAGATGCATCGCAGGTTAAAGTTAATGGAAGCTTCATTGAATAGTGAATAAGCGCCTGTGAATTTAATAGAGTTAACTTCAAATTCAGAAATGCCTTTTCGCATTGGCTAGACCATTTCCAACGATTGTCCTTCTTGAGGAGTTGATAAAGAGGACCAGCCAAGGTTGACATATTAGGTATGTATTTTGAATAGAAGCTCAACATCCCTAGAAAACTCTTCAATGATGTTTTATCGAAAGGCTTTTTACACCTTTCTAATGCTTCCAATTTCTTTGAATCTGGTCTAACACCATCTTCATTTATAATATGACCTAGAAAACAAATGTCTTTTTTTAAAAATAAGCATTTTTCTTTATTAAGGGTGAAATTTAGCTCTTTCAATTTATCGAAGATTATTTTTAAAATTCTGTAATGTTCTTGTTCATCTTTAGAACCAATGAAAATATCATCTAAGTATATCACCGTGTTGGGAACATCATGAAAAAGGCTGTCCATACACCTCTGGAAAATGGCTGAAGCTGGACTGATGCCAAAGGGCAATCTATTGTATCGGTAAAGTCCTCTATGGGTAGATACCACTAGCAGATTTTTTGATGCTTCATCCATTTCAATTTGATGATATGCGGAGGAGAGATCCAATTTGGTAAAAATCTTGTTTCCTCCTAGATTTCCCAACATAGTTTCTATAGTAGGTAATGGATATTTCTCATCTTCAATGCAATTATTCAAAGTATTTTTAAAATCACCACACAAACGTAGTTCTCCATTTGACTTTATTACCGTTACTAAAGGCGTAGACCAATCACTAGCATTAACTTTTTCAATTATTTGACTTTTTTCAAGTCTGTCTAGTTCTTTGTCTATCTTCTCTTTAATGGAAAAGGGTACTGGTCTAAATTTAAAAAATTTGGGCTTAGCATTTGGCCTCAATGATATTGAACCTTTAATGCCTTGAATTGGTAAATCTTTATTTTCAAATACTCTCTTATATACTTCTAAAAACAGTTCTAAATTTGAAATTACATTTATATTATTACAGATATCAAAAACGCAATTGGGCCAATCAGCTTTTAAAATTCTTATCCAATTTCTGCCCAGTAACGGCGTTTGGTTATTAAACTGGCCTGTCACAATTAGGGGTAGTTTTTCCTGATAGTTTTTGTAACTAACATTTACCAAGCATTTTCCAAAAACTGGTATCATATTTCCCGAAAAACTTTTCAAATGTCCACTGTATTTCTCTAGAGTGACATTTTTGAGATTTGTAAGAAAAAATTTCTTTGAAACTACAGACACGTCTGCACCAGTGTCAACCTCCATTATAGTGTCTGCATCTTCAATTTTAACGTTTACCATTATTTTTGGTGCGTTTTCTAATGTGTTGCACTGAATAGTATTCAATTTATTCTGATTGGGTTTATTCATTCCAGAATTTTGGGCCGATTTTTTATTCCAACACACTGGAGCAATGTGCCCTTTCTTATTGCAAATGTAACATTGAGCATTTTTAAATTTGCATAACTTCGTATCGTGGTTAGACTTTCCACAAATTTTGCAAGGATTATTGTATTTACATGGGAATTTAAAATTTTTAGATCTGGCTTTCAAATTATCAATATCATGACCAGGATTTTTCATCAAATTTACTTGTGACTTCGCTGCCTCTACAGAATTTGCAATAATTATTGCACTATCAAACGTTAAAAATGGTTCACTTAGCAGCCTTTTAAGCGTAGCTTCATCGAAGCAACCACTTACAAATTGATCACACAAATTTTCATTTATGTCAGTAAATTTGCACTTGTCTGCCTGAGATTTAAGCCTCAAAACAAATTTTCCCACAGGCTCATTTTCTTTTTGTACAATCTTATGAAATAAATATCTTTCAAAGTGCTTATTTTTCATTGGATATAAATGGTTGGTTAAAACCTCTACCAAAAGTTTATATTTAAGGTCACTTGGCCTTCTGGGTACCAACAAATCGCGCAAAGTCTTATAAACATTAACATCAATAGACGTTAATAACACAGATACTTTGTCTGCTTCTAATGTTTTGTTCAATTTAAAACATTCTTCTAATTGTTCCAAATAACAATTTAGATCTTCGCCTTCACGAAACCTTGGAAAATTTGAATTAGTGGTGGCCATACTTACGTTAATTCTTCGTCGCCATTTGATACGTTTCTATTGATTGTTAATATTAATGGTGAAAATTATTTTTATAAGAAATTGCACTTTAAATATATATATGCAGATAAATGAAAAGATACACTATTCTTAAGCAACTCTAATTAATTATTTATTAATCTTTTTACAAAACGATTATATGTAAATTGTTGTTTACAAGATGATGATCAATAACACAGAGTAGAGTAATAATATATCACAGATCAGATCAGAGATTTCTTTATTTGAGCTAAGGAATATATATGAAAAACATAATTTGATTAAAGTACTGCCTGGCTTAAGGCGAGTAGAACAAAAGAAAAACAAAGGATTATTTACATAATGTACAAATTTTTGAGCCGGCCATTGGGATAAAACAACAACGAGTTTTAAAGGGAAAGATTGACCTCTGGCGGTCGATTTAGCAGAGTATTTTATCTATGAAATATAATTTTAAATGAAATAATATTTTTATATAACATAAATATATATATGATACATTTTGAATGATAGAAAGTAAATTTAGCTTTGTTCATAGTTTCTCTCTCCCTCTCATTTCCTTAAATTCAATTTTATGTATGCAAATAAAACCAAAATCTCTAAATTCAATTGTACAATATAAATATTTTAATATGTAAATTTTAAAGCAATTAACATGTATGTAAATTTTGTTTTGTATAAAAAAGATTTGGAAAATAAAGAGAGAGATGATTGAGGTGGAGATAGCCACAAACGACTGCTAATTTTTCACACATCTATAACTAGAAATACATCATATATATATATATGCTAATTACACGAATATATAGACTTTTATTACTATGAGGCGGCATTAGAGTTAAACTTACATTTATAGAAGGACCCGAGGCATGAAAGCTTGAGTTAATTAAATTATTTTTTGAAAGATACTCTTTTCCTGGATGGTTTTATTCCTCTCAAAAAATGATATTATGCAATGAATTGTTATTTTAAGAATTTAAGAAATACTTACAAAAGAATTTATTTGAACCTATCAACAATTTGAAATTATCACAATGTACGATAGAGAGTTGTTTCACTTGATAAATAAACACAAGAAATAGATGCTAGGAATGCTTATATATAGGACGCATTAAAAATGGTTCCCCGTGTCAAATGGCGCGGATCGTTGGAAGCCACCGTGAGATTGCGGTATTGGCGCAATGGGCTGTGTGGAGATAGGATGATCAATTTGTCTTGGGAGACAATTGTCTTGTCTGTCCACACTTGCTTATCTCCCAGACAAACGTGACACTTTGTCGCGTGTTTAAAGTCCTCCGTTCTGATTACTAAAAAGCTGGCCACTTAATAATTAACGCATATATTCTCTTCACGTTAGGTTCTGTACCTCCATTATACCGAAAATTACTCTATATTCATTATTTCACCCATTTTTAGCCAATTTTGTGACGCGTGGCTTAGGTTTTTTAATTGGAGGCTGTTTGGATAATGAGATACACTTTCGATTTTCGACAACCCAAGATTAAAACCTAGAGAAAATGGCTTTTTTTCAATGAAATTGATTCCGTGTTTCCCGATTATTGCACAATTCCAACTATAACAATGTGTTAAAGTAACCAAATAGTGTCTTGGAACCTTGAAAATGCAAATGTCTAACTGCATTCTCTACATGTGTAGATATGTGGCTCACTTATAGCAAAAGCATATGTGAAACCCTCCTTTCCATGATTATCATGTTGAGCACCATGTATATTCAATTAAAAATATATTTTTCAGCATTATTCCAAAACAACAGTGAAAATTTTTAAACATTTCTCCGTTGTTCTTGAATTTTTTCTGAAAAATATATTTCTTAATTAAGTCTACATGGCACACCAGGACATGACAATCATGGAGAACAGAGATTCGCATATGTTTTTACTATAAACATTGTTCACCTCTGTTTTTTTTGGGTTTTTGCGATGATCTCCATTATTTATCTTCTTCGTGAATCTTTATTGGTGATAAAAAGGTCCACATATATATGAAATCTTTATCAAATCAAAAACTATGGGGCTATTTTTCTGTGATTTTTCGGATATTTATACATGCTCAGTTTCAAAATTGCTCTCTCTATCTCTCTCTCACGCGCGGCCCCTCTGATTCTTCTCTAGAACCAACACTCATTGGATGCATGGAAGTGAAAAAAGTCGAACTACCTGGATACAAGTGTGCAGACAGCTTATTGTTCTAACATCCGCCTATATCCATCAGAATTATTCACAATACGTTTAGCAAATTCAATAAAAATAAGAGCTAATTTTGAATGCACCAAAGAAATCCGATTTAGTGACTATCCAAAATCTAAGAAAAGCTGAAATATATAAAATATTAATTGCCAACTATCTATAATATTTGTAACAATTAATTTTTGACAATGTGTTTTTTTTTCATACATCATCTGTAGAGATAATATTTAATGATATATTTAAAAATAAGAAACACCATGGTTACATTCAGGCAGACCTTGCAACGGTATCGAAAGAAGACCCAATTTGCCCTCACTGCCAAGATGAAGACCAAACCGTAGACCACCTCCTCCTCACTTGCCCAACCTTCCAATACCAAAGATTCCAGACAGCCACTCTCCTAGGTGTCACCAACATATGTCCAGCATCCCTAGAAAATCTCCCAAGAAAGAAATCTGCCTGGCGACACCTCATTAATTGGACTTCCACTGGCATTGTATATAAATCCAAGAAGACTTAGGTCAGAAGGACATCCCGGGTAGTTGGCGACTTCTGTACGCTCCAGGAACCTGGGTTACTTAAATAAATAATAATAAGAAGAATAAAAAGAAACACCCATGCTAACAAATTAATGTTGAAAATTTTAAAAGCTAAAATAATCATAAATTTGTGACTAACAATTTAAAGAACTACATTATTTATAATTAAATTGAAATAATATACTATTTTATAAATTCATTTAATAATGAACTTTTTTTAAAGCTAGAAAATCTAAACTCTTCTCAAATATTTTTCATTCAAAATCAATATATCATTTGATCAATCTCTGATCTTTTCATTAAAATCATCTTTTGGCGGGATGGTAGAAAAGTCCTAATTAGAGTAGTAGTATTTAACTAATTATTACTGTTTATTTCTAATAATTATATACATCACTATATTTATAAGCAATATATAACGGTAGAAGTAAGGTTTATAATTAGAAATATATTTTCTAATTTTCTAATTTTCTTTATATATATATGTTATATTAAAATATTATTTCATTTGAAAATATATTTCATGGATTCAAATATTCTGTTCAAATCTACCACCAGATGTCGGGACTTTCCCTATATAAAACCGATTGTTGTTGTTTCACGTAAAGGATAAAAGCCAGACGATAAAAGCCAGACCTCTTGAGCTCTGGGTCTTGATCTCCGGTCTCGATCCCTGAAATGATCTCTTAACTATTTTTGAAGCCTGCGGCGCCTTAGTTGTGCTTGGTGCTGCCTTGGTTTCCTCAAAACGGCGCGCACTAGCCCTCCTCTCCCCCGGGGTGCCCACGGCCTCGCCGTCGCCTCTCCAGCCCTCTCCTTGGCCCTCCATTGCGGCGGGCGCTTGGAGACTCCTAACTATGAGTTATGCCTTAAAATGCTTTTCCTAAGCATGTAGAAGGCACAATAATAGTATATGTTGTTTCACGTTGAACGGCTCAAAACTTTTGTACATTATGTAAATAAGCTTTTATTTTTTATTCTTACGCCTTAAGCTAGGCAGTACTTTTATCAAATTATGTTTTTATATATCTTATAAGCTCAATTAAAGCAATTTCTAATCTTTACTATTTTTATTATTTTACTTTCAAGATTTTTGCCACGACTGCATCACCAATACCATTTAGTACTAAAAAGAACCAGCAAATAACTCCATGGCATAATCCTCAACATGATCTAAATTCAAGCAGAAAATCTAATTTTTATATTATAACAATAAGCCGACTGGATATTTACCTGTTTTTTTTTTTTGTTCCAAATGTCGAGCAAAATTATCGAATATCAATTAGGCAAATCCTTCACCAAAAAAATAGATCATTTTCTAATATGCAAATTCTTCTTGAATCAAACATAGTTCAAACAAATTCCTCTACCATCGAACATAGCCATCTACAAGACAGTCATCTCCAATCAAACATAACTTTCTCCAATCAAAAATAGTCCTCTACAATCAAAAATGCCACTCTTCAACCAAACATAGTCATCCTAATCAAACATAGCCATCTTAATCAAACATAGCCATCCTAATCAAACATAGCCATCCTAATCAAACATAGCCATCTTAATCAAACATAGCCCACTTAAACAAGACATAGGCCAATCCATACAAACATAGCTCTCCACAACCAAACATAGTTCATTTTCAATTATGCAAATTACTACAATTAAAAATAGCCTTCTACAACGAAAAATAGTAACCTACAAAAATAGCTCATTTCAACCAAAAATAACCAGCAAATAATTCCATATCTAATCCTTACGATAATCAAAAATCAAGCATAAAATCTCATCATTTTTCATAATATATATATTAGTAAAATACAAGAGAAGCAATGAGGGAAGTTTACGCAGAGTACTAAATTATATAAACATCAAAATTAATAATCTCATATTAATTTTGATGTTTATGTCATAATTTGTATATAACTGTATGCACCTCCGACCCACTATGTATGTACAATGTATGTTTTAAAAGGATTTAATAAAAGAACAAAGGTAACTGGAGGATAGAACGCCTTAGAGAAAAACCTAGGAAGTAGGCTTAGAAGAGAGCCCAACTATTAATAAAGAATTACAGCCGACCTTATGATCCCGGAAATCGTAAAAGCTAAGTTTAACGACCAGTATTTCCTGGGCAGGGCCGGGCGTGTCTTCCGACAAAGACAGCAGCAAAGACCAATTAGAAAGTATCACCTAAATAGGTCAACCAATAGAAAACGGTCATGTGACACCTTTCGACCAATGGGAAAGAAGATAAGTCTTGGTGTTAAATCGAGAAACTAGAATAGTCAGTCATCGACTCGCTTCCATCGGAACAACACCGAGTCTTCGACTCGCTCTCACCAAGGTAACATCTGCTCTAGAGATCTCTCTCTCAACTCATCCCATAGTCAAGTCGATCATCACCATGTGATCCGATAGTTAATAGTCAAAATCGCTCCGCTTTCTCAAGCTTTCTTTCCTCCAAACCAGTTGCCTTTTATTTTCAACCCATCAAGTATCCTGGCTTATTTCCCTTGTGTGAAAACCTTTACCATTCAGACACCACGACTGCGCCATCACTTCAACTATCTTCAACCCCAAGAGTAAGGTTTCCCAGCATAGCATAATACCACAGCTATATTGAAAGTCGACAGGATCATGGTGGAAAGAAACCAGGACGCAAGCAAAACAAACGGCAATGACAAACCGAGAAGGAAGAAACTGGCAACGAGCGGAAAGAAGCTGGCAAGAAGCGAGGCGACCAGGCGCCTTCTAGCGGCCATCATATGGCAGATGACAGTGGCCCTACGACGAGTCAACGCCCCGCAAGGTGAGACGGAGTTCCGGAGCGCCATCCCCCGGGGAGGACGACGGACACAACCCCCGCCAACCCCAGGCGAGTGTCACCGAGGCCGGACACCGACCACCGAGGAGTCATCCACCGCCATGCCGTACACCGCCCCCGAAACTAATCCGCGCGACCCGGGACAGTACAAACGGTCCCAAAACGATATTCCAGTACCGGACTTCACTTCAATTTCGCGGACGGTGCGAGCAGTCCCGAGCCCCAAGCCAACCATCCCAAGCCAAGACGTCCCAGAGGAGACCTGTTGAACTGAGGTAGGCACCCACCCTATGGCGTCAAGAAATTGACTTTGGACTTATATCTCACCCTACCTACCCCTTTAATCATGTATCTAACCTTGTACTCAATGAATGCACGCACGGGCTAGGCCAAACCTGTCCGAAAGGACTTGCACTGCAACCAAATTTGTCACACAGGACAACCCTTGCCTGCATTCATTGACCCCACCACAATGTTTATCACTCAATCCAATTACCAGTACTATATGCCCTCAAATACAAGCCACAACGGCTTCAACCATCACCATGCCAAAAAAAAAACGTGTCAGTACAGCTCACACACTTACCACAATCACGCAAATGTACCTCACAACAATCACACAAACGTACTTAGCAACAACCACGACATTCGCAACAACAATACACCGACAACATCCATCCAAAGGACGGTTTTCACGCTAACAACACACGCTCCCATACGTCATCACGCAACAAACACGCACAACCCGCACAACAAACGCAACACGCGCGCCAAAAGACGACAACAACCAGCAAACGCATGCACAGCCGTTAGTAACAATCATCTCGTCTACCCAAAACACAAAAAAAATGTTCACATTAAAAGGTGCCATATACACTAACAATAGAAATTTCGATATATGTTCGTACAACCAGCACCCATGACTTTAATAAATTTGTTGTTCATAGTGAGAACAGGTTAGATTTTGTACAAACAAGGACTTCGCGTGACACCTTTTCATTCACAATTTTTTTTTCGACTCGTGTCACAGGTCACCCCACAAAACTTTTCATTTCAGGCCACAGACGCCTTTCACCACGCCTGTGACACGTCTCCACTCAAAGCGTGTTCACGTCGTAAGCCTCATTTTCACTCAATTCCACTCTAATATCACTGAATAACATTTTTTACTAAAGTCACAACGACCATTCGATTTAATAAATGGATACAACGTCCGGATTTTCAAAATACAAATAACGTCGAAACTACACCCACTCATCTCTTCACAATGTTATGGGCAGAACATAACACACGACAATGCAAAAACAAGTAAAAACCTGTCCCACCTGCCGATTCTCTGGAAGTATCGACGAATCCAACCAACACTACGTAAAACACCGACCCAACCCACAAATAAAACAATTCGTACACAAAATATGCCGCACACACAATACAACCAATACCGAAATTACACCACCTACGACAAACAAAAACGATTTTACATCATTCTTCCCAGATAGAAGAGGCCAGAAAATTAACAAAACCAGTGCCAAGTAGAAGATTCAAGTCGCACACAAAATCAATTAGGCGGACAGGAAACGTAGTTCCGCGAGGCCATAAACTCGAACAACCAGCCGTATGCAAACAGGGGGTGGAAGTCCCCATGTCCGGTTTCTAATTACCACCTCCCTCGACCAGCAGCTAAATCGAGGTCAAGCTGAGAACTTCTACATGTCATCCAATTTCATTCCCTCTCTTTTGACCGACACATAAAAATAGGTCACCGCTTTTCCCATCCACAGATTCCTCTATGCCACCAATCTCGGATTCCAGTTCGAGCCTACGTATCGACTTTTACAATACAATTCCGCACACACAAGACGTCACACACTTCTAAATGAGTTCACATTCCTATTATAAGTAATCAATTACTTTACAGACTTCCAAAAACGTTACATATTCCACCTACACGTAGATATCACAGACCTTAGGATCTCGACAACACATAGAATTCGCTCACACATTTCTTACACCAAAAACTTCTAACATTTTTCACAATACACACAAAGACAAAAATACACATAAAGGTTATATAGATTTCCATGTCTCCTGTACACATAGCATAAACGCGCACTTGAGGGCTAGGATCACGTTTCCACCTAAGTGTCGCTACAGATGAGACAAAAAATTTATAGGGCATAATTGAGCAATTAATACATCTAGATCAGGGCATGTAGATACAAAAGGGTTCAAACCAATACATCTTATTGTTCATATTAACTATTTTCATTATTTTCATTCAATTAAAATTTAAAATATTTAACCAATTTAACAATTTATTCAATTTATTATCACTTTAATCATTAATTATCAATTTTAGTTACCACTTAGTTTATATTATCATAGTTTCAAAACAACGAAAACTCACTGGTTTTCTTTTAAAATTAGATATTATATTTTATTTTGATTTACAAAAAACATTTTTCTTTTTTTTTTTTCACCATACATCAAGCATTCATTTTGATTTCTTCCAACTTTTTATATATTTTTGATTTCTCAAAAGCCCTAATAAAAATCCCTCGATTTCCATTCCCAATTTCGAGTAGAATATAGTTAGGCATTTCTTTTTTACCATGCAACAAGCACTTTTCTTTTTTTCACCATGCAACAAAGCATTTTTCTTTTCACCATGCAACCAAGCATTTACTTTGATTTCTTCCAACTTTTATTTTATATTAATTTCTCAAAAGACCTAATAGAACTCCCTCGATTTCATTCCCAATTTCGAGTAGAATATGGTTAGGCATTTTCCTTTTTTTTTTCTCACCATGCATCAAGCATTCACTTTGATTTCTTCCAACTTTTATATTATTTTTGATTTCTCAAAAGCCCTAATAGAATTCCTTCGATTTCATTCCCAATCTCGAATAGAATATGGTTAGGCATTTTTCCTTTTTTTCTCACCATGCATCAAACATTCACTTTGATTTCCTCCAATTTTTATATTATTTTTGATTTCTCAAAAGCCCTAATAGAATTCCTTCGATTTCATTCCCAATCTCGAATAGAATATGGTTAGGCGTTTTTCCTTTTTTTTTTTTCACCATGCATCAAGCATTCACTTTGATTTCTTCCAACTTTTTATATTATTTTTGATTTCTCAAAAGCCCTAATAGAACTCCCTCGATTTTATTTCCAATCTCGAGTAGAATATCGTTTAGGCGCATTTTCTTTTCTTTTTTAACCCACTATGTACCATAGCACTCATTTTGATTTCTTACAATTAAAAATTTTGATTTCTATTAATTATACTCAACCTATATCATCAACACCATTCTATTTTACCTCTTATATCACCACCAATGCTTGTATATAGCCTCTCAATACCCCAACTAATTTTCCCACAAAATTATTTTTCCCTTTACAGAATTCTCTCAGGCTAACCCCTTCTTGAATTCTTCACATGTAGGGGGCGCATCTGTCATAATTTGTATATAACTGTATGCACCTCCGACCCACTATGTATGTACAATATATGTTTTAAAAGGATTTAATAAAAGAACAAAGGTAACTGGAGGATAGAACGCCTTAGAGAAAAACCTAGGAAGTAGGCTTAGAAGAGAGCCCAACTATTAATAAAGAATTACAGCCGACCTTATGATCCCGGAAATCGTAAAAGCTAAGTTTAACGACCAGTATTTCCTGGGCAGGGCCGGGCGTGTCTTCCGACAAAGACAGCAGCAAAGACCAATTAGAAAGTATCACCTAAATAGGTCAACCAATAGAAAACGGTCATGTGACACCTTTCGACCAATGGGAAAGAAGATAAGTCTTGGTGTTAAATCGAGAAACTAGAATAGTCAGTCATCGACTCGCTTCCATCGGAACAACACCGAGTCTTCGACTCGCTCTCACCAAGGTAACATCTGCTCTAGAGATCTCTCTCTCAACTCATCCCATAGTCAAGTCGATCATCACCATGTGATCCGATAGTTAATAGTCAAAATCGCTCCGCTTTCTCAAGCTTTCTTTCCTCCAAACCAGTTGCCTTTTATTTTCAACCCATCAAGTATCCTGGCTTATTTCCCTTGTGTGAAAACCTTTACCATTCAGACACCACGACTGCGCCATCACTTCAACTATCTTCAACCCCAAGAGTAAGGTTTCCCAGCATAGCATAATACCACATTTATATATTTTATTACTCTGCGTAAACTTCCCTCATTGCTTCTCTTGTATTTTATCTATTTTAGTTTGTAATTGTGTCTTAAATAAATTGTTGCGTCAGCCTGAAGTTTATCTTTCCTAATTTTATACGTTACATTTTGGTGGAGATGCTGGGTAAATTAGGGAAGACAAAACTGAAGATCGCTGAGAAGACCTTGAAGCCAAGGGTGCTGTGATCTATATTTTCAGAGACTGACTCCAAGATTTCACTGTCGTACCAAAGCCAAGACTTCCCTCCGAGATGACGATGTTCCTATAGACGATACGACGATAAAGCCGCTCTTCACGCCGCAAGAGATAGGACGCAATGGTACTAGGGACAGAGTTCCAAGACTTCGATGGAATCCTTGGAAGAAGTACGTGAGATCCATGTCAGCATCTACAATAATTGCAATCTGTGGGTCACAGCTCTAATAGGAAAGAAGCTATGTAGCAAAGTATTTATTATTAATAACAAATTATTAATTTTGATGTTTATATATTTTATTACTCTGCGTAAACTTCCCTCGTTGCTTCTCTTATATTTTATCGATTTTAGTTTGTTCTTGAGCCTTAAATAAATTGTTGCCTCAGCTTTGAAGTTTGTCTTTCCTAATTTTCTACGTTACAATATATATAAAGTTCATTTTTTAAAATATTATTCAATCGAAAGGAATATTTGGTTCGTTATCCCAGTTGTTTTTGTTGTTTTTTTTTTTTTTTTTGGACAAGCTCATGACGTGTCAAAACCGATTTATATGCTTGGCTCCGTTGTTAAATCTTGTCATTAAGCATTTTAAATATTAATTGATAAATTCAGAATATTCACCTCAAAAATAATAATATAAACTTGTCTTACTCATTATGTATCTCTTTTACTCTTCATTAAATATATATATAATTAAAACCTATATTACCTATACTCATAGCCCTTTAATGCAATGATTAAAAATTTAAAGAGAGAGGGCATTTCAATTTTTATTCATTGTATTAGTATAATATAATAGTATAAGGACTGTATAGAAGAGTAGGTTTTAATTATTTAGATTTTTAATGAGAAATGTAGCCCTAAAAAATATTTTTTCTGGTTTTCAGCTATAGATGGCGATAAGTTGATAATATTTTAATGTAAAAGTAATGTCTTTAAATTAAGAATATAATTTTTTAAATTAAATTCAATCATTATAATATATATTCAATAAAATGTTAGATATCATGAACCAAATATCACATCAACGTTATATATTTCATTGATTTGTAAAAACTTCGTCATTACTTAAGAATGTATCTCTATAAAGATATGAAATCAAGTAAGCAAGTCATTTCTCCACAAGTAGGTTTGGTTTTTTCAAATTTTAAAAGATGCATTTATAAGAGGTTGCAATAACTTGATAAGAAATCTTTCTAAAACATTTTTTTAAATGAACGGGAAAAAGTTTTAAAAGAATATTTAAGAGTTTTGATATTCAGATGTTTCCAATTAACCATAAAAAAATAGATTTCCTGAAATATCAAAGATGAAAAGATTATTTTTGGGAAAACCTTCATTAGCGATATAGTATCCATAAACCTAAAATTTACATCCTATACACACACTTGAATTCTTTAACCAAAATATATCTCCAAACTTTAATTCTTCACGAGAATTCAGCCTAAAGGGATTATTTAGTCTTTTATCTTAAAATATTGGATTTTTTACGCATCTTTGATCAATGTTTCTGCAACATCTTCGTACACATTTATTTTTAGCAAATCTTTATTGTCTTAGTAAAGTCTGATACAGCCTTTTATTGTTTATTTTCGGAACGCCAAAAAGTGACAAAAACAAATCAAAAAGGGATGATGATAACCTGCGTCTTGCAGATTAACATTTTCATAGAAACATATATATATACATATTTATTGCTAGCTATATATCACCATCTTCTCTCTTCAAACACGAAATCTCACAGGCGGTCTCCTCGCTCGAGGTGGGTTCCGCCTCAGGAAAGGACCCTCCTCTTTCAAGGCCTCGGGGTCCAGCGAGCGAAGAGGCTCCAATGACTTTCCATCGTCTGTATCACTCTGAACCTCTGAATCTTGATCCGACCGCTGGCTAGTTAGTCCTGGCGACAGCGACTCCATATAACCTCTGTCTCGTACAACCTCCGAGATTATGGCACTGGGACCTGCTCCTCTTGAGTGCTCGGGTTGACGCTCTCCATCTCCACTCTCATCTTCCTCACCATTCCTCCACCTTTTTCTAATTTGATCCCTGTGATAGGCCTTTACCTGTCCGTGGATCAAAATGGTGTAGACTCTAGTTCCCTTCTTGCCCACAATTTTTCCTGGGATCCATTTATCACCACCTCTAAAGTTTTTACACCACACTAAATCATCTATCTGGAATTCTTCCAAATGGGTTCGCCGATCATACTTCATTTGCCTGGCTTGCTGGTCCCTAACTCTAGATGCCAAGCTGGGATGTATCAACGATACTCTGGTTCGAAGCGCACGCCCAATAAAGAGCTCTGATGGAGTCTTTCCCGTTGTCACATGCGGGGTGCTTCGATATGCCAGAAGAACTTTTGATAAGGTGTCTTGAATGGTATCCCCAATTTTCCTTTTATTTTTATCCAGGGCAGTCTTAATTGTTCTAACCGCTCTTTCAGCCAAGCCATTACTTTGCGGGTGGTACGCCGGGATCAATGTTTGTTTAATTCCATTTCCTTCCAGAAAACCTTTCATTTCACTACCAGTAAACTGAGGTCCATTATCAGATACAAGTTCCTCCGGTAGACCATAGGAAGAAAAAAGTCGCCGTAGTTGCTCAATGGTTTTGCGTGTGGTGGTCTCTCTCATTGGGATGGCTTCGATCCACTTTGAATGACTATCTACTACTATTAATAAATTAATGTTTTCCTTATTTGCAAAATCAATGTGAATTCTTTGCCAAGGTCTGGTTGACCATTTCCAGGGTTGCCATTTTCCTTTATTTGGCCCATCCTGGGATTGCTGACAGCTTCTGCACTTATTTACCAAAAACTCGATTTGGGTATCTAGATTTGGCCACCAAAAATGTGATCTTGCTACAGCCTTCATTTTGTTCATACCCGAATGAGTCTCATGAAGACAGTTCAACATTTTTATTCTGAGAGATGGTGGAATGACAACTCTCATTCCCCAAACCAAACACTCCCCATCTACAGTTAGCTCAAGTTTCCTTTGAAAATAAGGTCTGAGGTGATCAGCCACCTTTTCAGGCCAGCCTTGCTGAGTATAAAATTTGGCCAATGAGAGCACTTCGTCTTTTTCAGTTTCCGTGGCAATTTCCTCTGCTGTGATCGGCAATTCTTCCACATAGGATAAAGCATAGACATTATTTAATCTTGGAATTTCTTCACAGCCCACCGGAAAACGTGACAGAAGATCTGCATTCCCATGGTCTTGAGTTCTTCGAAATTTAATATCGTAAGTATAAGCTGACAAAATAAGCGCCCAACGCTGCAATCTTGAAGTAGATAAGGTGGGGATTCCTGATCTTGAGCCCAAAATGGTCACCAATGGCTTATGGTCTGTAATAAGAATAAATTTTCTTCCATAAATAAATTGATGAAACTTGGTAACTCCATAAATAATGGCTAGAGCCTCCTTCTCAATCTGAGAATAATTTTGTTCTGCTACCGATAAAGTCCGTGAGGCAAACATAATCGGTCTCTCCTGGCCTTCTATAATATGTGACAACACAGCGCCCACTCCAATCTGCGATGCATCAGTGGCCAAACACAATGGCAAAGTCGCATCATAAGGGACTAGCACCCTCTCCGAGGTAATGCTATTCTTGCACTTGTCAATGGCCTCTCCACATTCCTTTGTCCAAACCCAAGGACTTTTTTGTGAAGAAGCTCATGAAGAGGCTTCAAAAGCTCTGGCAAATTGGGTATGAACTTCCCATAAAAGTTTACCAAACCAAGAAATGACCTTAATTCAGAGATATTCGTAGGCGTTTTGGCCTTCTGTATTGCTTGTACCTTATGATCTAAAGGTCTGATGCCCTCTTCCGTGACAAGATGTCCTAAATATTCAATTTCTTTTTGCAAAAATAGGCATTTTTCTTTCTTTAGTTTGATATTATACTTCGCCAAGCGAGCAAATATAGTCTTCAACAACGCCAGATGTTCTTCAATTGATGCTGTGGCTATAAGGACATCATCAATATAACAAATTACGCCTCCTATACCTGACAAAACCCTATCCATTACAGATTGAAAATAACTGGGCGCATTTGCCAATCCAAATGGCATTCTCTTAAACCTGAAAAGCCCTTTATGAGTATTTATCGTTAGTAACGGTCGGGTGCCTGGGTCCACCTCTAATTGCAGATAAGCGTTCCTCAAGTCCAATTTAGAAAAGTATTTTCCCTTGGCCAATGTGGAGAATAAATCTTGCTGTGTGGGAAGGGGATAGGCCGCAGTGTCCAAATATTTATTTAGAGTTACCTTGAAGTCGCAGCAAATTCTGATCTCTTTATTTTTCTTCGGCACTACAACCACTGGAGTGGCCCATTTACTGCTCGCCACCTCACATAGATAACCCTTAGCCACCATTTTGTCTAATGCTTCAGTAACTGCTGGCCTAATGGCGAAAGGCACCGGACGAGCCTTATGGAAAATTGGATTCACATCACACATGTTTACTGAAAATGTGAAACCTTTTATTGGTTCAGTTGTCTCCACAAATAGGGCTTGATTTTCCTTCAAAATTTCCTCAATGGTAATTTCCACAGGCATATGTTTTACCGCGAAACAGCCCAATTTCAATCTATTTATCCATTCTCTTCCCATCAAAGCCCTCTTTTCTCCTTTCACCACCAACGCTCTAAGTTTGTAAGTAATATCTTGACACTCCACTTTGACATTGATTTTACCCAGAATGGGTACCACGGTACCATCATAAGTTCTTACAATAATACTCGCTTTTTCCAATTTCAAGTGTTGAAGACTATTTTTAAAATCCTTTTCTGATATCAGTGTTAGACCACTACCCGTATCCATTTCAAATTTAATAAAGTTTCCTTCTACTTTTAACTCCATCAGATAGGGAGGGTCACTTGAGGCAAAATTAATATTATACTCAGGTATCGTCACGCTTATAATTTTCTGGACATACTCTTCCTCCTCTTCTTGGTCTCCTATCTGATGTATATTTCCCGGCTGATTCTGATGTTGCCTTAGATTTCTTCTACTGCTCCAACATATTGAGGCAATGTGTCCTTTTTTATTACACTTAAAGCATATCGCCTCCTTAAATCTACATAGTTCTTTATGCTGTTTACCACAATGTTTACATTTGCCATTCTGGAAATTTGATTCAACCTTGCGTTCCATCCTCAACTTATCTACACAATCTTCACCCTGCTCCAAGTGAAATAATTTTGTATTTTTCTCGGCTGCTTCCATAGATAATGCTATCTCAATTACTTTAGCTAAAGAAATGTCGCCCTCCGACAAAATTCTATTTTGTATTTTGGCATTATATAATCCACAAACCATTTTATCACGTAAAGAATCCTCCAGAAAATTTCCAAAGTTGCATGAGGAAGCCAAACGCTTAATTTCCACCAAGTAATCCGAGATGCTTTCTTCCTTTAATTGCATTCTTTTAAAAAAAATGAACCTCTCTACTACAATTGAGCGCTTTGGAGAGAAGTGCCTTTTCAAGATATCTATTAGGTTATCAAAAGTTTTATCTTTAGGTAGAATAGGACTGCACAAATTCTTCAAAACACCATATGTTTTACTTCCCATGAGGGTTAGGAGATAAGCCTTTTTCTTCTCATCCCCTGCCTCCTCCAATATGAGAAACTGTTCCAATCGTTCATAAAACGTTTCAAAAGTTTCAGTTTCCTCATTATATTCCTTAAATTGGTAACTAGCCATTTTTTTTTTCACTCTTTCTTAAATTTGCATCCCAAAACTTTGCAATTTGTGTCTTTTAAAATTTACTTTCAATTATATGCAAAATCAAAGATATTTTCTAAAAATATTTACTTCAAAATTCGAGGGTACTTACTCTTATATCCTCGTCGCCAAATGCAACATCTTCGTACACATTTATTTTTAGCAAATCTTTATTGTCTTAGTAAAGTCTGATACAGCCTTTTATTGTTTATTTTCGGAACGCCAAAAAGTGACAAAAACAAATCAAAAAGGGATGATGATAACCTGCGTCTTGCAGATTAACATTTTCATAGAAACATATATATATACATATTTATTGCTAGCTATATATCAGTTTCAAAACGGCTTTTCACTGATTTTTTTTTTACAAAATAGGATTATCCCATGAAGCGTTTTTAAGAATGAAAATACATTTAGATAAAATCAATTTATATAAAAAAGATAGATAGATCTATATGAAATTTAGGTAGTATAGGGGGGAAAATAGATATTTATTATTAAATTTATTATTTTGTCTATTATTTTGAAATTGAGTTTTTTTAATAGGTTTATTTTTACTTGTTTTGGTTTGAACAAATTATCCTTTAGTGGGATGCAGAAGTTTAATTTGAAAAGGTAAGGATTTACATATTAGGTAGATGGATGAATTAAGCGCTTTTAAAATTTGAGTGTATATTAGGTATATATATTAGTTGATGAATTAAAATCCAAATGCAGAAATTGTAAGGAAGTTGTAGGTTATTTTTTAATAATCTCAAAATTTTATAAAATAATTAGGATTTGTAAGAAATAGGGAGTTTTTTTATTTTGGTTATCCCTAGTACACGAGGTACAGGCCATGATAATCATGGTGGGTAGAAGTAGGCGACTGATTTTATTGTAAGTCCACCACATGTCTACACATGTGAAAAGCAGTTACTTACTCCAATCCCTAGTACACGCGGTACAGGCCATGATAATCATGGTAGGTAGAAGTAGGCGACTGCTTTTACTGTAAGTGCACCACATGTCTAAACATGTGAAAAGCAGTTACTTACTCCAATCCCTAGTACACGCGGTACAGGCCATGATAATCATGGTAGGTAGAAGTAGGCGACTGCTTTTACTGTAAGTGCACCACATGCCTAAACATGTGGAAAGCAGTTACTTACTCCAATCCCTAGTACACGCGGTACAGGCCATGATAATCATGGTAGGTAGAAGTAGGCGACTGCTTTTACTGTAAGTGCACCACATGCCTAAACATGTGGAAAGCAGTTACTTACTCCAATCCCTAGTACACGCGGTACAGGCCATGATAATCATGGTAGGTAGAAGTAGGCGACTGCTTTTACTGTAAGTGCACCACATGCCTAAACATGTGGAAAGCAGTTACTTACTCCAATCCCTAGTACACGCGGTACAGGCCATGATAATCATGGTAGGTAGAAGTAGGCGACTGCTTTTACTGTAAGTGCACCACATGCCTAAACATGTGGAAAGCAGTTACTTACTCCAATCCCTAGTACACGCGGTACAGGCCATGATAATCATGGTAGGTAGAAGTAAGCGACTGATTTTATTGTAAGTGCACCACATGTCTACACATGTGAAAAGTAGTTCGACTTTGCACTTACAAATGTGCCAGAGCCCCGTTTGGTTACTTGCACTCACTGGTGGGTTGGGCTTTTGCAAGAATCGGGAGCCATTAGATATTTATTATATATTAGCCATTAGATAGACTTTTTTTAAAGTGCCCAATGCGGGAATCGAACCCGGGTCGTAGCGGTCGAAAACCAACGGTTTGGACCACCCTTCCGCCGATCCCCTATAATAGGGAGTTAAAATATCTTAATGAAAATTTTAAGTACATATCGTCCATCAATTTTAACATAAAAAATAAGTCGTAACAAAGTTGCTCTATAAGAAGATAGAGCTTTCAAAGGAAAGTTTATTTAAGCATCTCATTTACACTGAATTATTGTTTACCTTGAAAAAATTAAAACTATTAAAATTATATGACATATTATATATATTACAATTTAGAACATTTTCAAAATATAATTCAATTTAGTAAATTGCTATTAAACCTTATTTTCCAAAAGGATGAGATCTATGTGGTTATAACCGAAGGTTGGATTTGGTTTGAAATTTGCCCAAGCTGTTGTTGGAATTAAATCAATGGTCTGAATCTGTACATTTGTCAGAGGATGATTTTGTTTGGCTGTATTTGAACATATGGCAATAATGCGCCATCAATATATACGGGAAAAATATATTATCCCTTGTGTCAATATACAATGTCATGGAGACTATGTATCTCGTTCTCAGGATTATATATAAGAAATAAAACGGTTATTTGAATTTGGTTTCATTATCTTGTTTTTATAATCTACAATACAAAATGTGTCTTATTGTTTTCAAATCAAAATAATGTTCTACTGTATATACGAGGAATAATCACCCGTTATTTCTTTAGTAAAGAGAGTAAATCGTGAAAGGTGAAATGTTTATTTTATTTTCAAACAAAACATTCCCTTTCTATCACACCGTTCTTCGAATAGTTGAAGGACAAAAACGCTATCAAGTCTTAGTTAAAAGAATATTATAGGCACGGGGCGGTCAATCTCTATATAGGTACCCAGAAGATACCCGAGTATTATATCTAATATGGAAGCTATCTTCTGTTTATGTAACTTGTCAACGCCATCTTTATATTCTCCTTATAACTTCGCCTCGATTGTGTTTATGTCTATTGGCATGATAAAAAGGGGATTCTCAAAACCCTTTTGTGTTCGCAAAGAAAAGAAACATTTCACCTTACTTTCTTTACTAAATTTCCGACTGTACTAAAAGGAGACTGTATGGAGAGGGCCTGGATCATCAGTTCATCCAGCTGTTAACAGAATTATTTGTTGATTACTTCCTGAAGAGAGAGCAATGCTCAAGGTAGGTTATTCAATGTGAGGTTGGGTGAAATGTTCTCGGCCTGACCCAGAGATGGCATTCCAATCGTCAAAATATTACGTTTCCTCCGTGTTATTAGTTGGTAGGACAAGTTTCAAGTTGTTCGCCAAAGTTGTTTACCTTTACCTTACCGTACTGTCTTCAAAGAGAGATATTTGAAAAATAGGGTTGACTACACAAGTCAAAGGTAGGAGAGATAAAATACTATTTTGAGTTACAGTACCGGCTTGGTAGGTTTATAAAGAGAGATAATAAAAATATTAAAGAAAGTGAAGAGTATACAATTATGTTCCATCGAGGAAACTCTCCCAACGATGAAGAATCCGAGCAATCAGAGGATCCTCACGGATAATTTCCAGAGTCATGAGAGAACAACAAGTAGATTCTAGATTTGATCGAAGATTTTAAGGCCATGTCATGAAGGCCAAACCCGAAGATTCATCTCTGCAGGCCCTGAGGTCGCTGTAGGTGGTTAAAGACCTCACGGATGAGAGGTCTGATAGTAGAGCAGCACTGGTATCAATAGGCTAGTGACAAGTTTCCGGACCCATAGGTAATGCAGCAGTCTCGATTTGGCCGAAGATGTTAAGGCCATTTCATGAAAACCAGACCCGAAGATCCATCTCTGAAGGTCCTGAGACCGCTGTAGGTAATCAAAGACTTCCCGGATGAAAGGTCTGACAGCAGAGCAACAGCAGTATCTATGAGCTAGCGACAAGTCGCCGGACCCACGGACAATGCAGCAGTCTCGGGTAGAAGCCGGGTGGGCAGGATGGGGCAGCGTATGTAGCCCAGACGTACAGCCACATCGGCGTCTTGCCCTGATAAGCAGAACCGCCGCAAAGTAAGAGGTAATATCTCTGTAATTTTATAAAATACTTTTTACCAATATAATTCCTCCAAGACTATTTTGTTGTTGCCGTGTCCAATGAAGAGTCTCAGATGTCTCCATGCATCTCTATCAGAGCAGTTGTAATGTCTTTTACTTGGATGTGTAAAGCTGCTGTTTCTGGGTCCATGTCAATTTTCTTCAAGGCTGAGGCCACTGCAGGACATGAGAATATGTGGGTAGGTGTTAGTTCCACACCAGGACAATTGTTGCATGTCCTGTAGGTTCTTGTGTCATCTGGATGTGTTGTCATTCCTTTGTAGTGTTTTGTTCTGAGCCTTGTTCTAAGACTATATAGGTATTATATAAATTCGCAATAAAATAGTAGAGAAGAAGGATTATTAAATGGCGAAATCGTTGTGGATTCATCATTGATTAACCAGGCCTTTCAAATATTTTACTTACAATATAGGAAAAAGAGTTATGTGACATTCAATTCTAAAACTCTTCTAAACGTTACACTATAAAACTATATATTATTCACATAGCTGTTCCTACAAAAAAATCAATAAGGAAAAATATTTATTTTAAACGGTTTCTGTATTAAAAATACATTTCCCCGCGCTAAACCTATTTTAATGACATTTTATATCATGAGCCCTATAACGGAATTGGCGCAAAAGATATAAGGAGAATAATTCTTTTTTATTATGAAATTTTAATGAATTTTCTAGTGAAAAATATTTTATTAAAGTAGTTTATTTGATTTTTTCCTTTGTTTTTATGAATATATTTTACGTGAAAATTCTAAGTTGAGAAAAAAGTCTTATATTTTCAAATGTTTATTTTATAGAGAAACCTAATAAATATTTGTAAAATATAACCCTATGTTTATAAATTTTATTTATTACTTTCTTAGAAATGTTATTTTACTAATACTTTTTTATTTGATAAAATAGAAAGTAGGGAGTTCCTTTTATATCAAGTGCTTGCTTGAAAAATGAGGTTTTAAATTTCTTTTGAAGTATATTTATAACGCATCGATTCACATAAATAATTGCAGACGATTTTTAGGAACATCAAAAATCATATTAATCATTTATTTCCATTGATATCTCACATATTATATAGAAATTTTAATAAAATCCAAAATATTTTTATCTTTATACACAAAAAAATTCTGATAATGTTTCACGTCGTAGTTTTAGCTTCTAAAATATTACTTCCCATAAAAAAAATGAAAGTAAAAAAGGCATCTGCGATATATTTTCACAAGATTCCTGAAAGAAAAAACAATAAAAAAGATCACTACTGAGTCAACAACTTGAAAATTTAAAAAGAAGGTTTACCAGTTTTATCAGAAGAAAAGCCTACCCCCATCGTCTGTAATCCAATATTTTAAATCCGGCCAATATATTCTAGGCCAAAGGATTCACTGAATTTATTAAATGGCGTTACTCCATGAACAATCTTCACTAGAAATCCATATTTACTTTGTTTCTACGAGTTGTGATAAAGTTCTATAATAAAAATATATGTCACGTTACCTATTTCACTTATAAATTTGGGATTATATTTTAATATTTAATTATTTTAATTTTTCGTTTTTATTTTTAAAGAAAATTTAACATTGATATTTAGAAAAATGTACATATATTGTAGTTTATTATATTCCAATATTTCAATATTTCTAGGGTTAACTCGCCTCTCTTTATCAAGGATTCACACAGAGATATGTTCTTAAATAGTTTTAAAAAAGAGAAGAAAAGTAAGGAATATTTATAGCATAATTTAATAGAAGGCAGCAGCTTTCAGTTACCCATCAGGAAGTTCCCTTTTATTATATTATATTATATATTTTTAATTAAAAAGTCATATATTGGATCAAAATATCATTTATTTTACCAATATTTCAGTTGGATGAACGCCAACCTTTATCAATGTATTATAATATTGTGGTAAAATAAATGATATTTTGATCCAATATATGCCTTTTTATTTAAAGATTTATTTATGGATTGCTTTATTTTCAAAAAATTATATTATATATATGAAAGTTAAAACATTTTTTTTTTTCAAAAATAAACAGTTTTAATTTATTAATATATAATCGATGTTTATTTTCAAATCGATAGATTTTGTAAATATATCTGAAAATAAATATAGGTAATAAACACAATCTTAATCGTAGATTAAATATATTTATTCCCAACAATATTTTTATGTAGCTTATAGTTTTTACATAATTATTGACAATTAATATAGCTTTTGTTTAATACACAAGGCCAATTAAAATATGCTAATGATTATTAGTGTCTTACCCAATTAATATTTGAGTGTCGGATAATTCATCAAAGTTGTTGTGCCAACTTGTCCGAACTTGATCGAGGTAATTAGGCCAAATCCCTAGAGCTAGATGTCCGAACGTGTTTGACATCCAGAGTTGACTTGAGTCACAGTTTAGCGCGGGTCAATACATTTCACTATTTTTACAGAA
The DNA here is from genome assembly GCA_030710605.1 of Cordylochernes scorpioides. Taxonomy (NCBI): domain Eukaryota; kingdom Metazoa; phylum Arthropoda; class Arachnida; order Pseudoscorpiones; family Chernetidae; genus Cordylochernes; species Cordylochernes scorpioides. Next base: position 76,098,765 of record CP092864.1, on the reverse strand, counting down.
ATTCCGTTTTAAGATGGCATGAAAATAACTATATAAATATATATGAAAATGAACGATCATAAAAGTATTAATTTCCATTTTATATTAAAATGAATTAATGGAAACTTGTTTTCTTCTTGGCTTATAAGTTAATACATATACAAACTATATAGGATAGATATTTTAAAATAATTTGTAAAAATTTGGATTGGTATTATTATTAAATGTTGTTATATGTATACTCGTATATATTACCAAAAGAGGGACCTCGCCCTTTTTATGCATATAAAAAAATTAACTAATGATGATAAATAATGATCAGCAACACCAAATTTGGAAAATGCAGAAAAAGAGCCAATTTGTATACCATTGTTTCTGGCTTTGGCTCTAATCAGTACAGGGGCGGCTTCGATTTCATAACATCCTATGAGATGAGATATAGAATCGGTCGAATTGGTGAAGTGTCAAGGGCCGATGTTATGGAATCGAAGCCGCCCCTGTACTGATGAGGGGCAAAGCCCGAATCCATGGTATAGTGGTTGGTTTTTATCTGAATTTTCCAAAACTGGTGCTGGGGCTCATTTCATCATCACTAGTTAAAAAATGGAATCATGCTGATGAATAAATAATGGAAAATGTGTCTCTTTTCTAACATGATTATTATCTTCCCGCGACTCTGTGTTATATCTGTGCTGTGTGTGTAAAATATATCACTCAGGTGTAAGTATTAAGAGTCATCAAGACCCTATATGATTATTCAGACGAGGATTTTGAGGGCGGTCGAAATCCTGTAAGTTCACTCAGGTGTGGGTATTGCGGGTCACCAAGATCCCGTAAGATCACGCAGGTGTAGGTAATGATGGTAATCGAGATCCTATAAGATCACTCAGATGCGGGCATTGAGGGTCACTCAGTTGTGGGTATTGAGTCATCAAGAACCTGTAAGATCACTCAGTTGTGGGTATTGAGTCATCAAGATTCTGTAAGATCACTCAGGTGTAGGTATTGAGTCATCAAGATCCTGTAAGATCACTCAGGTGTAGGTATTGAGTCATCAAGATCCTGTAAGATCACTTAGGTGTAGGTATTGAGTCATCAAGATCCTTTAAGGTCACTTAGGTGTAGGTATTGGGTCATCAAGATCCTGTAAGATCACTTAGGTGTAGGTATTGGGTCATCAAGATCCTGTAAGATCACTTAGGTGTAGGTATTGAGTCATCAAGATCCTGTAAGATCACTTAGGTGTAGGTATTGAGTCATCAAGATCCTGTAAGAACCCTCAGGTGTAGGTATTGAGTCATCAAGATCCTGTAAGGTCACTCAGTTGTGGGTATTGAGTCATCAAGATCCTGTAAGATCACTTAGGTGTAGGTATTGAGTCATCAAGATCCTGTAAGATCACTTAGGTGTAGGTATTGAGGGTCATCGAGGTCCCGTAAGATCACTCAGGTGTAGGTATTGAGGGTCATCGAGGTCCCGTAAGATCACTCGGGTGTAGGTATTGAGGGTCATCGAGGTCCCGTAAGATCACTCGGGTGTAGGTATTGAGGGTCATCGAGGTCCCGTAAGATCACTCGGGTGTAGGTATTGAGGGTCATCGAGGTCCCGTAAGATCACTCGGGTGTAGGTATTGAGGGTCATCGAGGTCCCGTAAGATCACTCAGGTGTAGGTATTGAGGGTCATCGAGGTCCCGTAAGATCACTCAGGTGTAGGTATTGAGGGTCATCGAGGTCCCGTAAGATCACTCGGGTGTAGGTATTGAGGGTCATCGAGGTCCCGTAAGATCACTCGGGTGTAGGTATTGAGGGTCATCGAGGTCCCGTAAGATTACTCAGGTGTAGGTATTGAGGGTCATCGAGGTCCCGTAAGATCACTCAGGTGTAGGTATTGAGGGTCATCGAGGTCCCGTAAGATCACTCAGGTGTAGGTATTGAGGGTCATCGAGGTCCCGTAAGATCACGCAGGTGTAGGTATTGAGGGTCATCGAGGTCCCGTAAGATCACTCGGGTGTAGGTATTGAGGGTCATCGAGGTCCCATAAGATAACTCAGGGGTAGGTAACGATGGTCATTTAAATCCCTTAAGATCACTCAGGCTTAGGTAATGATGGTGATCGAGATCCTGTAAGATCACTCAGGGTTGAGTGATGATGGTCATCAAATCCCGTAAGATAACTCAGTGTGAATAATGAAAGCATTAGAGGATCACCTATACGTCGGCAAGGACTCATCATTATCCTATAAGGCAATGAGCAAGATCATTTTGGTATGGGTAATTAAAATCTTCAAGATATTAGATACGATATTTTACATGTTTATTTTTTATTGTATTCATATATTTTATTATATTGTTAGGATATCAGGGTATTCAAAACGTGCGGAATCAATTTTAAATTAGGATATTAAAATACGATATTTACCATAAAATTAGGCGAGTGGAAGGCTCTTTATCAGGATCTTTGTGCAATATCATCTCAGTCTGATTAGTTGCATTGTTCAGCCCGATTTATATATGTTCACATTTAAATAATAAATAGGCGCGCGCGCATATACTAGATTGAACAAAGGATTTATTTGGCAATAGCTCGCTTGGGTGAACGCCAACCTTTATCAAGACATAACAACGTATTTACTCTATTTATATGCATATAACATTCTGAATATAGAACAATCTAAAATAAGCCCTATTTTTAAAAGCATATAACATTTTCAAAATAGAGCAATTCATACTTAAATTATCAGATAATAAATATTTTTATTGAATCCAATATATGTATTTTTATTAAATAATATGCACCCTACAGAGGCACCTTTCCCTTTTTTCTCCGCAATAATTTACCAATCCGGTTGAAACCTTAACACAATATACAAGTGTAGAGATAGGTCTTAAAGGAGTCATTGAAATATTCTCTACTTTAAAATTTCAATGGTAAACACGCAATTAACAAAGTAATCATCTATGTGCAAATATAATTCACAACTAGCGCACCTCGCGGCAACTGGTGGAACTACAGCACACCTATTCTGTATTATATATTATTAATTAATAAATAACAAATATTGGGTTGTAAAGTAAGTTCGTTCGGTTTTATTCTCCGTTATTATTAACGATCTCCTCCCAACGTTCGACTAGTTTGTTAATGCCGTTCCGCCAAATATCGCCCGGTCTGGTGTCGAAGAAGTTGTTGAGCCAAGTTTTGAGGTCTTCTTCATCATCGAAGGTAGTGCATCTCATATGGTTTGACATGGAGCGGAAAAGGTGTTAATCGGTTGGTGCAATGTCCGGAGAGTACGGCGGGTGCTGTAGAACTTCTCATTCGAGCTCTTGAAGGGCGGCTTTGACGACTTGTGCAACATGCGGCCTGCGTTGTCGTGAAGGAAAATGATTTGACCTTGTCGATCGGGTCTTTTCTGTTGAATAGCTTCATCCACGCGATGCCATTGGGCAATGTAGAGGTCCTTGCTAACCGTGGCATTCCTTTCGAGCATTTCCCAGTACAGCACACCTTCGCAGTCCCAAAAAACGCAGATCATAGCCTTTTGTGGGTGAAGATCTTATTTTATTTTTGGCTTCGGCGTATCTCCTGGATCCACCCACTCTTTTCTTTGCTTCATATTCACGTATAGACACCATTTTTCATCTCCCGTAACGATTCGGTATAAAATCCGTTGTTTATGGCCCCGTGTTGATTGATGCTGTGCGAGATGTTAAGCAGCGATTTGAAGGCGATTTTCTTTGTTGGTTTCATTAAGCTCGTGAGGCACCTAAGCTCCAAGTTTTTGAGAAAAACCTTTTGATTGAAGATGGTTGGACATGATCACAGCACTACATTTCATTTTTTCGGCCTACTCACGGGTTGTTTGACGACCATCTTCCTTCAACAGGGCCTTTAGATATTCCTCATCGATTTATGATGATCTTTCGCTTCGAGGCGTGTCTTCAAGGTTCAAAACGCGAATGTTTCTTTTCACAATCTTAAATCAAATTTATACTGTCCTTACTGCGATAAAAAAAAATTTTTCATCGCTGTAAGGACAGTAGAAATTTTATTTATTTGTGAAAAGATACATTCGCGTTTTGGTGTTTTCATTTGTATTATATGGATGGCGCGTTATTGCTATGTATTAATTTATATATGAGATTTGTGTGGTACTTCGATGGAGAACAAATTTCTTAAATCTTCTAATTGTCTTTAAATAAAATAAATACAGCTAAAAAAACATAATTAACATAAATATGTGAGAATCATTTTTTAAGCACAACATTTTTATCAAAGATATTAAGAAACATAAAAATATATATAATGTATCTTTTTTTTATTTTATCAAAGACACCTTTAAATTCTGTAAATGTACACATATAATGGTTTTTTGAACTTTAAGACTCAAAATTTAATTAAAATATTTTATGGTGTAATCTCCTTTTAAGGTTTTAGGATTTAATGATGAAATTATCACAAATGACACGATGTAAAACATTAAATTTCTATTAATATATTTTACAATATTCCCGGGGGGTGGGGAGAGAAGTGAACGACCACACCCCCTGGACCCTTGGAATATTTGACCAAATTCTGGTCCAAGGTGACTATTGTGGCAATGGCACCCATTTTCCAATGAAAAGCAAACCCGATTGGACACGACGACAACAACATAATATTCCCTTTCGTAAAGATAGAGGCTGCCTGGCCAGCATTCATAGTACTTGAAAATAAAGATACGTCGGCCAGTAAACATTTTTATTACCTCCTAAAAATATTTACTGGCCAAGTATCTTTATTTTCAAGAATAATATTCCCTATTAAATACTTTTAAAATGTTTGTATGGATAAAATTTCTTTATTAATCTTTACAATAACCTAAAGGTATGTAACCATTATATATCAATAAAATCATATATATTTTAATAATATATCAATAATAATTTCAAATAGATAATAAAATTATTATCATTATGATTGATATGTTATGGTACCCTTATTTAACACAAAGCAGAATCGTCCAATACAGTATTAGAGCTCTGAGAAGCGGTCTGGTGGATTAAATTGGCGAAACTGCTGGGAGGGTTCACCACTGATGAGCCAAGCCCTCCCAATATATATTTTTCATCGCAGTAAGGGCAATAGAAGTTTTTATTATGTATAAAAGAAACATTCGTGCTTTTATATCCTTTCATTTTATATGTACCCTTATTTGTTGGTGATAAATATGATTTGAAACTTTAAATCTGTTTATAAATGTATATAATGAGATGCAATAAAAAAAATCACACTTCTAAAAATTTATTTGAGAAAAAGCTCAATTATATCAAAGAGCCTAGATTTAGAATTATCTAAAAAGAATTTTCTTGACTTCGCTCCTTTTTCTCGCGTAATATATCTTCTGGGCGGTGATTATTGCCGGTAATTCTCTCTAACAATTAAATCTAGTATATATATATATAGAGAGAGAGAGAGATAGATAGTTCAAAATTCTATCTTCATAATATATATATGCATACAAATATAAATATGTAAATGTATTTAGGTATGTAAATAGGAGATATGTGTATAAACAAAAAAAAAAGAATCTTTTAAATTGATCAATAAAAAAATAAATTATTCTAAAGTCTTATCTCCAATTAAAATGATTATTTTTAAAAGCCAAACGAAATTTTAATAAAAAACAAACATTGGGAAATTACAGTCACGTTGCTTCATTATAGAGATTTTTAAAATAATATTCTGTGTGTAAGTGGGATTCAAATTTCCCATTAGTCACTCTGGTAAAGAAAACAATTTAATTTTCTAAAAATAAAATTAGGTTCGTAATTTGTTTTCTGAAAATTGCTGAACTCTCAATAAAAAAGAGAAGATATAATATTTTATCCTCTATACTAACTACCTTATAAATTTATGTTAAATATATATTTTTTAATTTAAAGAAATGTTTTATATGAAAAGACGCAGAATTCTTATTAATGGACCTAAAATTGGCATGGTCATTTTGCTAGCTAAACATTTCTATGGAAAATTCTGAATATTTCGTAAATTCCTTGTAGCTCATGAAACCAAAGTCCACCCTGGACTGACTAAGGCCATATCCCGAAACCATGGCCATCCAGATGGACATTCTGAATTTGTCAAATCTAGTGTTATGGGTTTGTCACCGAAGCAAGTCCTCCAGTTGTAGAGATTATCATTAAAAGAAAATTAAAATTGCTATCATTTTTCTTTGATTTCATCATTTATTCTCAAAGAAGGGAGAGATCATAAGATCACATGGATTTCGCGTCCATTTTGACAGAAGGGGTTAATAACGTATCACATTTATAAATCTTTAATTAAAATGGCATATATTGGATCAAAATATATATTTTTTATATAATACAATATAATGAGGCTTAACACTGCGGGTTCGATTGCCATCCCTGGACACTTTTATTTTTCCGTTTATCATTACTCTTCACAATTCATCTTTTCATACTTCATCCCTAAGGTTAGAAATAATCGTTATTTCTCCTTAAAATAAATTTCGATTTTTCGTTTAAAAGAAACATTTGCGGGATAATTGTCAAATGTCGTTCTACAATATTTATTTCACCAATATTTCAGTTGACTGAACGCCAACCTTTATCAAGGTATTATAACATATTAATGTGTGTAAACAACAAACTCAGCGCATGTCGATACATAACGTCAACACCACATTGGCGTTCAGACAACTGTAATATTGGAAATATATATATGTTATATGAAGGTATTAATTTTAAATGAAATATTTTAATATAACATTTCAAATAATACCTTTATATAACAATTGTTTTGGATCATATTGATGATTATGCTATGGTGGTGCAGTCGAGCAATAATCTTGAAAAATATAATGTCTTGATTAGAGATTTCTTTATTGAGCTGAGGAATGAATTCTCATATGAAAAACATAATTTTGTACAAGTACTGCCTGGCTTAAGGCGTAAGAATAATTAAAACAAAATATTATTTACATAATTACAAAGTTTTGGGCCGACCAGCGGGGAACAACAACAATGAATTTTTATACGGGAAGAGTGACCTCTGGCGGTCGATTTTAGAAGAGTATTTTATCTATGAAATATAATTTTAAAATAAAATAATACTTTAATATAACATAATTTTAAATGAAATATTTTAATATAACATTTCAAATAATACCTTTATATAACATATATATATATACTAGCGGATGTACCCGGCTTCGCCCGGGTTTTACCCTAGTGAAAGTTTACCTAACGAACATTTGTTAAAGCAATTCTAGAAAACATCCAATCCCTACTGAATCTATACTTGGCAAGATAACTTTATGTTTGATTATCTGCTCCACCTAGCTGTACCCGTTCAAACGTTGCTGTCTTTGAACAAAAAGGCAGTTTTAATACCTAAATAATAATTTATTGATGAACAAATGTATACAATACATAAAAATGAAAATTAACAATAAAATTATCCCTACATAAATGTCATTTGAATATAACATATGTAAAAAATAACAGATATGATAATTTGAAACTCGTAAATTTGAATCTCTCGATAAAGTGAACATTTTTCCCGGTCCCTTGAAAAATACTCGATAGGTTGAATAAAATCAATATTAATTATCATTATTCTTGTCTCAAATAAATTGCCGTGTCTTCCTGAATTTTGTCTTTCCTAATTTTCTACATTACAAAATCATCATTTTATCTATTCTCCCAATATTTATGTTGTAGATAAATGATAAAACTAACTTTGACTTGTGCGCAATTAATAGGTAGAAAATCTTAATTTTGATAAATAATCTTTAAGATAATAAACTTATAAAAAATAATAGATATATTTTGATAATTTGAAACTCGTAAATTTGAATCTCTCGATAAAGTGAACATTTTTTCCCGGTCCCTTGAAAAATACTCGATAAGTTGAATAAAATCAATATTAATTATCATTATTCTTGTCACAAATAAATTGCCGTGTCATCCTGAATTTTGTCTTTCCTAATTTTCTACATTACAAAATCATCATTTTATCTATTCTCCCAATATATATGTTGTAGATAAATGATAAAACTAACTTTGACTTGTGCGCAATTAATAGGTAAAAAATCTTACTTTTGATAAATAATCTTTAAGATAATAAACTTAGTGATAATAAAACTTAAAGATAAAAAAAAATTGTTATCATCGTCGCAATGGGGGCGCTGCTTGCGAGTTAAATCTACAAATCTGCAAATAACTCTAAGGATATTCAAGATATTTAAGAAATTATTTTTCAAAAACCTTCCCTGGGATATACCTAATAATATCCCAAAATTTCATGGCGATTGGATGTATGGTTTTTGAATCTATAGAGTACAGACAGACAGACATTCAATTTTATATATATATATAGATTGATCCAATATATGCCTTTTTAATTAAAGATCTATTTATGGATTGCTCTATTTAAAAAAGAAAATTATAAATATATTGTTTTGTTTACATAAAGAGCGGAAGCACCATATGTAAAACGGAGACGCTTTATATAACACTATGATATAGCAAACCGCCTATTAATGAAATTTAAAACTGCTATCGCGAATTTTTCTATTTTCAAAATAAGACAATCAACTATTTTCCTTTCTGAAATGGAAAAATTAATAGGAGGGTCTGGCTCATCAGTGGCGAACCCTCCCAGCGTTTACGCCAATGTAATACACCATACCATATACACCATATTATGCTGTATTTGGCTGGTCTGTTTATAAATCCGACACTGCTGCCTTTATTGTGGTATATTTAAAATAACTACGGAAATAATCTTATAGAACAGCAGGAATATATATGTCGTACCACAAGCAGTCAAGGGGCCAAGAGGTATCAGGCGTCTATGGGTACCTTAAAAGACAAGGCAGGTTGGATGGTACCTAGGAGAGGCCAGCGTCAAGGTCCAGGAGGGTGTATCATCTGCAAGAGTAGGAGGAATGATCTGTTGTTGTCCGGCCTGTTTGTCGGTGTCCGTTAGCGGTGGTGAAACTCACTAGCGACTTATAGAAGTTCTCTGGGAGGAAATGATGAAATCTTTGTTAATTGGACTGAACCTCGCCCTGCCTTTGATGAGGCGGATTCTCAATAAAACTTTATTGCTTTGTTTGTAATTACATATTGCCAAGCTGGCGTGTTGAAGTTTATCTACATATTGGGGCTGTTACACTATTAGTCTATAGGTGGAGTTATGGTTTCGGAAAATGGCCTTTGTCAGTCCGGGGAGGACTTTGACTTCATGAGCTTTATCCACAAGGAAATCACGAAATATTCACAATTTTCCATAGAAGTGTTTAGCTAGCAATGTGACCATGCCAAATTTAGGGCTATTAATAAGAATTGTGTGCCTTTTCATATAAAAACGTTTCCTTAAACGTTTTTCAAAAACTATCCAACATACATTTATAAGGTAATTTAGAGGAAATATTTTCCTTCTTTTTATAGAGAGTTCAGCAATGTATCGTCATAAGAAAGGCTTTGTTTTAGCGTTTGGACCTCCGAAACATATTTTTAATTTCTAACAATAAAACCTTCTAAGCATACTAATAACATTGGTGTGTCATAGTGTTACAAAATGTTCAAAACACAATCTCTAGGAATATTCGCGTTATTTTCAGACAATATACTCAGTAAGAACTATTTTAAAACATTTATTCAAAAATGAATTGTTTAAAAGTAAAAATGAAAAATTCTTCATAGTTTTACATCATTGAAGAGAGATAAAAACGATGAATACCTTTAAAATATTTTTAAAAATTAACAAACTTTTCGAAATTCAATTAGAACTGTTTAAAAATGGTTCCTTTTTTATCAAAGGATCTCTCCGCAATTAATTTTTAACCATCACCGAAAAAAGTCAAATATATATAACAAATTAATTTAGGTAAAATATTTTTCTTATGGAATTAATTAAGAAATATATATTTTGACTAAAAGAATTATTATTCTATAATTATATGTATTTCTATAAAAGCACCAAAAGATAATATGTAAATAAAGAGATTATATTCTTATAACTTAATTTTATATTTTCATTTTTTAACTTTATTTGACTTGTTTCAACTATAACAACAGAGCGTGCTGTCTCTCTAAGGTCATTGGCACCAAATGAACGAGAGAAGTATCCACTATATCATATATCTATATATACAAATATAATACAGATTAAGATAGGTTTTTAAGCATACTAATGTTAATTTATACTTAAATCAAAATAGTAATATATATAGAGAGGGCATATATATTGTAACATAGTATTTATTAATTTTATTTATGTAACATAGTATTTATTAATTTTATTATTTTTTATTAACAGAATGGTCATTTTTATTTTTATATCTTGCGACTCTGTAAATTTCCCTCGTGGCTTATCTTTTGTTTACCATTCATAGTTTGTCCTTGCCTGAAATAAATTGTTGTTTCCTCCTGAAGTTTTTGTCCCTTCCCTAATTTTCCACGTGGCAATATTTTACACTCTCTCAATTATACTTGGCAATTAAGAGATTAATTAAATTGTCATATAAGTATTTATAAAATTAATTGAATTTAATGTAAGAGACTCTGTTAGATATTAGTCCTATTGGAACAGTACAGATAATACCATTATTATGTCTGTAGTATTGAGATGTTTGGCAATTGAGTAAAGGATGAATGGAGTCCTGAACGCTGTGTCCACAGCTTGGATCATTTTTTTTCAAATTAATTGGCACACTTATTCAGGTCTATGTGATTCCGTCACTACATTAAAGTTCCGTTATCAAAGTAATCATTATGGCAGACTTTAGAATATGAAGAAAACTTCCACGGACCAGTTTGAAGAGAGATGATTTGAAGAAAATAGAATAAAATAAACCCGCGTATATATACAGGGTGTACCAGGTAAATTGGGACTAACTTTGACAGTCCATAAAACAAAAACTACTTGAGATTAAAAACTTGTTTTTTTTTCATTACGTAGCCATATTCATGTAAAATGCAACAGTACATGTGTGCGCAGTGTAGTGATGAAGAGTAACCGAGAATTTGAAAATCGAGCTGCCATCATCGTTGCTCTGCGCGCCGGAAGGAGCCCCAAAGAGATAGTGGATTTTCTTAAGTTGCCCAAAACCACTATTTATCGTGTCAAGAAGCAGTTTGATGAGGTCGACAGTAACAAAGAGGGGATAGCTACAAGGAAAAAGCACTCGCGTCGATCGGACAGGGTAAGAGGCGAAGAATTTGTCAAAAATGTCAAGGAGAAGATTGATGGAAACCCTGGGAAGAGCATGAGGGCCATAGCCAAGGAAATGGACGTTGGCTCTATGACAATTGTCAGAACTATTCATGAGGACCTTGGTCTCAAGTCTTATGCCCTTCGGAAAGGTCAGTTGCTGACTGAGAATATGAAGAATAACAGAAAAGGAAAGGCTGCTGCCCTCCTCAACAACCTGAAACACGACTCTTTTGGCATGCTAAGGTTCTTCTCTGACGAAAAGAACTTTGACGTGGACCAAAAGGTAAATCCCAGGAATGATCGCTGGATCTGTAAAGACCCCTCAGAGATACCTGTCGTGATGCACACGAAATTTCCTGCCTCCGTAATGGTCCTTGGCGTTATCAGCAGTGAAGGTGATGTCATGCCTCCCCATTTCTTTGAGAAGGGCCTTAGGATGAACGCTGACACCTACATCAATGTTCTGGAGACCGTTGTGAAGCCTTGGATGGACATGGTGGCCGCAGGAAGGAAGTATGTCTTCCAACAGGACTCAGCTCCAGCCCATAAGGCAAAGAAGACACAATCGTGGCTGACACTTAACGTCCCTAGTCACTGGGGTCCTGATATTTGGCCCCCTAATTCTCCAGATTGCAATCCCCTCGACTACTATGTATGGGGCGTTGTTGAGAGAGATGTCAACAAAGCTCCTCATACTACCATCCAGTCTGTCAAGAAAGCAGTTCACACGGTGATGACCCAAATGGACAAGGTCATCGTCGCCAAGGCCTGTGCTTCATTCCGCACTCGCCTCGAGACTGTTGTAGCTAATAATGGAAACTACATTGAATAAATAAAAACTATATCCTTTTATCTACTACTGTGTCAAATTTCATTCGGATATTTTAATTTTTACTTGCAAAAAATTTCAGTTAAAATACCATTGTTGAAATTCCCAATTTACCTGGTACACCCTGTATATATTTAAAAATGCCTATTTTGGATCATAAAGTGTTTATTTCCGATATTTCGTGTGGCAACTCGCCAAACTTCTTCGGGGAACAAGATTGTTTTGATAAGCTCGCGTATCAATTCACGAGTATGTACAACTGCTATAAAATTTTAAAATATCTAAATTCTACAATATGCATGTTTATAAATATAATTATTAATAATAAAATGATATATAAAATATTAAAATATAGAGAATAAATAAATATATATATACATTTAAAATAAAAGAATTGAAAATCACTAATTTGTTATATATATATGTACAGTAGTGGGCTATATGGTTTTAAATTGTAAGTATAGTTGAGGAATGTCTATTTTTCGGTTGATACTGTTTTTATCTTCTATTGAGGTCCAGCTTTCTAAAAAAAGTCTTGAATGTTTATCCTTGATATTTTGATATACTATTTCTGTTGAGTCGAAATTTGGTATGTGGTCCTGTTTCAGTGCGTGGTCTACTAAAAGGGAAAGAGGGCTATAGTTTTTAAGGGCTGTTCTGTGTTGATTGGTTCTTTCTTCCAGAGTTTTTCCTGTCTCTCCTATGTATGTCGCTGGGCAAGATCGGCACGGGATTCTGTAGATGAGGTTGGATTTTTGACTGTTGTTTGTGTTATGTTTGGTATCGGGATGGCGGAGAAGTGTTTTTAAGTTGGATGGTGTCTGGTATATGGTCTTGATGTTATATTTCTTGAGGGTTCTGCTGATTCTTTCAATGCCGTAACTGTACGGAAGTGTGCAGTATAATTTCTGAGATTGGCTATTGGAAGGAGGGATGAATGTTGATCTGTGGAATTGTCTTTTGATAAATTCTGTGGGATAACTATTGCTTTGTAATTCATTCAGTAGTATTGTTCTTTCTTGTTGTGCCTTTTCTATATTATTGGAGCAATGAGTAGATATTCTTTTTGAGAGGGTTTTTATAACAGATATTTTATGGTTAATAGGACCGAATGAGCTGAAATTTAAGTAACCACCTGTGTGAGTTTTCTTACGGTAAATGCCTGTTTCTATTTTAGAGCTGTTTCTGGTGAGAATTATATCTAAGAATGATAAAGAGTTTTTTTCTTCTATTTCATGTGTAAATGTGAGAAATGGTTTTATATTGTTCAAGAAATTCAGAATGCTTGTTGTATTGTTGTTTCCGGTTATGCAAAGAATGTCGTCAATATATCTCTTCCAGAATGTTATTTTTAGCTGATTATTATCTATTATTGATTCATGAAAATGTTTGCCAGAGCTGAAGATATTGGGTTGCCCATCGGGAGGCCTTTGATCTGTTTGAAGTATTGATTCTTGTAGTTAAAGTAGCTGAATGAAAGGCACAGTTTGAGTAAGTCTATGAGGGCTTCCTTTGGTATAGACAATGGTAGGTTGGGGTGGGCATTCAAGAATTCTGAAATTTCTGCAATAGCTTCATCATTTGCCCAGCGACATACATAGGAGAGGCAGGAAAAACTCTGGAAGAAAGAACCAATCAACACCGGACAGCCCTTAAAAACTATAGCCCTCTTTCCCTTTTAGTAGACCACGCACTGAAGCAGGACCACATACCAAATTTCGACTCAACAGAAATAGTATATCAAAATATCAAGGATAAACATTCAAGACTTTTTCTAGAAAGCTGGACCTTAATAGAAGATAAAAACAGTATCAACCGAAAAATAGACATTCCTCAACTATATATATATATATGTGGCGACCGCACTTTGCTTCAGCGAACAAAGCTTCAAAACACATACGGGCAGAAAGATGGCGGCCCCACTTTGCCTCGGCAAGCACGTGTTTTAAGAACACTTCACTACGCATGCGCGGGCGTCATCCGGAACTTTCTAGCGGCTGGCTTCTTCCGACACACTCGATCTGGCCACACTGACGCGGTAAACAAGAAGGCTTAAGCTGGCGGCCGTTATTTCAACCGTTGCTTCTTTTCTCTTTTTAATTTCTTGCTTTAAAATAAATTAATTTTAATTAATTTTATCAGCAGCCTTTCCACAAGCCACACCAGCACTTCACATCACAACAACCATCCTACAAATTGGTGAGCCGGACGACTCGAATGAAGAATTAACGGCCAACGTCAAGGGCAAATCTTGGAATCTCAAACTTTCACGATGGAACTCACCCCATCTCAAATATCAAAATTGATTTTTCGAGCTCCACCCTTCTTGCCCAAAGACATTCCATTGTGGCTCAACCAACTGAAAGCTGCCTTTAATTTTGCAAACATCGCCAGCGACGACGATTTCAAGTATAACACAATAATCGTTAATTTAGATGAACTGGCTCTCATCTGCGTCTTCGACATTGTAGATAACCCACCAGTTTCATGAAAATATGCGGCGCTCAAAGAACGACTTCTGCAATTTGGCCGGTCACGCCAGGTAAGAACAGCTCAAGTCTCAGAAACTAAGCCCATTGCTGATCAGAGACCCTCGATTATCCTGATTGAATTGTCCAAACCACCTCCATCTCAGCACTGTGATCCCTGTACTCCCACCTCCAATAGCCTCCAACACCTGGAGCAGACGGCTTTTCCCCGTGACATGAATGTCACAACAACTGCCCCGGTGACAACAGTCCATAACGTTGAAGACACCAACTCAAGCGCCAACTTTCCTTCTCTCTCCAGCTCTCTGAGTGACTCTTCATCCCTGGACTCCTCATCGTTCTGCTCCAACCCTCCTTCAAACACCATCTCGTGCCCCCCTGAAACTGTTTTCTCCACCCCAGTGCACAGTGACAATCCCTTGCCCCAGCAGCCGCCGTCTCATGAAGAGCCCTTGCCCCAGCAGCCGCCTTCTCACGAAGAGGACTTGCCTCCATCCTGCGAGCAGAAACATACACTCTTCCTAAAAGAAACCAATAACGCTGCTGCAACGACTCCTCTCCATTTGCAGCCCGCCCAAACATCGGTAACACAACCTCTCCAACCTCAAAACTCTCTCCAACAGTCATTACCTCCCATTGAAGCAAGAGTCACTAATTCCCCAATACCAATAGCTCCACCGGTACTCGCGGCGACTACACCCATCGCTGAGCAACCCATCGTGTCCCTGCAACCTAACAAAATGGTCGCCACCCATTACATCCAGACAACATTTGAAAAGGACAGTTGCCTCCCTCAAGCCCCCAAGACCAGATCCCAACCCAACAAGGCACCCTACCAAGAGTTCCCTCTACGACTACATAGGATCTTTAAAGATCCTACTGGAGGGGGAGTAGTGTGGCGACCGCACTTTGCTTCAGCGAACAAAGCTTCAAAACACATACGGGCAGAAAGATGGCGGCCCCACTTTGCCTCGGCAAGCACGTGTTTTAAGAACACTTCACTACGCATGCGCGGGCGTCATCCGGAACTTTCTAGCGGCTGGCTTCTTCCGACACACTCGATCTGGCCACACTGACGCGGTAAACAAGAAGGCTTAAGCTGGCGGCCGTTATTTCAACCGTTGCTTCTTTTCTCTTTTTAATTTCTTGCTTTAAAATAAATTAATTTTATCAGCAGCCTTTCCACAAGCCACACCAGCACTTCACATCACAACAACCATCCTACATATATATGTGGCAATATAGTGATAATGTGGGGAGAGAGAAATAAGGAAACCACAAGTTTGGAAGATGGGACCCAGCAAACCGAGAGAGAGATGGAGCGCTAGCGCTGCCACTGCGGAACGACCGTTTGTGTCGCAAACCACCCCCCGACTGTCCAAAAATAGACCTGAGGTTCCAAGAAAGGCCCTGCGGTCGCCCCTTGGAATGTGGCCAGTGGCCCAGATGACCGTACTTTAGCTGCGTTCTATCGACGTCTCTCTCTCGTTGACTGTAGGTTTACTTTATTATTCCTGGAAGAGCATATATTATGACATATATATATATATATATATATATATATATATATATATATATATATATATATATATATATATATTGGATTGGCCAAATATTACGGAGAAAGTTAAATAAACGTTTAGTTTATTTTTGCTCCACTAGATGGCACTCTGCCATCTAAAAAGCACATGTGCTCGTGGTCAGGAGATGCCTTCTTTATTTTTAATATCAACACCTGACCCACTTATCTTTTATTTTTTCTATAGTTTTTTCACTTCTATATAGATAATACCGTAACAGAGTTTTCCATTGTAAAGTCCTGAGCTATCTCCTCCGAAGATTCTGAACTACACATAACGATCTATATACCAAAATTTTCGTTATTTTTTTCTTCGTATGATAGGCCTGTTTTTATTTTCCTAATGTTAACAGTTATTTTTATTTTTTAATTTAATCTATTTTACAATCGTAGATTTTTTGCATTTATCATCATCAACTCCTTTGTTTTAAAATGCGTTCTTTTGTCTTATTACTACAACCAATCGTGATGAAACTTTGGGAAGATGTTTAGTATACTACCGGGATGGTGTCTGGCTAATTACTCTTTAGAAATAACCTTTCGTTGCATTTTTATTTACGATAAAACGTAGATTCACTCGCAATCAGCGCCCCCTCGTGGCAGAAGTATGGCCTTAAATAGCCTCGCATGAGCTTATTTGTAACGTCAAGTTTAGCCTATAGGTTAGGTACACAGCTTCGTACCCTCGCAACCTAGGTTCGAGGCTCAGCGTGGGTGTTTTTTTTTTTTCATTTCTTTTATATTATTGTAGCAAATTATTAAAAATATTATTTTATTTAAAATGTAGGCTTTTTAAAATAAAAATTAACATACACAATTTTTTAATAATATTTGTAACAAACCTAGGTTCGAGGCTCAGCGTGGGTGTCTTTTTTTATTTTCGTTTCTTTTATATTATTGTAGAAAGGTCTGTTTTTACAGCATTATTATATTTTGATTGGTGTATTTTAAATATGTTTGTTATGAAGAGGCTCTATGTAATACTATTTGGAGCACATTTTACATTTTAAACACCTAAGCCCCTCTCTTTTTAATATTGTAGCAAAGTATCAAAAGTATTATTTTATTTTAGATGTTTGCCATGAAACTTTGGGAAGTTGTTTAGTATACTATCAGGACGATTTCTGGCGAATTATTTTAGAATAATATTTATAACAATATTTATAGCGAAATTACGACATAGTGATTATATTCTGTGTTTGTGCATATATTAATATTTAACAGAAAATGTTAGAACGTTCTATTAGAATATCTCGAAAACAAAAAACAATACATATAAACGAGTTCACTGACATTTATTAATGCAGTGATTATAATAAATGATTACAATGAAGGGCTATATTATCGATATATATAAAAAATCACTTTCAAATTTTAACGTAACGTTCCATTCTCAATCCCGTAGGGCTTTAGATCGGCTAAAACATTTTTATCTTTATAAGTGAATATTAACTTTACTGTACTGAATAGTTTAGTATAATGTTAATTTAACATATTACAATTTAGCCACAGCAACGCGTGGCCGGGTTCGCTATTTATAATATATATTTCTGATTCATTTGATTATGATTATAATTTGTAAGTACTTTGTTATAGTTTTTCATTTAAATAGAGCTCAATTTTTGTGTATGTTTTCTATTTGCAGTATCTTTCCTAATGTCTTTGGCAACGTTTTTTTTTCTCATAAATAGGCTGAGGTTATATTATTTTTCGAATTGTAAATTGAATTATTACTTTTATTCTATAATAATTATCTTTTATAAGTGTTTGTTATAGTTTTTCATTTGAATTTAGCACAATTTTTGTATCTGGTTATCTTTTTTGGCATCTTTTCATCTCTCTTTGGCATCTTTTTTTTCTCATTAATAAGACCTAATCCAAATAATTTAATAGTGTGTGACGTTTCAGCAACAGCATCAGACAAAAGAATAAATGAACTAAATAATAAAATCTCATTTTTTCTTTTGTCTGATGATGGTGACATTTGGATTAGGTCTTTTTTTTTTTATTAATTTGTTATAGTTTTTCATTTGAATTTAGCTCCATTTTTGTGTCTTATTTAATAAATGAACTAAAGAATAAAATCTCATTTATTCTTTTGTCTGATTTTTGTGTCTGATTTTCTTTTTTACAGTATCTTTCATAATGCCTGATTTAATTACTTGATCTGTTATAGTTTTTCATTTAAATTTAGCTCCATTTTTGTGTCTGTCGTTTTTTTTTTCTTCTCATAAATAGGCTGATGATGTATTTGTGTACTCAATTGTTGCTTTTTGTGTCTGGTTTCTTTTTTGCAGTATTTTTTTGGAATCCTTTTTTTTCATCAATTGTTTCCTCACATGCTTGGAATTTTCTTTTTATGCCTGTCCTGGCTTTCAGTTTTATAGTTTTCCTCTGCTTGGTCCTTATTTTACCTTTTTTTTTTCAGCGTCTTCTGTCATGCCTCGAAAAGGCCGTGGAAGACTCACTCCCCTAACAGCTAGGCGTGCTAATATGACTCGCCGCAGACACAAAACCCCAATTGCTATTTCTCTTGTTTACTTTTTTACCAATGCCTATAATTTTTCACCTGAAAGATTTTTTATTTTATTTGTTATTCAATAAATTATTATCACTTATTTTTGGTCTTCTTTTTACTTACTTATTTTACTGGGGGTTGGTGGAAGGATGGTCTAAGCCGTTGGTTTTCGACCGCTACGACCCGGGTTCGATTCCCGCATTGGGCACTTTTTTCTGAAAAATTAAAAAAAAATGCTCCAATGGCTTCCGATTCTTGCAAAAGTCCAACCCCACCAGCAAGCGCAAGTAATCAAACGGGGCTCTGGCACATTTGTAAATGCAAAGTCGAACTGCTTTTCACATGTTTAGACATGTGGTGTACTTACAGTTAAAGCAGTCGCCTACTCTACCCACCATGATTATCAAGGCCTGTACCACGTGTACTAGGGATAAGCAAAAAATATATATATATTTTACTCATTGATCTATACATACAATTATTTGCATACAATTATTTACATACAAATATATGCATACAATTATATACATACACTTTTCTACATTTTTGTACTCTGCAGTCTAATATGTTGTTAATAATAGGGGTTTTAGACAAATATCAACTGTTGAAATTTGATTTTCCAAAATAGTTGAATTATCGAAAGTGTCGAATTAGTTTGTCATATGATAGGCCGTAGGTCGAGACATCCAAAAAATGGTCGAATTATCGTGTGTTGAATTAATTAGATTATATTGTATATATAAAAATATAGAATTGTTGTTTTTAATGAGGTCTTTTAAATGAATTTATTCCTTTAATATGTTGTCATATCTGCAATTTTTTTCCATTTCCAAAATATTTATTTACACTTTCACCAATGCCTATAGGATCTTTGCGATGGAACAGGTATGGTGTTCTAGCGCATGTGCTCTCATGTCCTTGAAGCACATATACTGACAATACCCAAAGTTGAACACACTGTATAATGTCTGAAATATATGACTATAAAGAGGGCTCAAGGCCAAACCTTTGCTACAAGAGCCTGTGTTTACGCACAGACGCCTTTATGTTTTTAATGAGGTCTTTTAAATGAATTTATTCCTTTAATATGTTGTCATATCTGTAATTTTTTTTCATTTCCAAAATATTTATTCACACTTTCACCAATGCCTATAGGATCTTTGCGATGGAACAGGTATGGTGTTCTAGCGCATGTGCTCTCATGTCCTTGAAGCACATATACTGACAGTACCCAAAGTTGAACACACTGTATAATGTCTGAAATATATGACTATAAAGAGGGCTCAAGGCCAAACCTTTGCTACAAGAGCCTGTGTTTACGCACAGACGACTTTATGTGACTTTTTCAACTGTGCGAACTTTGGATAGCATACATGTAAAGTTGAACCCAAGTATATATAAAATGTAGTTTTTAATGAGGTCATTTAAATGAATTCCTATTATAAATCGTCTCCTCTGAAATATAGTTTGTAAATTTATATTCTTATTTATTTTATCCTTTTTTTCATTTCCAGAATATATATTTACACTTTTCACCAATGCCTAAAGTTTCTCACCTGAAAGAAAAAAAACTCCGCCTTTGCCGGTCCCAAGCCAGGATGAAAAAGGAGGAGGGG
Source organism: Cordylochernes scorpioides (assembly GCA_030710605.1). Taxonomy (NCBI): domain Eukaryota; kingdom Metazoa; phylum Arthropoda; class Arachnida; order Pseudoscorpiones; family Chernetidae; genus Cordylochernes; species Cordylochernes scorpioides. The sequence continues at coordinate 76,078,528 of CP092864.1, read as the reverse complement.
GAGCAGTAACAAGCTCACTAAAAAAACCTGGGCTCAGCTGGCCCGGCTGATAGTACCTTGTAAGGGCTCCTAATCCAGGGATACATTCTTTTGGAGCTAAGTCAGTGGCCTGCCACTGAGTAGTGCTCCCAGTCTTGATGACAAAGGCAGACGCATTCTACTTCACCCAATCGTGATGGTTGTTAATTTCAAGCTTTACAAGCTTGACACTCTAATATGATTGAGTGAAGATAAGAAAGGAGAAAAAAATATTTTTTGTATTTTTTTTTTTGGCAATAATCTATTTATTATCAATTAATTTGATTTTGGTCTTTATTTATTATTCCCCTGCTCTGTACATTATATTTGAGCAACAAACAATTGTTGAAATTTAAAATGGTCGAATTATCGATAGTGTTGAATTACACTTTGTTATATGATAGGCTGTAGGTCAAGACAACAAAACATGGTCGAATTATCGAGGTTATATTGTATATATAAAACTAGAAATGTAGTTTTAATGAGGTCCTTGAAATATTTTCATTCCTTTTATATGTTGTCTTATCTGCGATATAGTAGCATTTTTTGCAATTTTATTTGCTGATTTGTGTCATTTTTTCACTCTAAATATATTTATTTAAACTCTTCAACTAATGCCTATAGTTTCTTTCCTGAAATTGCTTAGCAAACATGAGTTGGTTGTATTGTTATGCTTCGGAGATATTTTAATCCTAAGCAGGGTCTTTACGAATGGTACACGTATGGTTACACAGTGCATGTGCTCTCATGTTCTTGAAGTAGTGTAGATGTGTTGTTTGCACTTTTATTTTCTAATTTGTTAGTATTTTTCTTCTTTTTTTCATTTTAAATAATATTTTAGGCATAGGAACCAATGCCTATAGTTTCTCACCTGCGGGCCCTTCGAGTAAACCCGGGGCGTTGCCCGGGTCACTCGGCTAGTTATATTATATTCGTCAAATCTATTTCATATCGATAATCTGCCATTTTCCAATAGAGATATTCCTAATATATAAATAATCAGTCACAAACCTCTTCTTCTCCATTATATATATACGGCGATACTCTTTCATATATAGTAGCTTGTATATTCTATGATATATGGTACAATTGGGATTTTATAATAAAACCCTAAGGTAACAAGACCTGTAATACAAATTAATAAATTGTGCGATTCGTTAATTTGGAATTGTTACTTTAGGTTTCTATTTTGTAGATATTTAATTCTCATTTCGTGTCTCATAATTGCTACAATTTCCGAATTTAGGTTGTCATGTCAAAACTGATTTATTTTTTGCAATGAAACTTTGTTCTTAGTAATTTGAAAGAATATAGCTATATCAACCAATAATTTGTTTATTATAAACAATTGGTTCATGTAGCTATTTTCCAAACCAACTTTCAGCCAACAAATGATATTCAAAACTAGTTCTTAGTAAGATTTTATCTTTTTGAAAGTGTAACGCCAGCCATCACCTCGACCTGCCCACTCTGTGAGAAAGAACTCTCGCAGTCCACCGGTGGCGGAGTCTTCCCCGCGGTGGGCGCCACCAATGAAGACTGTATATATTATATATATGTATATTTATCAATTATTTTATATATTTATTTATTCATATATTTATCATTATATAATTTTGTTTATTCACATTTATATTTTATCTGTATTTAACCTTATATAATCTTATATGAACGTTGTAATAAATCAGTTTCAATCTCAATCTCTCTCTCTCTTGAATTTTGGAATATTGTGACATTTTAGAGGGTTGAGATTAGACAAGTAAGCATGTTTGTTACCTTTATTTAGTACTAGACGAATGGCCCGGGCAACGCCCGGGTTTTACCCGAGTGCGAATATATTTTAAAAACGTTGTCTTGAGTGGTCGCTTTTGACAGGGTGGTCTGTATGGACAGGTGTATGTATCACACAGCTGATAACAGGGTTGTCTAGAGTGGCCGCTATAGACAGGGTGGTCTGTATAGACAGGTGTATGTATCACACTGCTGATAACAGGGTTGCCTAAAGTGACCGCTATAGACAGGGTGGTCTGTATAGACAGGTGAATGTAACACACTGATGATAACAGGGTTGCCTAAAGTGACCGCTATAGACAGGGTGGACTGTATAGACAGGTGGATGTATCACACAGCTGATAACAGGGTTGTCTAGAGTGGCCGCTATAGACAGGTGTATGTATCACACAGCTGATAACAGGGTTATCTAGAATGGCCGCTATAGACAGGTGTATGTATCACACAGCTGATAACAGGGTTATCTAGAATGGCCGCTATATACAGGGTGGTCTGTAAAGACAGGTGGATGTATCACACAGCTGATAACAGGGTTGTCTAGAGTGGTCGCTATAGGCAGGGTGGTCAGTGGTCGCTATATACAGGGTGGTCTGTATAGACAGGTGGATGTAACACACTGCTGATAACAGGGTTGTCTAGAATGGCCGCTATAGACAGGTGTATGTATCACACAGCTGATAACAGGGTTGTCTAGAGGGGGGCAAGGAGGACACGTGTTCGCCGGCAGCCAATGGGCGCGCATTCTATCCGTGAGCTTCAGACAGAATAAGGCAATTATATATATAGATATCCACACATTGAAGTGTTAAATTATTTTTTTTTTTTTCAAAATTGTTTTTATTATATTTCTAATTTTATTTTTACTTGTACTTTTGAAAACATATATACATATATATTATGATTATATGTATAAATATATCTATCATATTGATTTCTTTAGTAATATTTGTATTATATGGATCTAACGCCTGATTTCCTGTAAATGGTAAATGTTATCGGTGTAAAATAAATGGATTTTATTACACCAACACAGATTCAAGTTTAATACTTCCTAATTACCCCGCCGTCCGTATGATGTGATACGGGCTGGTCATATATCGCTCAAGTTTTCAGACATTTGATTTTTGTTTCAACTATCCCAAGTACATTCATTGACAAAACTTAAGGAGGTTTACCTTTTAACATGTTATTAATATTTAGACAATAACTCTGAAAGATATTTGATAAACCGTGATCTTTACACACGAGGCACATTATATAAACATGTATGAACAAAATTGCCTGTCTTCTTCTTAAAAAATAAAACAGACGACCGGCGACACCAAAGACTTTCCACTTCCATAAGTTTTGTCCATGAGTGTGCATGTGGCCTTTTTTATTTATCAATCAACAAGACGCGATATTTAAATATTTGAGCTTATTACAGAGGAAACAAACAAAACAACAAACAAATTAAAACTAAGGATTTAATATTTACATATTTTCATGTATTTTAATCGACAGAGTTCATAGAATTGTTGTATAAACAGAGTGGTTGTGTACGAGAGAGAGGGAGAGATGAGAGAAATATAAATCATTTAGATCTGTGAACAATCGATGTCTCACTTCTGCAATGTTCGGACAGTCATAGATAAGGTGAAGAGCAGTTTGTTCTGTTTCGCCGCAGTGGCCATGATATTCATGGTGAAGTGTTAGCGACTGCTTTTACTACAAGTGCCTCACATATCCATACATTTTAAAAATATGGCTTATTTTGGATTTCAATAAGATTATTTATTAATTCAATATTTCGATGGACCAATCGTCCATCTATTACGAGTGTTTTTTTTTTTGTTGTTATGAAGAATTTATTAAGAATTGATATGTAACAAAAAAACCTCGTAAAATATGGACGATTGGTCCATCGAAATATTGGATTAATAAATAATCTTATTACAATCCAAAATAAGCCTTATTTTTTAAATATATAAATTATAGATTGCTCTATATATGTAATTATAGATTGCTCTATATCTATAGATGTGGAAAGTTTCAAGTGTACCAGAACGCCATTTGGTCACTCGCACTCACTGGTTTTTGGACTTTTGCAAAATTCAGGGGCCATTGAGGTAATTTTTTCTCCATAAAAAAAGTTCACGATGCGGGGGATTCGACCCCAGGTTGTGACTGCTAAAAATCGACAGTGAATTTTCCTTCCCCAGTTATAAATTCAATAATACTGAAGTGTACAAATATCCAAACGCTTTGGATAAGAAAGTTTGTTTTTTAAAGAAACTTTTTAAACAAGTTTTCTTCAAATTTATAATTCAGAAATTTTATTATTTCTTTTCCCACAAATATATTCCCTGTTGTAACATTTTACAAATATAGCTGTTATATTTTAAGTTGGTGTTGAGAATTTGTTCGGAATATTTCGAACTCAATATTTTTCAAAACACTCTAAGGCTATATTTAGAATTTTTATTCACATCAATTGTTTTTATTTCTTTTTTAAAAATATTTTTATAGAGCAAGATTTTTGATATGATAAGTAGGTCAAAAACGCTGTCACAAAATATTTTCCTAAAATACGTTAAGCTGATAACATCCGCAACCAATCTGGATTATCGTTATTTCACCAAGAAGTTGACAACTCAAGAAATAAACAGTTAGAACATACCAAGTATCCAAAGTATACAGTGGCGAAAAAAGAAGTAAACAAATTATATATTTGAAAATTGGAAACTATTATAGACGTGTATGATTCTTTTAAAAATTAAACAATTTCTACTGCTCTTACTGCGATGGAAAAAAATTAATGGGAGGGCTTGGCTCATCAGTGGTGAACCCTCCCAGCGGTTTCGCCAGTTTAATCTACCATACAGCTGTTATATTGCATTTTTCGTTTCGAGCCAGGCCCTCCCATTATTTTTTCATCGCAGTAAGGACAGTAGAAATTGTTTAATTTTAAAAAGAATACGCATCTATAATAGTTTCCAATTTTTATAACAGATGGCGCGCTAAAGCGTCATAATATAAAATATATATTTATAAGTATTATTATGTATTTAATTAAAAACCTCCTTTCTAAGGACATTTGCATCATTATACATTTATTGATACATTCGTACATTTATAATTCAATTAATTTACAACTATAAAATAACCCAGTTAAAAGAGTTCGACTTGATTTTCTTTAAACAAAAATTCTATTTAAAAAAATGGTTTTCTTTACTATAATTGCAAATGCTTACAATTCATCTATGTGAATGAATATTCTGATTTCTGTAATCCCTGTTTATTGGACATTCTAACAATAGAATGTCTTGAATGGTGTGTTTCTGTACTGCAGTAGCAGCTTGAATCCCTCGATGCTTCGATTGTTGCCAAAGGTTTCCCAAAACTTCCATGGTCTGTTAGAATTTTTTATTATTATTATCCCTAGTAAACTGGTACAAGCCATGATAATCATGGTGTGTAGTTGGCAACTGCTTTTACTCTAAGTGCACCACATGTCTACACATGTGAAAAGCAGTTCGACTTTGCACTTACTAATGTGCCAGATCCCCGTTTAGAGGGATTGGACTTTTTCAATAATCGGGGGTCATTGGAGCATTTATTTTAATTAGAAATAAAGTGCCCAATGTGGGATTCAATCCTGGGTCGTAGTGGTCGAAAACCAATGATTTAGACCACCCTTCCACCGACCCCCTTGGAATTTAATATTGGGAAATATTGGGTTAGAAAGAGTTGGGATACCAAAGATGGGTAGCTTTAAAAAAAATTATTCGTATCAGAGGATATTGCCTCCATTTGTAGAGGAATGGTATGCACTGCCAATTTTCGGCAATTACGATGGTAGCATATCGATTCCCGCATAGGCACTTTTATAAAGAGGAAATTGCCTCAACGGCCCCCGATACTTACAAAAGCCCGAATCCAACTGTGAGTACAAGTAACCAAACGAGCCTCTGACACCTTGTAAACGTAAAGATCTAACTGATTTCTACATGTGTGGTTCCCTTACAGTAGAAGTGGTTGATAATTTCCCACCATGACATTAGTGTACTTCGGATATAAAAAGACACTTTAATAAGACAAATTTCATAAATTTATTAACACTATTTTTAAATTCAGTGATAATTTTATTTTATCTTTTTCAAAACGTAATTTTTATATTAATTTTGAAATAGGAGCCCTATCTTGGTTTTATTTATCTGCCAAAATAAGAATTTATATAGCTTATTTAAAAGTAGATTATAATAATTATATGTGTACATATTTCAGACCTAAATGCGTATGTCCATAGGTTCCCTTCACCCATCTAAGCTCCCTTCCTCAGTAAATGCAGGGTATATAAGAGGCACAGCCCAATACAAGAGGTCTGGAATTAATTTGGCGAAACCGCTGAGAGGGCTCACAATTAATGAGAGCCAAGTCCTCTCATCTAATAATGTTTTATTATTGCCGCAGTAAGGTATGTAGAGATAATATTTGATAATACATACATTATAAAAACACACAAATATATTGACATAAATGAAAATTACAAATTTTCACATGATAATTTGGTAGAGATTACAATAATACAGTGGGGCAAAGGTAAATATAATATCTCATTTAGAAAATTAAAAAATTATATATTTGATTTAAACATAAGAGGTTTGTTTTCTATATATAATAAATAAATAGAAGGATATAATAGGATAAAAAATTTAAAAGAAAACTCCAGCAAAGCTTCGGCCGTTACGCGTCATGGGCTGGGTAGAAAAGGAATAAGCGAAGAGATAGATTTGTAGAAAAGAGCAAAGACAAGAACCATGATAATAATCTTTCAATAATTAAAATTAAGCTAATGGTGAGAAAGAATATATAACTACGTGTCAACGGAGGTACATGTTGGATCTAAGGTAAAATTATTTATAAGGTTATCCCAAAAGTTCGTAAATACCTGCAACAAATTCCAAATTTATGCAAATTTTAAATATTTTTCTTATTACTTGGCGAATAATATTATTACGGAGAATACATAATAATACATAGTACAATTACTTATTATTAATACAATTATACATAACGGCGAATAATATTATGGAGAATAATATTGGTATTTCAATTTTTTGCAAGTATTTACGAACTTTTGGGACAACGTTGTATCTCTTCACCATATTTGGCATTCCTGTCTTTATCAGAATACTTCTAAACATACGAACCGTTTGTCTCGATAAGAATTAAACGATTCGGTTTAGACCAAAAATACGCGCATAATGAAATAAATATTCTACATTATATGTGTTACAATATTTTCAGAAATAAAGAAGAATAGAATATGTGTGTTGAGGACGGAGTTAAACAACGCTTAATCACACACAGAAAGGATTTCTATAGTTATTTAAAAAGTTTCTTGTTTTTTGAGTAGGAAAAGTAATTTCTACCAAGTTAATAAACAATATTTTGCGTGGTGTATTTTCTTTCTCTACAAATATGTTTTATTTATACCTAATTTCCAAATACATGAAGATTTATATACTCTAAACTATATATTAAGCACAAGATTTTATTTTTTTCAAATCAAGCAAACTTCTTACTGTTCTGAATGCGGTGAAAATATATTTGGAGGCTCATCAGTGGCGAACTCTCCCAGCGGTTTCGCCAAATTAATTTATCCTATCGCCATAACGTTAGCATACTGAACCATTCACAAATTGAATACAAAGATTAAAATTTTTCATGTTTATTGAGTAGGAAAAGGAATTTCCCAAGTTAATAAACAATATTTTGCCTCGTGTATATTCTCCCTATCAATATGTATACTTCATTTCCAAAAAAAATGAAACTATTAAACAAACATCAGTGGTGAACCTTCCCAGCGGTTTCGCCAATTTAATCTTCTCTTTCGCTTTTATATACGACTCCTTCAATGTCGGATAAACAGAGCCGTCCAATTCATTATTAGAACTCTGAAAAGTGATTGAATAAACTGGCGAAACACCAGGGTATACTATTGATGAGCCAATCCCACCTAATATTTTTCATCCCAGTAACGACAGTTGTTCGGTAGATGGTTCTATGTAATTCACTCTTTAAATTCTAGATATAGTTGGTGCAAGAGTCTTCCCTAAGAATACAGCGGACGCCCAGGATCTAAACAACCACCCTCTAAGCAAACTGTCTTACACACAACTCTACTAACTTTCTTCAAATAAAAGACACTTCGGCCAGTAAATCTTTTTATTGTCTCGACGTTTCGACAAAAATATTTTGTCCTCGTCAGGAGCGAACAAAAATTAAAACATTTGGCAAAGCGTTAGAAATTGTTCTAAGGCTGCAAGGGCGTTCTCACGCGGTATTGTCGAAACGTTGAGACAATAAAATGATTTACTGGCCGAAGTGTATTTTATTTGAAGAAATATGAATATCGGCCAGGCAGCCTCTATCTCTACTAACTATATTTCTCACCCACGATATACAGTAAATTTACCAGATACACTTGGTCAAATATATACAAAATATACACACAGATATATTAATTATCATAAAATCTCCAACAACAGAGTAGTAAGTTTATTTATTTATTAGCATAAAATCAGACGCGAAATCCCCACAAGGGATGTTTGCGTCAAGCAAAAACACTAAATTCAAAGAACTATTTTACATAAACAATTGGTGAATTACAAGATTTAAGTAGAATTTAATAAAGAATAAAAGAAAGAAAAAGAACATTAGAATCATGTTTGATGTTTACTACAGTACTAACAGTAGTAAGTTTGCTTTATTTGTAAAAAAAAAAGGTTTTAATGTGTACATTTCGTGTATAAAGATATGCGGTATATATAAAGATATTAAAAATAAAGAAGGCATCCCCTGACCACGAGCACATGTGCTTTTTAGATGACAGAGAGCCATCTAGTGGAGCAAAAATAAACTAAACCTTTATTTAGCTTGCTCCGTGATATTTGGCCAACCCAAAAGCACATGTGCTCGTGGTCAGGAGATGCCTTTTTTATTTTTAATATCAACACCTGACCCACTTATCTTTTATTTTTTCTATTATATATTATATATAGGAAAAAATAGTACAAATGTAATAATGTACTGGGATAAGGTGCATAAAATAAGAAAAAGGCATCTCCTTATCGTGCAACTGAAAGTTGTTTATATGAAATATATATATAAAAAGTCAATCAGGCATGTAGAGTGTGTTCCACGCTATATATAAATCTCAATAAAATAAACACTGAAGATTCTCTCAACTGCAAACATCGACTTCGGCGTTTTTTTCCAAAATTTCCGCTGAATTCGTTTAAAATATTTTAAATATATCTGCTCTCAATATCCTAATAATATATTTTTAAAAACATCTACTTCTATATATTTCTGAAATTGTGTGGTAAAATGATTTAAAATATTTTATTGTGTGGTTCTATGCACCCAATATAATAAACATGGTCTCGAACAAACCGATTCGGTTGGTATATGAATGTATTTTATTGTCACAAAAAGGGATTTTAAAATAGTAAATGTAAGAAGGAGAACAAAGGAATGTTTATAAAAAAACAACAACTCAAGTCTTTGGTCAGAAACAATTATTTCTTACTTTCTTATCGATTTTTTTACACTTGAAATGAAATTAATTAGAAATCTCGCCATTTTAAAAGAAACAAAATTAGATTTTTGTCGCAGTCATTAAAGTTATTAAATAAGAATTACTAAAGATTTTAATTAAATTTCGCCTTTGATTAAATTTTCCGCCATTTTTGATGAGATTTTCCTTCAGTGTTTTCTCCAGTTGATGAATATTTTTACCGATCACGACTTTCTATTAACGCCGACCCCCCCCTATTCTCCCGATAGTTCTCCATCTATTTCCCGCACACACATCGCTTTAATTTATTTAACCCAATATTCAATTCACCGCTAAGCTATATAACGGAATTTCTTTTTATTTTTGTGTGTGGGATAAAGCCATTTATAATCGAATCTTGAAATATATAAATTTGCATATAGTCGGTTCTCGGTTTGAGATCTAATGGCTTAAGACCATGATGCGTTTACGTTCAGAATCTCAAATATAATGTTGGCATATATATTAAAATCGGAAACTATACCAATTACGCTTAAATTTAATTTTAAAATCTTAATTGCCATTTTTATTTTTTAAATTTATCTTCTTTATGACCAAAATGTTTGTTCTAATTGCATATTTATTTATATTTAACATAAATATAAAAACTTGTAATCAAATGTTTTTTGAAGATGCATTTTTTTCTGAAAAGATATTAATCTATAAATATAAATATCTCCACTTCCATTAAAAAAACGCTGACACTAAGTGTCATATATTGATCGTCTCCACAAACTAGCGGACTCAGGTCGGTGACAAAGCTATAAAACCAGCGCTTTGACATGTTCAGAAGGCCTTTAGAGAACATGGTATCGATTTAATAGCCCACATCAGTTCACGACTGACCTTATTTTATAATATAAATGAGAACACTGAAACGCGAATGTTTCTTCTCAAAAATAAATCAAACTTCTACTCTCCTTACTGCGATGAAAAAATATTGGGAGGGCTTGGTTCATCAGAGGTGAACCCTCCCACCGGTTTCGCCAATTTAATCTACCAGACCGCTTCTTTAGAGCTCTAATACTGTATTGGATCTTATTTTTATGATATTAACCTGAGATTTAAGGAATATATTGTAGAGTATGGAACGCTTCACGATTTTGCGCGTCATCCTTGCGCAGGGGCCATACAATATATTGTAGAGTAGTTTATTTGTTCCTAAGTTAATTTATGGGGTTCGATGGAAGTCTAAACCGTTGGTTTCCGACCAACGACCCGGGATCGAATCCCGCATTGAGCACTTTTTTCTAATAAAATATAATACTCAAATGTCCCCCAATTCTTGCAAAATTCCAACCCTACCAGCGAGTGCAAGTAATCAAACGGGGCTCTGGCATATTTTTAAGTGCAAAGTCTAACTGCTTTTCACATGTGTAGACATGTTGTTAACTTACAGTAAAAGCAGTCGCCAATTTTTACTAACCATGATTATCATGGCCTGTAACACGTGTACTAAAGATAATTAAAAAAACGTTAATTTACCAAATTCAATTTTCATATTTTATTAGGTTTAATAGCATAGATTGGAAAAAATTTCCATTGTTATATAAATTCGTGTATCTTTAATTTTAGGGTAGGAGACCGTTCGTTGGTACCGAAGAAAAAAAAAATAGATTCCTACTTGCCTCTCAGGCCTCTTAAAAGCTTAAATAAATATATAATTTGACTATGGCCTGAGCATCCCTGATTCGAATTTATTTTATAAAGCGAAGGTTTCCATAAAGTTATTCGAAAATGTTTCTTTAAAAAATGAATAGTTTATCGAGCATCGAATCGGTATTAAATTTATTTGAAACTCGGTAAAACATCTTCAGAAATGAATTATTTAATTGAATAATTATCACACTCTTTGTAAAATAAAAATGATAAGAAGATAGTTGTTTATTGGAAGCTAATATAATACCTCTATGACAACACACACTGGTTTTAATTCTTAACAACCATTTTGTATTAAAGCCTTTTAAGTGATTTAGGGATTTTGTGGAAATTGTAAACGGAAAATTAGAGACAGACTTAGATTCTTCGTTCCCCTTTACTTTATTCTCCCTGATAAATTGTTGGAATGTGTGTGAGTGAAACGTGTGAACAATAAGCTCCCCTAATTGTCCTCATATCTAAGAATTCTTGATTGGACAATAATGTTTATTTTTTATTTAAACAATTATTTAGCGTATTTTGGTTAGATTAACGCAATAATAATATCGATTGTCGCTAAGTTTTCATTGTTTCTACCTAACAAGGCTATCGGGGAGTCCCCATTATCAAGTAAAGTAATAATTCCGTACATTGTTTATATTCTAAGTGCACAGAATATTTACACATCTAGAATCATTTGAGCTTGCAGTTACAAAATATCATACTTTCGTTTGATCATTCCCACTCATCTCTGAGGTTGTATTTGGAGGAAAAATCGTATTTATTTAATAAATTTATCAATTTAAAAACTGATTCAATGCTGTCTTTGACTTCAGGACCTAGTTGCCGATATTTTCTATCTCCAGGCCAGCAATATGGCTACATTGGAAGTAGTTCTAGAGGCTCTCTATTTACTTCGCCTCGATATCTCTCTATGTAAATATTGGATGCTCTAGAAATTGAGCCTCGCAAAATGTTTTTCATTAAGTTGCGAGAAAGAAATCTATATATCTTGTTCCAAGTAGATTCACGATGAAGAATGGTATTGCTTTTTCTTTAAATAGATTTTCTTTTTCTCAAACATAGGAAGTTGATTTATATTAAAATGAATAGAGAGAGAGAATTTGGTCTAATCCTTTTATCTCAACCATAAATAAAGATAAGAAAACATATTTTAAATATTTATAATATAAACTAGAGCATCAAGCCGTCGTATAAGCGACGGAAATTTTGAATAATATTTATTTTCTAGTTAATTGGCAGAGTGTGAAGATTCCATTAGGTCCCGTGTGGATCTCATGAAATAAAGTCCGCCCTGGGCTGAGGGCCATTAGCCCGACACAATGGTCTCCAGGTTGACTCTTCTCAGTTTTCCAAAGTTGTTGTGGCTTTGTCGCCGACCTTAGGCCGTTAGTTTGCGGCGACGGTCAATAGATAGCGTCTAGTTTTGACGCTTATTTTGACAGGAGAGGTGCCTTATGCTTTGATAATTAAACTTATAAAACTATATCAGTATTAAATTAAAAATAAATATCCTAATATATTTGCTCCAAAAATATATTTATTTACCAATATTTCAATTGGCTGAACGTCAAGCTTTTAAAGATACAGATTTACATATTTTCCCTCTTCCCATTAAATTTATGAGAAAATATTTCAAACTATATTGATGTTATATTGCGCTGAGTCTGTTGTTGACATAAATACGTTGTTATGCCTTGAAAAAGATTGGCGTTCAACGACCTGAAATATATATAAATATATTATTTTATACAATATTTGTATTTTCAATTAAAGATCTATTTATGGATTTCAATTTATTTTTCTACACTATATCGGTATGATAAAATCGACATTGTCTTGCGCTGTGAATTTGTCAGGTTCCACACGGCTTGTTGTCAACGTCCTTCTTGGCGTCTTGTCAGGTTCCTCACGGCTTGTTGTCGTCGTAGGAACTAACGTCTTGTCAGGTTCCACACGGCTTGTTGTCAACGTCAGGACTGGTGTCTTGTCAGGTTCCACACGGCTTGTTGTCAACGTCAAGATTGGTGTCTTGTCAAGTTCCACGCGGCTTGTTGTCAACGTCAGGACTGGTGTCTTGTCAGGTTCCACACGGCTTGTTGTCAACGTCAGGGTTGGTGTCTTGTCAGGTTCCCCACGGCTTGTTGTCAACGTCAAGATTGGTGTCTTGTCAAGTTCCACGCGGCTTGTTGTCAAGTCAGGACTGGTGTTTTGTCAGGTTCCACACGGCTTGTTGTCAACGTCAGGACTGGTGTCTTGTCAGGTTCCACACGGCTTCTTGTGAACGCCAGGACTGGTGTCTTGTCATGTTCCACACGGCTTGTTGTCAACGTCAGGACTGGTGTCTTGTCAGGTTCCACACGGCTTGTTGTCAACGTCAGGACTGGTGTCTTGTCAGGTTCCACACGGCTTGTTGTCAACGTCAGAACTGGTGTCTTGTCAGGTTCCACACAGCTTGTTGTCAACGTCAGGACTGGTGTCTTGTCAGGTTCCACACGGCTTGTTGTCAACGTCAGGACTGGTGTCTTGTCAGGTTCCACACAGCTTGTTGTCAACGTCAGGACTGGTGTCTTGTCAGGTTCCATAGTTGTCAACGTCAGGACTGGTGTCTTGTCAGGTTCCACACGGCTTGTTGTCAACGTCAGGACTAGCGTCTTGTCAGGTTCCATAGTTGTTGTCAACGTCAGGACTGGTGTCTTGTCAGGTTCCACACAGCTTGTTGTTAACGTCAGGACTGGTGTCTTGTCAGGTTCCATAGTTGTTGTCAACGTCAGGACTGGTGTCTTGTCAGGTTCCACACAGCTTGTTGTCAACGCCAGGACTGGTGTCTTCTCAGGTTCCACACGGCTTGTTGTCAACGTCAGGACTGGTGTCTTGTCAGGTTCCACACAGCTTGTTGTCAACGTCAGGACTGGTGTCTTGTCAGGTTCCACACGGCTTGTTGTCAACGTCAGGGTTGGTGTCTTGTCAGGTTCCCCACGGCTTGTTGTCAACGTCAAGATTGGTGTCTTGTCAGGTTCCACACGGCTTGTTGTCAACGTCAGGACTGGTGTCTTGTCAGGTTCCACACGGCTTGTTGTCAACGTCAGGACTGGTGTCTTGTCAGGTTCCACACAGCTTGTTGTCAACGTCAGGACTGGTGTCTTGTCAGGTTCCATAGTTGTCAACGTCAGGACTGGTGTCTTGTCAGGTTCCACACGGCTTGTTGTCAACGTCAGGACTAGCGTCTTGTCAGGTTCCATAGTTGTTGTCAACGTCAGGACTGGTGTCTTGTCAGGTTCCACACAGCTTGTTGTTAACGTCAGGACTGGTGTCTTGTCAGGTTCCATAGTTGTTGTCAACGTCAGGACTGGTGTCTTGTCAGGTTCCACACAGCTTGTTGTCAACGTCAGGACTGGTGACTTGTCAGGTTCCACACGGCTTGTTGTCAACGTCAGGACTGGTGTCTTGTCAGGTTCCACACAGCTTGTTGTCAACGTCAGGACTGGTGTCTTGTCAGGTTCCATAGTTGTTGTCAACGTCAGGACTGGCGTCTTGTCAGGTACCACACGGCTTGTTGTCAATGTCAGGACTTCTGTCTTGTCAGGTTTCACACGGCTTGTTGTCAACGGCAGGACTGGTGTCTTGTCAGGTTCCACACGGCTTGTTGTCAACGGCAGGACTGGTGTCTTGTCAGGTTCCACACAGCTTGTTGTCAACGTCAGGACTGGTGTCTTGTCAGGTTCCATAGTTGTCAACGTCAGGACTGGTGTCTTGTCAGGTTCCACACGGCTTGTTGTCAACGTCAGGACTAGCGTCTTGTCAGGTTCCATAGTTGTTGTCAACGTCAGGACTGGTGTCTTGTCAGGTTCCACACAGCTTGTTGTTAACGTCAGGACTGGTGTCTTGTCAGGTTCCATAGTTGTTGTCAACGTCAGGACTGGTGTCTTGTCAGGTTCCACACAGCTTGTTGTCAACGTCAGGACTGGTGTCTTCTCAGGTTCCACACGGCTTGTTGTCAACGTCAGGACTGGTGTCTTGTCAGGTTCCACACAGCTTGTTGTCAACGTCAGGACTGGTGTCTTGTCAGGTTCCACACGGCTTGTTGTCAACGTCAGGGTTGGTGTCTTGTCAGGTTCCCCACGGCTTGTTGTCAACGTCAAGATTGGTGTCTTGTCAGGTTCCACACGGCTTGTTGTCAACGTCAAGACTGGTGTCTTGTCAGGTTCCACACGGCTTGTTGTCAACCTCTAGACTGGTGTCTTGTCAGGTTCCACGCGGCTTGTTGTCAACGTCAGGACTGGTGTTTTGTCAGGTTCCACACGGCTTGTTGTCAACGTCAGGACTGGTGTCTTGTCAGGTTCCACACGGCTTCTTGTGAACGCCAGGACTGGTGTCTTGTCATGTTCCACACGGCTTGTTGTCAACGTCAGGACTGGTGTCTTGTCAGGTTCCACACGGCTTGTTGTCAACGTCAGGACTGGTGTCTTGTCAGGTTCCACACGGCTTGTTGTCAACGTCAGAACTGGTGTCTTGTCAGGTTCCACACAGCTTGTTGTCAACGTCAGGACTGGTGTCTTGTCAGGTTCCACACGGCTTGTTGTCAACGTCAGGACTGGTGTCTTGTCAGGTTCCACACAGCTTGTTGTCAACGTCAGGACTGGTGTCTTGTCAGGTTCCATAGTTGTCAACGTCAGGACTGGTGTCTTGTCAGGTTCCACACGGCTTGTTGTCAACGTCAGGACTAGCGTCTTGTCAGGTTCCATAGTTGTTGTCAACGTCAGGACTGGTGTCTTATCAGGTTCCACACAGCTTGTTGTTAACGTCAGGACTGGTGTCTTGTCAGGTTCCATAGTTGTTGTCAACGTCAGGACTGGTGTCTTGTCAGGTTCCACACAGCTTGTTGTCAACGTCAGGACTGGTGTCTTGTCAGGTTCCACACGGCTTGTTGTTAACGTCAGGACTGGTGTCTTGTCAGGTTCCACACAGCTTGTTGTCAACGTCAGGACTGGTGTCTTGTCAGGTTCCATAGTTGTTGTCAACGTCAGGACTGGCGTCTTGTCAGGTTACAAACGGCTTGTTGTCTATGTCAGGACTTCTGTCTTGTCAGGTTTCACACGGCTTGTTGTCAACGGCAGGACTGGTGTCTTGTCAGGTTCCACACAGCTTGTTGTCAACGTCAGGACTGGTGTCTTGTCAGGTTCCATACAGCTTGTTGTCAACGTCAGGACTTGTGTCTTTTCAGGTTCCACACGGCTTGTTGTCAACGTCAGGACTGGTGTCTTGTCAGGTTCCACACAGCTTGTTGTCAACGTCAGGACTGGTGTCTTGTCAGGTTCCATACGGCTTGTTGTCGTCGTCGTAGGAACTGGTGTCTTGTCAGGGTACTCACGGCTTGTTGTCAACGTCAGGACTGGGGTCTTGTAAGGTTCCACACGGCTTGTTGTCAACGTCAGAACTGGTGTCTTGTCAGGTTCCACACGGCTTGTTGTCAACGTCAGGACTGGTGTCTTGTCAGGTTCCATACGGCTTGTTGTCAACTTCAGGACTGGTGTCTTGTCAGGTTCCACACAGCTTGTTGTCAACGTCAGGACTGGTGTCTTGTCAGGTTCCATACGGCTTGTTGTCGTCGTCGTAGGAACTGGTGTTTTGTCAGGGTACTCACGGCTTGTTGTCATCGTCAGGACTGGTGTCTTGTCAGGTTCCATACGGCTTGTTGTCGTCGTCGTAGGAACTGGTGTCTTGTCAGGTTCCATACTGCTTGTTGTCAAGGTCAGGACTGGTGTCTTGTCAGGTTCCACACGGCTTGTTGTCAACGTCAGGACTGGTGTCTTGTCAGGTTCCACACGGCTTGTTGTCAACGTCAGGACTGGTGTCTTGTCAGGTTCCACACGGCTTGTTGTCAACGTCAGGACTGGCGTCTTGTCAGGTTCCACGCGGCTTGTTGTCAACGTCAAGATTGGCGTCTTGTCAGGTTCCACACGGCTTGTTGTCAACCTCAGGGCTGGTGTCTTCTCAGGTTCCACGCGGCTTGTTGTCAATGTCAGGACTGGTGTCTTGTCAGGTTCCACACGGCTTGTTGTCAACGTCAGGACTGGTGTCTTGTCAGGTTCCACACGGCTTGTTGTCAACGTCAAGAATGGCGTCTTGTCAGGTTCCACACGGCTTGTTGCCAACGTCAAGATTGGCGTCTTGTCAGGTTCCACACGGCTTGTTGTCAACGTCAGGACTGGCGTCTTGTCAGGTTTCACACGGCTTGTTGTCAACGTCAGTACTAGCGTCTTGTCAGGTTCCACACGGCTTGTTGTCAACGTCAGGATTGGCGTATTGTTAGGTTCCACACGGCTTGTTGTCAACGTCAGGACTGGTGTCTTGTCAGATTCTACACGGCTTGTTGTCAACGTCAGGACTGGTGTCTTGTCAGGTTCCACACGGCTTGTTTTCAACGTCAGGACTGGTGTCTTGTCAGGTTCCACACGGCTTGTTTTCAACGTCAAGATTGGCGTCTTGTCGGGTTCCACACGGTTTGTTGTCAACGTCAGGACTGGTGTCTTGTCAGGTTCCACACGGCTTGTTGTCAACGTCAGGACTGGTGTCTTGTCAGGTTCCACACGGCTTGTTTTCAACGTCAGGACTGGTGTCTTGTCAGGTTCCACACGGCTTGTTTTCAACGTCAAGATTGGCGTCTTGTCGGGTTCCACACGGTTTGTTGTCAACGTCAGGACTGGTGTCTTGTCAGGTTCCACACGGCTTGTTGTCAACGTCAGGACTGGTGTCTTGTCAGGTTCCACACGGCTTGTTGCCAACGTCAAGATTGGCGTCTTGTCAGGTTCCACACGGCTTGTTGTCATCGTCAAGATCGGCGACTTGTCAGGTTCCACACGGCTTGTTGTCAACGTCAGGACTGGCGTCTTGTCAGGTTCCACACGGCTTGTTGTCAACGTCAGGACTGGCGTCTTGTCAGGTTCCACACGGCTTTTTGTCAACGTCAAGATTGGCGTATTGTTAGGTTCCACACGGCTTGTTGTCAACGTCAGGACTGGTGTCTTGTCAGGTTCCACACGGCTTGTTGTCAACGTCAGGACTGGTGTCTTGTCAGGTTCCACACGGCTTGTTTTCAACGTCAAGATTGGCGTCTTGTCGGGTTCCACACGGTTTGTTGTCAACGTCAGGACTGGTGTCTTGTCAGGTTCCACACGGCTTGTTGTCAACGTCAGGACTGGTGTCTTGTCAGGTTCCACACAGCTTGTTGTCAACGTCAGGACTGGTGTCGTGTCAGGTTCCATACAGCTTGTTGTCAACGTCAGGACTTGTGTCTTTTCAGGTTCCACACGGCTTGTTGTCAACGTCAGGACTGGTGTCTTGTCAGGTTCCACACAGCTTGTTGTCAACGTCAGGACTGGTGTCTTGTCAGGTTCCATAGTTGTTGTCAACGTCAAGACTGGTGTCTTGTCAGGTTCCACACAGCTTGTTGTTAACGTCAGGACTGGTGTCTTGTCAGGTTCCATAGTTGTTGTCAACGTCAGGACTGGTGTCTTGTCAGGTTCCACACAGCTTGTTGTCAACGTCAGGACTGGTGTCTTCTCAGGTTCCACACGGCTTGTTGTCAACGTCAGGACTGGAGTCTTGTCAGGTTCCACACAGCTTGTTGTCAACGTCAGGACTGGTGTCTTGTCAGGTTCCACACGGCTTGATGTCAACGTCAGGGTTGGTGTCTTGTCAGGTTCCCCACGGCTTGTTGTCAACGTCAAGATTGGTGTCTTGTCAGGTTCCACACGGCTTGTTGTCAACGTCAAGACTGGTGTCTTGTCAGGTTCCACACGGCTTGTTGTCAACCTCTAGACTGGTGTCTTGTCAGGTTCCACGCGGCTTGTTGTCAACGTCAGGACTGGTGTTTTGTCAGGTTCCACACGGCTTGTTGTCAACGTCAGGACTGGTGTCTTGTCAGGTTCCATACGGCTTGTTGTCGTCGTCGTAGGAACTGGTGTTTTGTCAGGGTACTCACGGCTTGTTGTCATCGTCAGGACTGGTGTCTTGTCAGGTTCCATACGGCTTGTTGTCGTCGTCGTAGGAACTGGTGTCTTGTCAGGTTCCATACTGCTTGTTGTCAAGGTCAGGACTGGTGTCTTGTCAGGTTCCACACGGCTTGTTGTCAACGTCAGGACTGGTGTCTTGTCAGGTTCCACACGGCTTGTTGTCAACGTCAGGACTGGTGTCTTTTCAGGTTCCACACGGCTTGTTGTCAACGTCAGGACTGGCGTCTTGTCAGGTTCCACGCGGCTTGTTGTCAACGTCAAGATTGGCGTCTTGTCAGGTTCCACACGGCTTGTTGTCAACCTCAGGGCTGGTGTCTTCTCAGGTTCCACGCGGCTTGTTGTCAATGTCAGGACTGGTGTCTTGTCAGGTTCCACACGGCTTGTTGTCAACGTCAGGACTGGTGTCTTGTCAGGTTCCACACGGCTTGTTGTCAACGTCAAGAATGGCGTCTTGTCAGGTTCCACACGGCTTGTTGCCAACGTCAAGATTGGCGTCTTGTCAGGTTCCACACGGCTTGTTGTCAACGTCAGGACTGGCGTCTTGTCAGGTTTCACACGGCTTGTTGTCAACGTCAGTACTAGCGTCTTGTCAGGTTCCACACGGCTTGTTGTCAACGTCAGGATTGGCGTATTGTTAGGTTCCACACGGCTTGTTGTCAACGTCAGGACTGGTGTCTTGTCAGATTCTACACGGCTTGTTGTCAACGTCAGGACTGGTGTCTTGTCAGGTTCCACACGGCTTGTTTTCAACGTCAGGACTGGTGTCTTGTCAGGTTCCACACGGCTTGTTTTCAACGTCAAGATTGGCGTCTTGTCGGGTTCCACACGGTTTGTTGTCAACGTCAGGACTGGTGTCGTCTCAGGTTCCACGCGGCTTGTTGTCAATGTCAGGACTGGTGTCTTGTCAGGTTCCACACGGCTTGTTGTCAACGTCAGGACTGGTGTCTTGTCAGGTTCCACACGGCTTGTTGTCAACGTCAAGAATGGCGCCTTGTCAGGTTCCACACGGCTTGTTGTCAACGTCAAGATTGGCGTCTTGTCAGGTTCCACACGGCTTGTTGTCAACGTCAAGACTGGCGTCTTGTCAGGTTCCACACGGCTTGTTGTCAACGTCAGTACTGGCGTCTTGTCAGGTTCCACACGACTTGTTGTCAACGTCAGGATTGGCGTATTGTTAGGTTCCACACGGCTTGTTGTCAACGTCAGGACTGGTGTCTTGTCAGGTTCCACACGGCTTGTTGTCAACGTCAGGACTGGTGTCTTGTCAGGTTCCACACGGCTTGTTTTCAACGTCAGGACTGGTGTCTTGTCAGGTTCCACACGGTTTGTTGTCAACGTCAGGACTGGTGTCTTGTCAGGTTCCACACGGCTTGTTTTCAACGTCAAGATTGGCGTCTTGTCGGGTTCCACACGGTTTGTTGTCAACGTCAGGACTGGTGTATTATCAGGTTCCACACGGCTTGTTGTCAACGTCAGGACTGGTGTCTTGTCAGGTTCCACACGGCTTGTTGCCAACGTCAAGATTGGCGTCTTGTCAGGTTCCACACGGCTAGTTGTCATCGTCAAGATTGGCGTCTTGTCAGGTTCCACACGGCTTGTTGTCAACGTCAGGACTGGCGTCTTGTCAGGTTCCACACGGCTTGTTGTCAACGTCAGGACTGGCGTCTTGTCAGGTTCCACACGGCTTTTTGTCAACGTCAAGATTGGCGTATTCTTAGGTTCCACACGGCTTGTTGTCAACGTCAAGGCTGGTGTCTTGTCAAGTTCCACACGGCTTGTTGTCAACGTCAGGACTGGCGTCTTGTCAGGTTCCACACGGCTTGTTGTCAACGTCAGGACTTGTGTCTTGCCAGGTTCTACACGGCCTATCGTCATCAACGTCAGGACTGGCGTCTTGTCAGGTTCCACTCTGCTTTTCCTCAATGTAAAGACTGGTGTCTTGTATCTAAAATATTCTCGGGTCGCACCTGCCTTCTGAGCAAGATGTGAAAGTGATATGGTTACTGCGTAACTAAAATCTGCTCTTAATATCAAGTTTGTTCCAATTTTTCAAACCGATTCTTATCCAGAACATAGCATAGAAATTTTTTAAAAAGACAAAAAGTAGCATTGGCACCTATTTTATATAACCTATTAATAATGCGAAAGTACTATAAAATAAGCATACTAAATAAAGTTTAAAATTCTAAATAATTATGTATCATGTCATTAAAATGCGCTATATGCAAATATATCAAGTTTAATAAAAATTTAATTTACAAAATTGAAATAGACTTGACAATAATATTCCTGGTTATAAAATAAACTTCATTTATACATTGTTCTTTTTACGTTATTCTTATAAAATTCTGATAACAAGGATATCATATAAGTTTTATAAAGGATTTAAAATCACTTTTATGTATATATATATAATATTACGTTTTGATAAATCTTTAGCTAAACGAAGAAAAAAATTGATAGATTTATAGATTATAATAAGAAAAAATCCTTTTATCCTCTAAAAGGTCTTAATAAAGCTTTTTGTTTTTCGTAAAAAAACTACCCAAAGTTTAATTCAATCTTTCGATTTCAATATTGTATAAATTTAATATTTTATATGAAGACTCCAAATTATTGTGTACACACACAAAAAAAAAGAATTAAACAATATAAACAATGTATTTCTTCAAATAAAAGACACTTCGGCCAGTAAATCATTTTATTGTCGAAACGTCGAGACAATAAAAAGATTTACTGGCCGAAGTGTCTTTTATTTGAAGAACTATGAATGCCGGCCAGGCAGCCTCTATCTTTACGATAAACAATGTATTTATAGATTTTCTCTGCGCCGCACGTAAATATTCAGATAAGATAATAAACCACAACACAAGTTTTGGAAAATTCAGATAAAATGTCAACAACCATCAATTCAGTCTATGACCCTTATCAGTACAGGAACAACAACGACATCCAACGATGAGAGAATCGCCTAACCTTTAAAATGAAATATGTTTTGCCGTACTTTAATTTATTTTTATTTAAAAAAAATGAAGAGAAGTACCTTTTAAATACCAATCAAAATTCACATAATAAAGCTATCATTCTTATCATAAATGTCTAAATCAGCTAAATTTTTAACTGATTGATTGTTGCTCCCGACGTTATCAATTTTAAAGTTGATGCACACAACAATTTACTCTTTACACAATAAATTATCAACCAGAGAATGATGTTGCAGGTATTATAATTATTTTCGTATTTTTTCACTAAACTTTGAATCAATTAAAAGGTGTTTATTGAAGATCATTCGTTATTTGGAATTCTGTTTAGAAAATGCATGGGGCTACATGAACCTATTTTTCTATTCAGATCCTGACGTTTCAGTGACTCTCCACAGAGAAGTGTGACAGTGTGTCACTGGACGTCGTTAAACTGTATTAAAAATTGGTAGATATGTAGCCATAAAAAGATATTGTTGTTTGATTTCGAATTAAAATATCTTTTAGTTAACTTTTATCTTTCATCATTTTCTAAGTGATATAGATTTGCTCGGGAGGATAGTGAAGACAAACTCCATGGTACTGAAGTTGTATGGTACGAGGATTTCACAGCCATGTTTTAACCAAAGACATCACTCTAAAACGACAAGAACTTCTATCACGCGGAACCATTGTAGGCCACAAAAATGAAAAGAAATTTTTAAAGCATGTGAGGCAAACAGATATGGAATCGACAATAAATTGTCAAAAACATACCAGATTAATGGTATAAAATACAAGACTAATGCGTCAAAACTCTCAAATGGAAAAGATGTGTAATAGATTATCTCTTATTGAAACATGATCAATTTACTTAACGTGACTTCTCATCTAAACTTGTTTACACACTCCAACGTAAAAAGAGATCAGAGAAGCGAGGAATAACAAATCCGGAGAGCGAATAAAACAGACGCCATATTTACATCTTAGCTGTGCGTTCTTCACCATTTAATTATTCCCTCTTGTGTTAAATTATTAAATAAGTAGTGTTTAAATTATATTATCCTAGATTTTTGTATGAAAATAATGTTTCGCTTAATATATTTCTAGAGGTTGAGAATCACAAACTTGAAACGCTGATCTTATATATATGCTCTTTTTTTATATTATTATCTTTTTTCTGATTATGATAATAAAAATACATATTTGTGAATTTATATATATGTGGTTGGCGTTCTGCCAACTGAAATTTAGAAAATTTGATTCTTTTTTCAATCTAAAATTTAATTTTTTATTATATATATATATAGATTATTTTGTTTTGTTGTTGAAAAAGATAGAGAATTGAAGGTGCAGTCGTAAAAATAGGAAAGATAATTATTTACCCATCAAGTAGTTTTTATTTTGAATTACTTGAAACAAATTACACATAAAATTATTTTTCACAGTAATATATAATTTATAAAATGAATTATATATTCGTGAATTAAAAAATAGGTAGGTCAACTATATATATATACAACAATATTCAAAATGTAATGTTCTAAATCTATAGTCAAAAATAAAAGAATAGTCAATGAATGAAAATAAAATATATGTTTTTAAAAAAATAAAATATTTGCATTTTATATGTATATAAATATTAGTATAAAGGTGAAATTGTACTGGGATCGGGTAGATATATTAGTTTGCACAACTTGCACCAATCTGATGAGGGCCAACAGCCCGAATCGCTTACATAGTTATCTTTTCTTAATTAATCAAGAAAGAGTATTTAACCAAATAATAATAATTAAAAATCAACGATTAGTTGATATTTATTCCGACAGATGGCGCAAGCCATCAGCAACTTATAGTTGAACAATCAGATGCCTTTTTCTCAAATATATTAATAGTTTCTGACAATTGCCGAGGCAATCTATACACAAGCAATAGGAAATCCTGGTTGTCACCATATATGTTATTAGAGCCATTATGTTTTCTATAGCCGTTGGGAGTTATAGTCTTCTATTATAAAGGACAATATATATTATGGGTGTAAATATAATATAAGGTGGTATATAACATAAGGATATATACTACCGTACATTATGTTCACACCCATAAAATATATTGTCCTTTATAATAGAAGACATATATAATGTGTCTCCACACTATAAAGGAAGAACTACACACTCCCACTATACCGAGTGACACCAATTACTTCCACCAGCGACATGATTTGTCGCTCCATTTAACTTTAAAGTTGGCCGTCCAGCCGTGTGTAAATTGATTAATACCCGCGGTCTGTGTTAATTACATACTTCTTATTTACATTGTATATATTGTGTTGAGGTGGTAGTATTATGTGTTTCTTTATAAATATAAAACAAACTTCTACTGTCATTACTGTCTTTATTTCTTTATTTCGACTTAGAGCGCTATGTCCCCCTAGGGACACTTGCACTTTAAAAATAAACAAATTAAAAAAAAAAGAAAGAAAGATATTTTAAATATGTACAGAATTAGTATGCAAGTTAGTTAGAAAAAAAGATAAAAAATATATATATATCAACACAATTGATATATGTACAAAGGGTTGTTAAGCAAATTTAGTTAAATGAAATCAAATTGTAAAGTATTGTGTTTATTCGAGAAAAAAGCAATTTACAGATTTAAAAAAGTTTTAATGAATATTTTATAATCAAAATATGCTATATATTAGAGAAGTCATTATTGTCTTTAGTAAAGATAGTGTGAGAAGAATTTTATTTGAAAATAAAAAGTATGAAAAGAAATATATCCATATGTAATTTATTCAACACTAAGATTACAGAGGAAAGATGTAAAGGAATCCATCTCAACAATATATAATGTATTACAGAGCTATAATGTGCCATCTATATACTGTATATGAAATGGTAGAGAGAGAGAGAGAGAGAGAGTATTAAAGTACGAATGTGCTTCTTTTTAAATATAAAACAAACTTTTATACTATCCTTACTGTCTTTAATTGTAGTAATGATAGTGGGAGAATAATTTTATTTGAAAATAAATAAATAATGAAAAGAAATATATTTTCATATGTAATTTATTCAACACTAAGATTACAGACTAAGAATCCATCTCAACAATATATAATGTAGATGGAAATTTTTCCGGGAGGAAATTGATCTAAAGAGACAAGGGTCGCCTCTCCCGTCAAAATAGACGTCTAAACCAGACGCCATCTATTTACCGTCGCCGCAACTAAGCGGCCTCTAAGATTCCATTAGATCCCGTGTGGATCTCATGGAATAAAGTCCGCCCTAGACTGACGAGGGCCATTAGCCCGAAACCATGGTCTCTAGGTGGACGCTTTTCAGTTTGCCAAAGCTGGTGTTGTGGCTTTGTCACCGACCCGAGGCCGCTAGTTGCGGCGACGGTCAATAGATGGCGTCTGGTTTAGACGTCTATTTTGACGGGAGAGGCCACCCTTGTCTCTTTAAATATATAATGTAATTAGATAATTGAAAGGCATATGTTGGATATAATAAAGATTTATTTCGCCAATTTTCGGTTGGCTGAACGTCAATCTTTATCGAAGCATTTTTGTATACTATTAAATCCAATATATGCCTTTTTATTATCTAATGAATTAAATATGGATTGCTCTATTTTCAAAATATAATGTAATATAAAGCGATAATATCCCATCTATATATTTGAAATGGTAGTATTAAAGCACGAATCTTTCTTTTTAAATATAAAACAAACTTTTATACTGTCCTTAATGTCAAATATATGTTTCATAGCAGTAAGGACAGTAGAAGTTTGTGTTATATTTAAAAATAAACATTCGTACTTTAATACTACCATTTCATATATATATATATATAGCTCGTTATCGCTTTATATTATACATTATATATTGTTGAGATGGTTTCCTTTATATATTTCCTCTGTGATGTTAATGTTAAATAAATTACATATGAAAATATATTTCTTTTCATCATTTCTTTTCAAATAAAATTCTTCTCGCACTATCTTAACTGCAATTAAAGACAGTAAAGACAGTATAAAAGTTTGTTTTATATTTAAAAATAAACCTTCGTACTTTAATACTCTCTCTCTCTCTACCATTTCATATACAGTATATAGATGGCACATTATAGCTCCATATTACATTATATATTGTTGAGATGGATTCCTTTACATCTTTCCTCTGTGAGGTTAAGTGTTGAATAAATTACACATGGAAAAATATTTATTTTCATTATTATTTCTTTTTTAATTTTCAAATAAAATTATTTTCCCATTGTCTTTATTGCAATTAAAACATATTGGGAGGGTTGGATTCATCAGTGGTGAACCCTCCCAGCGGTTTAATCTATCATACAGTTCTAATATTGCATGCATTGCATCTAATATTGTATTGGTCTTATATATAACTTTAAAGGAATTCTTTATTAAGATGTGTGTGTGTTTAAAGAATCTATAGACATATTTGAGAAGACCAGGTAGAATTAAATTCCTTATCCAACAATTCAAGTCCCGGGTATATAAACAGAATAGTCCAAAACGATACTACAAGGTATGTCCCATAAGTTCCCGGACTGGGTCCATAAAAAAAAAGGTAAGATTTTTTTTTTAATTTTTTTATTAAAACTTTTCAAAGTAATCCCCCCTTGCTTCAACGCACCAGCGCCATCGTTTCTCCCAATTGTCGAAACAGTTTTTATAAGCCTCTTTTGGAATGCTCTTCAATGCTAACGGCGATTTTTATATTATGTCATCCCTGGTGTCAAAATGTCTTCCTTTTAGAACTGCTTTAAGTTTGGGGAACAGGAAAAAGTCATTTGGTGCGATGTCTGGGAAATAGGGTGGTTGAAGTAGGATTTGTGTCCCGTTTTTCGCCAAAAAGCTAGTCATCAAGTGCGCTGTGTGAGGTCGAGCATTGTCATGGTGTAGGATCCAGCCACCATTAGTCCATTTTTCTGGCCTTTTTTTTTTCGAATCGCTTCCCTTAGACGGCGAAGAATGCCCAAATACATTTCCTTAATAACTGTTTGGCCTGCAGGAAGATACTCGTGATGAACAATGCCCTTGTTATCCGAAAAAGCGACCAGCAACACCTTGTTTCTGGATTTTTTGGGTCTAGGCTCACCCTAACCTCTCCACTCGGCAGATTGAGGTTTGGTTTCAGGGTCATAGCCATAGACCCATGTCTCGTCGCCTGTGATTATCTTGTCTTTCCATTCTGGATCCGTTCTTGTCATTTCTATCATGTCCTCACAGGTTGCAAGCCGACACAGTTTTTGCTCATTGGTGAGGAATCTTGGGATGAATTTTGCAGGAGTCTTTTTGAGCTTCAAATCTTCGGTTACGATCCTTCCAATCGATGTTTTAGAGATGCCTGTGTCTTGCTCTAGCTCCAGCAAAGTGGTTCGAGGATTTTATTTTATCAAATCGGTGATTTTTCGCATATTTTCATTAGTCCTTTGAAATTTTGGGCGTCCTTGACGAGGATCGTCTTCAATGGAAATTCTGCCAGCTTTAAATCTAGAATGCCATTCAAAAACAGTTGTTCTCTTTGGGGCGTCATTGGGGAATGCTTTATTAAGCATTTCAAAAGTTTCGGTTGCTGATATTTGAAGTTTCACACAAAATTCTATGCAAATCCTCTGCTTCAATTTTTGTTCCATCGTAAAATCGCCGCAGCGCTAGGTGTGACCTTTAAATAAATTAGAATAACCTTGGCGCGCGCGCAAGTACCGCCTCGATATTGGTAACACCGTGTAGCCAGATATTTTTCTATAATAAACAGTCAAATTAATTTACATTTTTCATTTATTTATTTTTTTATGGACCCAGTCCGGGAACTTATGGGACATACCTTGTATATGTATGTATGCAATATTTGAGCGGTGAGTTTGATTAAACTGGCGAAACTTCAGGGAAGGCTTACTATATATAATATTTTCCCATTGTAGTATGGACATTAGGAATTATTTTAGTTTTAAAAAGTAAAAAAAAAAACTATATATATGGTCTTACGTTTAAATATGTCCCGCGTGTGGTATACACAGAGATCTTCTAAGTGTTAGACTTCCTCGTAATCCCCATTCAAATATTCTCATTAAGTTTTATTTATTCCAAATACACACACATGGCACAGTCAGCCATGATCATCATGACGAATAGCCCCCACCAGCGAGTGCAAGTAACCAAACGGGGCTCTGGCACATTTGTAAGTGCAATGTCGAACTGCTTTTCACATGTATAGACATGTGGTGCACTTACAGTAAAAGCAGTTGCCTACTT
Organism: Cordylochernes scorpioides; assembly: GCA_030710605.1. NCBI lineage: Eukaryota > Metazoa > Arthropoda > Arachnida > Pseudoscorpiones > Chernetidae > Cordylochernes > Cordylochernes scorpioides. The sequence continues at coordinate 76,050,200 of CP092864.1, read as the reverse complement.
CTACCCACCAATAATTATCATGGCCTGTACCACGTGTACTAGGGATCAGCAAAAAAGATGACGAGTAGGGGGGGATTACGACTGTTGATATTGTAGTATAACCACATGGCTACATAGTTAGAAAGAATTAGACTTTGTACTTATAAGTTGATAGGGTTTGGTCTGTGAGAGGTCCTTGAAACTATTTATTCTTTTTTTAAACCATCAACTGTCCATAATGAGATGTATTCCGAGAGAGTAGTTTCATAAATTCGATACTTTATAAAACCTCCAGAGTCCCCTTTCTTCTTCAAAATGGAAAACTTCTTTAAAAATTAACAGATATGAGTGTGCACATTAAAAATATACATTACACATAAAAAATACGTATAAAAAAGATATCTGATAAATGAATTAAAATGTTTATATGATGTATTAGAGCGCCATCTGTTGTAATAAATTTAAACTATTTTCAACGCCAATGATTATTTTTTTAAATAAAAAAATTATATTGCCTTTACTGCAATGATAAAATAATGGGAGGGCCTGGCTCATTAGTGATGAATCCATTTTATCATTGCAGTAAGGGCAGTATAAAACTGTTTTATATCAAAAAGAATCATACGCGCGTCAAAATAGTTTGAATTTCTTATATAAAATGTACTATGCTGTGTGGACAGAAAATGAAGCGAACAGTGCTGTGTTAGGGCTAGAAGTATACTAAGTGCTCAGCAAAATACTTATTTCAGGAAAATATCGCAGACGACGGAAGAAATGTTATTCCTCCAATATTATAGATAACTATTCCATATATAGTCCAGGTGGGAGAACTTTGTTAAACCAAACAATGTTAAACCAAACAATTCCAAGTTATATTTTATTCGCTAATTCTTTTATTTTTATATAGTTAACTATACTTATACTATACACCTATTTATACTTATAAGAGAAGAATACGAACCTTTAATAATATACTACGATTCTTGGTGTATATTTATAGTATACGATGAAATCTAAAAGTACATAAATATACAATTAAACAATAATAATACAATATAATGGATCTATGATTATAGAACGACATTTAACAAGTTTTACCGCAAATGTTTCTTTTTACAGAACGAAAAATCGTAATTTGAATTATTTAAGGAGAAATAACGACTATTCCTATCCTTAGGGATGAAGTATAAAATGATGAATTGTGAAGAGTAATAATAAACGGAAAAATAAAAGTGTCCAGGGATAGGAATAGTCGTTATTTCTCCTTATATAATTAAAATTACTGTAAAAAAACTGTAAAAAGAAACATTTGCGGTAAAAACTTGTTAAATGTCCTTCTAAAGAATAATAATGCAATAAAGATATATCCAAAAAGAATAATGTGATATAATCGACTGAAGTGTATTTCTGTAGTAGTGTAAAGTATATTAATTATAAGGCTATAACGTGCCTTCTATATATTAGAAAGGGAAGCCTTAAAACACAAATGTTTCCCTTTTCAAATATAAAACAAACTTCTATTTTTTAATTACAAATATTTGCTCACAATCAGTTTATTTTTATTAAAAAAACGCTAGCTTTCAAGCGATAATCGCTCTTCAACGGGCTTAATAAAATATCGACTATATCCTACCAGAAATATTTACAAAAACAAACGCGCGCAGCGTGGATATTTATAACTGAAAATTTTAAATATTACAAACCCATTCAAAATTTTCAGTTATAAATATCCACGCTGCGCGCGTTTGTTTTTGTAAATATTTCTGGTGGAATATAGTCGATATTTTATTAAGTCCGTTGAAGAGCGATTATCGCTTGAAAGCTAGCGTTTTTTTAATAAAAAGAAACTGATTGTGAGCAAATATTTGCAATTTTAAAACTTTTTTACAATTTTATCATGAATAGAAACTTCTATTATCCTTACAGCGATGAAAAAACATTGTTTTATATTTGAAAAGAAACACTCGTGCTTTAATCACTTCCATTTTTATAAGTATATTAATTAACAATAATACCGGTCAATATAAATGAAATTATAGACGAATGTAATATTTATTAAGTGTACACACTTCTGTGTAATGCAATAAAAATAAATTTAAAAATTAGATTGATACATTGAAAATATAATAATTAGGATATGCATAAATAAGGAATCCAAAATTACAAGGTTATCCCAAAAGTTCGTAAACACATGCAAATAATTGAAATACCAATATTATTGGCCATAATATTATTCGCCGTTATTTATAATGTCTTTGTATTATGTATAAAGTAATTGTATTATGTATTATATTATCTCTATTCGCAAATTTGGAGAGGAGTGGACTACAGGAATTGGTTTAACCATGGAGATAGGCACCACCACCACCATATATTCGCCGTAATAATATAATTTTCCAAGTAATAAGAAAACACGAAATTTTGGGACAATCTTATATTATATGCATATTATATAATCTAAAATGCAAATATCTTATTTTTTAAAAACATGTATTTATTTTCATCATTGACTAATTCTTTTATTTTTGGCCATTGATTTAGAATACTTTTTAAATATTGTTGTAAATATGTATAGTTTAAACTACCTATTTTTTTTAAATCACGAATATAGGATTCAATTTATAAATTCTATATTACTGTGGAAAATATTTGATATGTAATTATTTTCAAGTAATTGAAAATAAAAACTACTTGATAAGTAAATAACTTTACTTTTTCACGACTGCACCTTCAATTATCTATCTTTTTCAACAACAAAACAAAATATTCATAACATGCACTATACTAAAAAGAGTGTGATGTTTGCTCTGTAATGCTGTAAAAGAGGTAAGAAGTGCACCAATAGTCTGTGACAGTGTACTACACCAACTAGACGATAAAATGTAGTGAGGTACTGGAGAGAAGATCATTGAGGACTCCCAGCTGGTCGGAATGGAAGGGCATTTAGTTAATGGGCAAATCTCTCGGAGATGGATCGCCAATAATGGGGAAACATTGAGCTACACTGCCAGCTATTCTTTTTAAATATTGGATAGTGTGTCTATCTATATTGGTTTCTATTGAGCAATGGTCAACACAATCTATAGAAAATATATATATAGTATATTTTAAAATGTATAATAATGACACTTTCTATTTGCTACCACCTTCATATTTTGTATATATGCTATATCTTTATTAATAATACCTGTAACCCCTATTTGTATGTAACACTAAAAATGTTGACGTCAAAATAAAGATCCAAAGAGTGTTCGGTCAGCTGGTGGCAGGGACAGAGGGGAGGAAAAGGGCAACGCCCAGCCCATGTGGGGCCCTCAGGGACTCTTTATAGACCACCCCTGAAAACAGGACAGGTTTTGGCAGCGGGTCATCAGCAGATGTTCTAGAGGTGTTTCTCGGCAGACGGCTGCTGTCTTTCACACACACTTTCTCTCTCTCTCCATGTTGTTGTTGTCATGTCCAAAGAAGAATCTCAGATGTCTCCATGCATCTCCATCACAGCAGCAGCAATATCCACTATCTTGGGTGTGTAAAGCTGCTGCTCTGGGTCTAAGTCAATTTCTGCAAGACTGCGGCCATTGCTGGGCATGAGAATATGTGAGTAGGTGTTAGTTCCACACCAGGATAGTTGTTGCATGATTTATAAGTTCTTGTGCCATCTGGATGTATTGTCATTCCTTTATAGTGTTTTGTTCTAAGTCTTATTATAGTTTTTGTCAGTTTTCTCTCAGAGTTTATTTCACATATTTGATCTTTTCTTATTTTTTGTTTGATTATCTTGTATTTTGCCAAAGCATCAGCGTCAAATACTGACATTTGTTCTTTCCTTTGGCTCAGCTTTCTGGCTTCCTTTGCCAATTCATCTGCCATTTCATTACCCTCGATCCCAACATGGGCAGGAATCCATTGTAGAATGCAGTTCTTCTCCAATGTTTCCAGTTGGGTAAGTAATGAGTGTATTTTCTGCGTGATTCTAGTATTGCCCTTCTGAATTGCTTCTAGAGCGAGTCTGGAGTCGCTGTATATTATGATTCCTTCTGCTTGATGCAGGGATGGTTGGTTCAGGCATACATCAAGGGCTTTCCAGATAGCTGTCAGTTCACAAGTGAAGTTTGACGAAATCTTTCCTGCTCCTTCTTTGATTTTGATGTTTGTTCCATCTTGGAGTATTATGTTAATGCCGGCCCCTCCATTACTCAGGGTAAGGTCTGATGATCCATCTGTGTATGCTAATAAATAATTTCTTTGATCATATAAATCAATTGTGTCAAGTCCTTTCTTTTTAAGTATAATTTTGTTCTCTTTTTTATTGCAGGGTTCGTTCAGGTTGAGATTAATGATTATATTTGATGGTAATGGGGTAGGAAATGTTGGTTCTTCTTGAATTTGAAAGTCACTGTGTTTCATGTTTATGCCTTTTCTAATATTGTTGTCGTACTGAAGTGTTGAAGATCTTTTAAGTCTTTCTTTTTGTGTCCAGTTTAAATAGGTTCTATGGGATATGTGTTCGATTTTTTTACTTTTTAGGCTATTTGTGAATTTTATTGTTTTTAATTGTCTTCTGCTTTCGAGTAGGTCTAGGCCACATTCTCTTTGAATTTTCTCATTGTTGGTGGAAGAAACAGCACCAGTGATTATTTTGGCCGCTTTTGCTTGAACACTGTCTAGTCTTCCTTTTAGTGATGAGCTTGAGGGAGCCCAGACAGGTGTTGCATATTCCATTATTGGCCTTATTAAGGTGGTATATGTTGCTCTGAGGGTTTTGGGTTTTGCTCCCCAATTTGTTCCACATAACCTTCTCAGAATATTTAGTTTTCTGGTAGCTCTATTTGAGGTTCTAATTGTGTGTTCTGTAAATCGCAATTCCTCATCAAGTATCACACCTAGGTATTTTGGATTTCTAATTTTATCAATTATTTGGTTGTTTATTCTTATTTTGGGATTAAATTTATGCCTGTTTTTCCTGTCAGTGGAGAAGACGCATAGGTTTGTTTTTATTGGGTTTATGGTCATTTTGAGTTCCATTGCCCACTTCTCCAGTCCTCTCATTGATGTGTTCAGTATTTTTTTTCTGATTTTTCTATACTGCTACTTGTGTGCCATATGGCTATATCATCTGCATAACAGGCAACCTTTGTGTCTTCAGTGGGGTAAGGATGGATGTCGTTAATATATAGCAGGAAGAGTAGAGGACTGAGCACAGATCCCTGAGTTACACCAGCCCATGTTCTTCTGTCCTTGGAAAATGCTCCATTAACCCTAACCTTGATCCTTCTTCCCCTTAAAAAGTCTGCAATCCAGATTAAGGCTTTCCCTCTTACTCCGATGTTGTTCAGCCTTTCAAGTAATTTCTCCCTTCACACTCGATCAAAAGCTGAGGTCATATCCAGGAATGCGGCCGTTGTCTTCTTTGTTGGTTTTTCCTGGAAAGAATTTATTATTGATTGGCAGAAGTAGAACAGTTGATCAGTTGTACAATGTCTGGATCTATAGGCAGTTTGGTAGAAGTTTATTTTATTATTGTTAATGAGCCAGACTATGAGCCTAGAGTGGATGATTCGTTCTGTTATTTTACAAAGTATGCTGGTGAGAGCAATTGGACGATAGTTCTTGCATTCCTTGGCATCTTTGTTTGGTTTCAGTATTGGCACTATAATTAATATCTTCCAATTCTTTGGTAGTTTACCAGTTTGCCATGAAATCTTCAGTATTCGTAGGAGTTGATTTTTAGCTTTGTCTCCAAAGTGTTTAATCATTTGACCAAAGATTAGATCATCTGATGACCTCTTGGGATCTAACTTTTCTATTGATGAGTTTGGCTCATTCAGTGTGAAGTCTCTCGAAAAAATATCTTGTTGATGGTAATTTCTTGCTTGTTTATATTATTTTTAGAGTCCTGTCTTCATTCCTGTAGTTGAGTCTAGAAGTGCTTGAAAGATATTCAGCAATTATGTCAGCCATCTGTTTGTTCGTTCTCGCTGTTCTGTTCATATCGGTTAGAGTATTGGAGGATTGGTGTTGGTTTTGATTGTTTTCTAACTCTAATTATATTCCAGTGTTGGCTGTCCTTTCTTGGATCCAATTTTTCGCAGAATTCTGCCCATTTTTCTTTTTTGCATATCCAAATTTCTTGTTCTATTTTGTGACTAATTTCAATTAGTTTCTTTCTGTTTTCTTCTGTTTTATTTGTTTTGAGAAGTTCATTGATATTGTCTCTCTCTGCAATCATTGCCTCGATGTTGTGGTCCTTCCAGAAAGGTATCCACAGGTCTTTACGTCTGCCTCTAGGTATCGATGCTTTTGCAGCTTTGGATATAGTCGAAGAGAATTTTTCCAAGTTTTTGTCAAGCGTTCTGTAATTTGATTCTTCGTTGCACAGTTCTTCGAGCTTTTCTGTGAATTTTTTCCAGTCGGCTTTCCTAAAGTTCCATGTTCTTTTATTTTGTTGGACATTCTCAATTTTTAAGTTTAGGGTTGTTAAAATTGGTCTGTGGTCACTGATTGCACTTTTCAGGATTTTCCATTGTGTTGTGGGTGCGATGTTGTAATTTATCGCTGTGATGTCTATTGCGGATTCTGTGCCTGTGGATTTGGATAGATAGGTGTTCTCTCCATTATTTAACGGTGTAAGGTCGAGGTCGGTTAGCATGTCCTCAACCTGTTGACCTTTGTTATCCTGGACAGGTGATCCCCAAGTTGGACTTTTGGCGTTAAAGTCGCCAAGTATGATTGTGATATCCGAAGACGCTTCACTTAATGTCTCTATCAGGCCTGTATTGATGCTAGTGTTATCGGGGTGATAAACATTTATGATTGTTATTGTTTTTTCTGGGAGGTAGATTTCTATTGCCTGAGCTTCTGTCATGCTTTCTGTAAGGCTTACTCTGATTATAGGCGATTTCCTTAAATTTGATTTCTGGTGTTTTAATCAAAACGGCTAGTCCTCCTCCAAATTTTCCCGGTCTGTCCTTTCGTAGTGTGGTATAACCTTTGATATTGAATCTCAGATTGTGATTCAATTTTGTCTCCTGGAGACAAGCAATATGCACATTGTTGTCACGGAGAAGACAAGTCAGCTCTTCAGTTTTCCTCTGGGTGCCATTTATATTGAGTTGTAGTAGATTTAATTGTATCCTCGTAGTAGATTTCTCATCAGGAGCCCGGGCTGCAGCTCCTGACGCGGCGGTTACCCCGGACGCGGTAGCAGGGGATATGCATCCAAGTTTGTGTCATGGCCTCTACCTCTGTCCCGTGGGCTGTTCCCGATTACTCTCGGTGTTAACATCTAGCCCTGCCTCTGCTTCTTGTTGTCCGCGTGTGGGAAGAACATCAACACTCGCCTCACGTACACGACTGCCAGCTTATCCATACATCGGCATTTGCAACAATATTACATATATATACTCTTAATTACCCAAATATATGTACAAAATGGCGTCTCTATTTGATATTCTATACTTAGAACTCTTAGAATCAGGTCAATGAAGAAGCCACAATGTCATATTTGATAATTCGAACAAACCCATCAACCTGTATTCCATGGTTTCTGGCTTTGACTCTCATCAGTACAATGATACCTACGATTTCGTTACATCCTGCGGAATGAGTTATTAAATTGACAGAATCTGCAAAAAAAAAAGGTCTGAAGCGTTGATTTTATTTATTTATTTTTTTTTTTTTTTTTGGTTCGTGAACACCATTCACCCGTACTTTGAAACAAATATTTGCCTTTTAAAAAATGAAAACAATTTTTATGAATTACTTTTAAAAATAGTCATATATTTTGCATATACAAAACGATTCAAATAAATATTAAAGTATGAAAAGTGAACACAGTAAAAGTATTAAGCTTTCCAATAAAAACACGCGAGCGATATGAAAGAATATATACAGTATTTTGATTATTTTTATCTGTGTTCTAAAAGGAACAAAGTTGAGTAGGATGAGATTCTAATATTGATGTAAGTATTAAAAACCACTTTTTATGTAATTTATCTATTTGTGTGTGGTTTAAACGCGCTTCTTTCCTTCAAAATTTATTTTAAAAAACAATGTTTCAATCAACATATTTCCTTAGATCGTGCAGACTCTTGTCGATTTTTTGCTACGACACTAATTTCGGTAAATTCGGAATGATGCGACTTGGTTTCAAGCTATATAGCTCTCATCAGTACTTAGGAGAGGAGAGAGTTATGAAATCAGCCGAGTTTGCTAGAGAAAAAAAAGGATGTTTAAGCTAATGAAAAGTAGCAGAGCCGATTTTAAATGAAAATATATATTGCCATTTTATGGACGATGAGATGTCAGGGTTCAATAATTATCTTTAAAATAAAGAGAAATATATCTATAAATATTATAATATATATTGGATAAATCATTTCTCGCAATATGTTTATTTTTATTAACGAAAGTATTTATATTCTATTCATGATTCAAGATACAATTGTTTGAAAAGTATCTAAAAACTACAAATATTTCTCAAAATGATTTTCTTTATTTCAAAATGCTAGCTTTCAAGTGACATAATCGCTATAGTAATCACTTGTAAGAAATGGTCGATGTTTTAATTAAGCCCGTTGAAGACCGATTATCGCTTGAAAGCTAGCATTTTGAAATAAAGAAAGGTACTCATTGTGACAAATATATTTGTAGTTTTCGTTTTTTAATTTATCTTTCAAATCTAATCATCTATTTAAATGCTTGAATACTGTTTAAAGTATTAGCGTAGCGTTACATTTCTTTATTTCAAATAGTTCCTTTTAAATGCAAAGCACTAGATTTTAATGATCAGACGATTTAAATATTGATGAAGGAATCATCACACACACATTCAACGCTTCTTTTTTAAATAATCAGGGAACTTTGTGGATATGAAAAATAATTGGGAAGAGTCCTAGAACATCATTGGTGAACCTTCCATCGATTTCGTAAATTTAATTCACCCAGAATCCTACAACTATTATGATCCTGCTTAAATAATCTACACCTGAAGGTTTATTTTTGGTAATGATGTTTGAGGAAACTATGAAAATATGTTTTCCCGTAATTGTGGAAATTTCACAAATATTTAACTTAGAGCACATCATTAGCACATAAAATTTTAAAAAAAGAATCAAATACAAAAGCCTATTCAGGCAACATAAGTCAGTAATACAGATGGTGTATTCCATATAAATGTTCATAGACTTTTAAAAATTAATTAAAATATGTGTACGGGCTACTAAATCAGAACAAAAACAAGAATAAACTTAAAATCGAGGGCACAAACTGAAGTAATACATCTTTTGAGATGTTGATAAACGTGTGCCAATGTAATGGCAAGGGTAAACAAACCCTTTTGACATCACATTCTCCGAGGCAATTAATAAACCCTGGTGGGAAGGTATTCATTGACCAGTAGTTACTAAATCAATGGAGAAGAAAAGAGAAAAAAGAACATAGAACTAGATACTGAAAATCCATTAGAGTCCATTTGGAAGACTTGTTATCGATTGGGGCGGACTCTTCCAAGTTTTTTGTCAGAAGGACGATGATGTAATACGGTGAAGTTGACCAGCAAGTTTTGCTATAGACTGTATAGTTGGTATAGTTCTGTGATATCTATAATAAATAAATATTTACCTACAAAGTAGCTCAAAATTGACAATAAAATTACAAGATGTTAAAGTAAAAAATGAAGAAAATGAAATCTAGCTAAAAGATTCCAGTTATTTAGCCAAAGACAGCTCAAGTCTTCTAATTCACAGAATAAGTTATGCGCTTGACTGCCTTTACTCAATTGTGTTCCTAAATTTTACGACTATGCTACTTATATTAGAAATGAATTTTTTGACCTAAATGCAAACGCGATCGTGTATTGATCCTTATACGACCTATCTTTGGGGCTGATTATCTTTTTTTTTTAATACGAATAAATAATGCATGCTGTCGTAGGATAAATTTATAATCTAAAGAGAAGAGAGTGTGCCCTCCATTTGGTCTTCTCTTTTAAGATAAACGGGATATTTGAGCTCTATTTAACTACAGAGAAATTAATCTTGTCGTGTAGAGCGTTTATATATCTCTATACGCGTCTTTCTCAATATACCATTCGATTTTAGCCCGATTCTAGTAAGAAGCGAATATATATACGAATTTATATATAATATATAATTAAGATATATATTTTACATTTATATACAGTGTACTCCGCTTATAACAAAGTCGGTTATAGCGAAATTCCGCATATAGCGAATGAAATTGTCTGCACGAAAGAAAAGAAGGGCTTAAACCATTAAAAGAACTCTGGATATTGCGAAGTCGGATATAAAGAATTTTCGCTTATAACGAAGTGATTTGCATGTATAAATTTTTATTTTATCCGTTTATAACGAAGTTTTCTCATTTACCATTATAATTAACTAATATATTATGCATAATATATATCAAATTACAACGTGTGAATGACACAAATTTAATGATACACAACAAATAAGTTAATAATATACAATTTTAAAATATGCAAACATATTATAAGTATTTCTTTTTACATTATTTAAACAAAATTAAATTGTTTAATAAACGCTTATATTTTATTAACGTTTACCATGGCAGGAGAACGAAAACAAACAAGAAACTCACTATCTCTGTCAGTCAAGCTGCAAATCCTAAGAGAGATTGAAGTGGAGATGAAGAAAAAGACAGATGTTGCCCAGAAACATAATATCCCACAGTCGTCGCTCAGCACCATAATAAAGCATTCAAACATTCAAACTCTGCGATTCGAGCATTCAAACTCTGCGATTGTTTCTTCAATGTCAGGATGAGTCCAAGTCTCTTCATAGGCATCTGTCAGACTTGGACAACATCGAAAAGAGTGTTCAGCACTTGTTACTTTTTCCAACTGCGGATATAACAAACTTCGGATATAACAAAGTGATTGTCATGGATAATGCGACTTCGTTATAAGCGGAGTACACTGTATTAAGTAAAGTTAAAATATAAGAGGTTTATGTTTGATTTTTGGTAAATAATTAATTTTGAATTAAATTAATTTAAGATATATAGTATACAAGAAAAGAATTTTTCCAAAAGAGATTCGGCAGTTCCGCGTCATATCCTGGGTAGAAAAAAAGTAATAAGCGAAAAGTTTATAGAAAAAAGCAAATACAAAACAATAATAATACTTTTCCAAAAATGGAATAAAAGCTAAGATGAAGAAATAATGTATTACCTATCTTCTCTCTTGATGAGAGATTATATATATGTATGTTTCAAAATAGGCACCTCTCTCTTTAGATATGTATTTTACTGAGGTGATGAATAAAATGCATTGTTCTAATGCATATGTAAAGGAGAGGTGGCTCTTTTGCTACATGAATAACGTTTTCTCGCTACTCTATGTTATACATAGAGTCATCCATTTGCCATTCTCTGAGTTGTTCCAGATAAAGCCGAGCCCAGCTATACTCGAGATTTAAATTTCTATTCAAGCGATTAATTTTAAATTCCAACCGTGACCTAAGCTCCAGGCTATGTTGCTACCCAAGTTCGAAATCCTGTATTGATGGAATTTTTTTTAACGTGGAATTTTTTTATCATTTACGGACATTTTATTAAAGGCATATTATATGGACATAATACAAGCATAATAAAACTAGTATAATATGTATAATAAGTATAATACTTATATAATAAAAATATATTAATTTTATATAATACTAGCGGACCCGCCCGGCTTGGCCCGGGTTTTACCCGAGTAAAGGTTTGTCTAACGAATCTCTCGATAAAGTGAACATTTTTTCCCGGTCCCTTGAAAAATACTCGATAAGTTGAATAAAATCAATATTAATTGGTTCCCTCGGTAATTGGAAGTTAAAGGAATAGTATCTTGCCTTGGAATTGTATCATTATTCTTGTATGGACGTACCTGGCTTCGCCCGGGTTTTACCCGAGTAAAGGTTTGTCTAACGAATCTCTCGATAAAGTGAACATTTTTTCCCGGTCCCTTGAAAAATACTCGATAAGTTGAATAAAATCATTATTAATTGGTTCCCTCGGTAATTGGAAGTTAAAGGAATAGTATCTTGCCTTGGAATTGTATCATTATTCTTGTCTCAAATAAATTGCCGTGTCATCCTGAATTTTGTCTTTCCTAATTTTCTACATTACAAAATCATCGTATCATCATGATAATATTGAGAGCAGATTGTTGAATTATAACAGATAAATTAGAATATTTATCTTGATAAAATATTTTAATTTTTTCATATTTTAATATATGTAAATAGAGTCTCTTAAGAAAGACCACCTAAAAACATGAATCAACTTGTTTCTCCTGTTGGTGGTCTCTCATTGAAGATTCTAATTGCTATTAAAGAATCTCTAATAGACCTTTAATAAGAGACTGCCTCTTGGAGAGACGGTGTAGCTACGAAATGGATATTCCCGGCTTCGCCCGGTTTTACCCGAGTAAAGGTTTGTCTAACGAATCTCTCGATAAAGTGAACATTTTTTCCCGGTCCCTTGAAAAATACTCGATAAGTTGAATAAAATCATTATTAATTGGTTCCCTCCGTAATTGGAAGTTAAAGGAATAGTATCTTGCCTTGGAATTGTATCATTATTCTTGTCTCAAATAAATTGCCGTGTCATCCTGAATTTTGTCTTTCCTAATTTTCTACATTACAAAATCATCGTATCATCATGATAATATTTAGAGCAGATTGTTGAATTATAACAGATAAATTAGAATATTTATCTTGATTATATCTAGGCGAAAAGTTATTTCAAAAATTTTATTTGCTAGAAACCTTCCCAGTACTATACTAAATAACTTCCCAAAGTTTCATGGCGATCCAATGAGTGGTTTGGTCAGGCATAAAGGACAAACAGACATACATTCATTTTTATATATATAGATTTATTTTTTAAAAAGAGAGAGATAGGGAGTATAAAATATTACGTGTAATTTAATATTATTATATATATATAAATAATGTGTATATTTTCAAATTATATATATATTAAATATATAAACAAAAATAAATAATTTATGTTTTTTAAACGATTCACTTCAATTCTTACGTATACCTTTATAAAAACTCCTAACAAACAACACCCCTAGCTATTCAGACCAAATACAAGGATCTGAGTAGATGAACAAAGAAAAAGGATATGCAATTTTTAAAGTATCTATATTCCTATTGTATAGAATCAGCATATTAGGTAAGGGAAGGGGGGTAAAGGTGTGAAAAAGTAATGCATATCGGCGTAATGTGTTACTTAGTGTAGCATGCTTCTATCTAGAATCCAGCTAGAACAAATTTATACATGTTATCACCAAATAGGTAAATAATATTATTTATCTCTTTGTTTAATTTCGCATTAAATTTTGTAAAAATTGACTAAGTGAAAAAAATAGTGCAAATATGATATTGTACTGGGATAAGGTTCATAAATTAAGAAAAGAAAAAAGGGCATCTCCTTATCGTGCAACTGAAAGTTTCTGATGGCTTGCGCCATCTATCGGAATAAATATCAACTATTCTCGTTGATTTGTTAATTATTCCAGAATTGGCCAAATACTTGATTAATCAAGAAAAACGAACCACGTACGCGTTTCGGACTTCACATTGTTTCGCGTTCTCACACAATATTGGCCTTAACTACCCGTTTCATGATTTTTCAGGATGCCTGAATGAACAGTTTTTTGGTCGTCGAGGTACAGCTTACACCACGCTGATGAGGACCAACAGCCCGAAACACGTACGTGGTTAGCTTTTCTTGATTAATCAAGTATTTGGCCAATTCTGGAATAATTAGAAATCAACGAATAGTTGATATTTATTACGAAAGATGGCTCAAGCCTTTTTTTTTTCTTTTCTAATTGACTCAGTGTCAATAAAATATTTTGAATTGTCTAGAATCCTGGCTTGTTTACCCTGATTTGATGGCTCTTGCTACTAGCTGCCTTTATATAGTAAGTTCCATTATAATTACCAGATGTTGATACACTTTTTAAAATCTTCTTTGAATTTTAAAATCATATTGCGCGCAACATGTGTTGTGATTTTTCTAAATGATCAAGAACAATCATCGTTTTAAATGGTAAATAAAAAGGTTCTGAATAATTACCATAAAGGCTCATTCGCCTTTTCCAGTTTCCATTTTCTACTTTGCGTGATTATTCCTGTTGCTGTTCATATATGCTTGACTTTTTTTGCTGCTGAAAATTCTGGAAGAATTCTCTTACACAAATATATTGAGCAATCAAGTATTCAATAGTAATCTTCGTGTAATATAGACGAATCTTTCATTTCTAACTCAATTCTTTACTGATATCATTCTTTTATAATATTCAATTTTATCTTCATTTCTTTTCATTAAGACATCCATATTTTATTTGCACCAAGAGCTAATTGATTAAGGATTTCGATACATTCTTTTGTTTAATAATTTTGATGTTTTTAAATTTTCAAATTTTATCATCAAATTCTCAATCAGATTGATTTTCTCTTTTCTTAATTATACTTTAATAAGATTTGAAGAGGCGCGAATAAAGTTTTCTTCTACTCTTAGTTAAAATTTTTACAAGCTTTCGTATATATATATACTTTAAAAGCTAGAATACGCCATTAAAATTCAAATGGTTATAGTTACTTTAGATGTTTAAGAGTTACTTTAAATTCAAACTCTCTAACCCATTGTTGTTTTTCGAACAAATTATTTAAATTTCAAATCAATATCTCTAATTAAGTTTATGCTATTTTCAAATTGTATTTTATTGTGATCTACACACATCCTATATTATTGTATTTGAAACCTCTGAGTCCATTCGTGAATCAATATCTACCAAACTAAGTCCGAATCGCATTTAAGACCAAAATTTTACAGTCCAGAATCCCGAATACACTTCTGATATGAAAAATAATCAAAAATATAAATCTCATATTGCATGAAAAAACACAAGATTTTTCAAAGTTCTTTATTCAATTATATTGCCACGTGGAAAATTAGGGAAGACCAACTTCGAGATGAGACAACCATTTATTTCAGGCAAAAACAAACTATGAATGGTAAACAAAAGATAAGCCACGAGGGAAATTTACAGAGTATCAAATATAAACATAAAAATGACCACTCTGTTAATAAAATTAATAAATAGTTTGTTACAATATATATAAAATTGATCGTATTGACAACTAAAAAGTTTCAAAATTCGTTCAAAACCTTTTATCTATGCAGATTTGTTAGAAGCTAGTGGTTGTTCGATCTTGTACCCTCGTATGTAAATATTACTCCTATATATTTGCAACTATAATCAGCTTCTTTGAAGTCTCGATCTTATGTTAGGCCATGAAAAGGTCTTCAGTTCGGAAGCTTGTCTGTCTTGCTTTACAATAAACTCATCGCTGATTATTCTTGTAATTTCGTTTTGGATAATGTTTACCAATATTATCACAAGAGAAGATTAAGAGAGAGTAGTGTTGCCCCTGTGATAATATTATTTAATATTAATAATTTTTATAATTTTTTAATAATTTTGAAACAAAATTAAAATGTTTGTTTACTAATTGCGTATTTTTATCAACAAATCTAACGTGAATCAATATTAGCATAAGCTCAGATACTAGTAAGAAATAGAGAAAGACATTTTGTATTCGTTATAATTGAATTAAAAGGCTCTTCTCTTACCTCAGGAATTTTATAATGAGAAAAATCGGATTATGAACCAAATCAATTGTTCTCTAGGTTGACATTACGAATTATTAATTGTTTCTTTTTTTGGTTTTGAAGGCTTCTCAACTCTCACGGAAACCTTTAGAACATAAATTAGTGGTTCTTTATTTTTAAAATGCTTAGATTGAAGCAGATAATTTTGAACGGTGTTTTACTCCAATACAGAACTTACAAGGGCGCGCAATGAAATCGATAACATAATGAGTAAAAGTTTCAAAATGTGTGTATAGATAGCCTTGGCATTAAATATGTTCTCTGATATCAATGATTATTTTCATTTTAGATAAAACTCTATATATTTATATATGAAAAAATAATAGTAAAAAATAAAAAGGTCAGGTGTTGATATTAAAAACAAAGAAGGCATATTCTGACCACGAGCACATGTGCTTTTTGGTACAGCCTGCTTCACGCTGACGAGGGTAAACAGCCCAAAACGCGTTCTTGGATGGCTTTTCTTGATTTATCAAGAAAATTGGTTGGTCAAATATCAGCAAACAGTCTAAATCAACGTTTAGTTGATTTTTGTTCCACTAGATGGCGCTCTGCCATCTAAAAAGCACATGTGCTCGTGGTCAGGATATATCTTCTTTGTTTTTAATATATATACATATATTAATTAAATGGCATATTTTGGATCAAAATAAAACAAAACATTTTATTTATTACAAATGCCAATATTTCATTAGGCTGTACGCCGTCTTTTCTTATTTTCAAACTGCTTTGGATGATCACGCGATGCCTTCAGGCTACGATATATAAATATTTACAACTCTGAGGCTAAAATTTAAAATATATGCATACAAACAAATATAAATAATATATATGTGTCTGTAAGGATCCTTGTTCTTAAAGAGATAGACCAAATAAACAGAAGTCAGAAGTTTTGAAAGAGTTACATCGATTACACTAAAGAAAAAACTCAACCTTCTCTTTTTCAAGAGAGATTCTATATATATTGAGCTGGAATATACAAAAGTATATTATTATTGCTGTATCCGACTTTTTAAAATAGCCTCTGAGAAAGTATATTATAGAGAAAGAATGTAAGGACGAAAATTGTCAATTAGAAGACCGCTTCACGAGCTGTGAAGCCCCAAGGACTGGTGTCAATGACAATTTGCACCAATGTCAAAGGAGAGTGAGGTTCGGAAACTTATCGCCCTCGCTATTGTCTTGTATACTGTGTCTGAATGTTGAATATACCTTCTAGACAACATCAGAGGGAACTTTTGATACCTTTTCAAATACCTGATTTTACTTGGTACAACATACCTTTTGATTGATGTCATCAAAATGGTTAGAGGGGTATAGAAAAAAGGTTATATGTATATATATAGATTTTAAAGTGAATTAAATAGATGTTTTTTGTTAATACACAAAAGTTATATTGTGCTAGAGATATTTATTCAATGTATTTCTATAATTAAAAACATATATATTACTAAAATTAAAATATTAAAAAATATATATATATTTACACAATTCATTTTATTTTTATTAAGCGATATTGCTTTGCCCGAAATAATGGCCATTTTAACAACAACAGATATCTTGTACAATGGAAATGTAAACCACAGCAACAACTTGGAGATTCAGCTGCTCCGACCATATCTTTAAATCATCTTGATCTGTTATAAATTAGATGGTAGAAAAATTTGGAGAGAGGGAAATATTGGAATATATACCACAGGGGGGAAATCTTTGGAACGCCTCATTAGTGTTGGCTCTTTTTTTCATCCATAATATTTCATAACTTTGAAATAATTTATTATACTTGTAGCGTGTGGTCTATAAGTTCTCAGATCAATATTTGAAAGTTGAGATGATTCATATTTCATTTTTCAGGGTTCCATATAATCTATAAGTAAGGTAGTATTTGACAAATTATATACACAGTTTGATGAGGTTGTTTTGTATTACAGATTGCCAAAGAAAGGTCTGACATTTTAGCGCATTTGATATTTGCTTACATCGAGATTATTTGACAAATTTAAGTCAAATTTTCTATCTATGCGTGAGTGTTGGTCTGATTATTGTTTACGTAAAGCTACTATTTTTTGAATATTCAATTTCAAACTTTTGCCACTCAAGGAGGATAAATATTATTTAAACCGCTATCTTATTATAAAAATATCTTTAATGTGATGAACAAAATTGATGTTATATGATTTGAAAATATTACGCTTTAGAATTCTGATTTATTTCACCGGTACTAAAACATTATTATAGCTCTAATCTATTAGTTCGTCCTATTAAACCATTATATGACATATCTAAAACTATTTGACTCGCAGTTTTATTCCTCAACAGTTTTATTAAGTAGAAATATATTATATATCATCTAGAAATATATAATAATCATTTTTTTAGTTAGTTTAGCATATAAACAACTAACGGTAATCCTAAGAACTTATTTACTAACCATAATGATTTAAAAATTATAAAAGATTTATTTGATTCATTTCAGTCTATGGGTATTCTTCACAACTTAATATATTTTTGCTTTTTAATATCACACATACAAAGCCTTTATTAAAACACCAGTCTTATACAGATTCTTCTCTCTCATTGCCGGCTTGCAATGATATCCCCACGATGATCAATCGCTAAGATGCAGTGGAGGATAAAACGATGAATCCAAGTTATTTTTCCTAATTACTGCTTTGTAAAAGTTATATAGGGACAGAGAAATCAGTTTTTAATATCGGTAATACTTATATTTGTTCATCGCTGACCTAAATGTGTTTCCATTCCTATGCTGATCGTATAGGCTTCTGATATAATGAAACATATTTTTCATTTGTAGAAGATTCCCCCATTAAAGACATCATTTAGAAAAGCTGGTTTATATGGAAGGTTATTTAATTTGACTTTGAGTGTTAAGTAAGCTTCCTCGTTGATCAAACTTCTGAGTTATGAAACAACTCGACAAACATCCCAGATGTTTGATTTCTTTCATTTATTAGGTTTGTCTTGTATTATGATTTTATCAAACCTTTTTTTTTTTAATTAACAATTTTTTGAACAAATTTGCATGATGATTTCTACCTTTTTTTTATCTAAATATCACCTTAAATATCGAATGCCATAGTAACGTTATCTGAGCTATTTGTCAGTATTGCTGACGTCCGATTTTATTTCAGACTTCTTGAATGTTTATTAGAGAGATCATAAGATTATATATATGTGTGAAAAATAATAGAAATAAATAAATAAATAACGTTAAGTTAAGCGTATTTATGCAAGTTTGGCCTTAAATACCCATTTCTTGGTTTCTCAAGAAGCCTCTGGGACCAAAAATATTTTTGGTCGCAGTGATACAGCCTACTCCACGCTGACGAGCGCCAACAGCGCGAAACGCGTTTGAGGATGGCTTTTTTTTTATTTATCAAGAAATTGGGTTGGCCAAATATCAGGGAACAGGTTAAATCAATGTTTAGTTGATTTCTGTTCCACCAGATGGCGCTCTGCCATCTGAAAAGCACATGTGCTCCTGGTCAGGATATGCCTTTTTTTTATTTTTAATATATATATATTAATTATACTTACATTACGACATGTGATCACTTTAACATTATAGATAAATAATCTATACTATCAACACACAATAGAGTGAAGTACATATGTCCATTGGAGTCTGTTTCCGATCATATTAAACAAGATAGTTAAAATTGCAGCAGAATATACACTGGTGTCCAAAAAAATAAGAAACTCAACCAATATTGAAATTTCTCAAAAGCTAATTTATTAACAAATATAAAATTTAGTATACAAATAGTTTAAACTATGGAGAATTTGACTAGCTATATGAAAATTAAAAATATATATTTGCATTTATGAAATATGCAAATTTTTACCAACATACCCAAAGCTAAGGTTCCAGATCTTAAAGAAATAAGATATCAATAGGGAGTATGATCACCTCTAACAGCTATCAAGGTCTCACAGCGAGCCCTCATACTGTTTACCAGGCTTTGGAGGAGGTCCAGGGGTAGTAAACCCCACTCCTCCAATAGAGCAGTTCTAAGCTCAACGAGGGTTCTGAGAGAGGGGTGACGAGCTCCAATACGCCTCCTTAGAGCATCCCACACAGGCTCTATTGGATTTAGGTCCGGAGATCTGGCTGGCCAATCCATCCTTCGAATATTCTCACTCTGGAGATATTCATTGACTAGCCTAGCCCTATGCGGACGAGCATTATCGTCCATAAAAATTAAATTTTGACCAATTTGATCTCTATAAGGTCTTAGATAGGGCTCAAGGATCTCGTCCCTGTACCTTCGGGCAGTTAAAGTGCCCCCAGAAAAAAATGTGGAGGGGTGTGCGTCTGCTAGAACAGATGCCAGCCCAGACTAAGAGACTGCCCCCTCTAAAACTGTCTATTTCCCTGATGTTACTGGGATAATAGCGGGTTCCAGGCTCCCTCCAGATGAAAACTCGTCGAGAATCTGTGTTTAAACTAAATCTTGACTCGTCACTGAAGAGAACATTGGCCCACTGATCATGAGTCCAGGCGTGATGTTCCAAGCACCAATTCAAGCGGGCTCTCCTGTGAGCAGAGGTTAAAGGGATACAGACCATTGGTCGTCTTGCATAAAGAGCACCTTCGTGAAGCCTTCGGTAAACAGTTTGTCTTGAAATTCTCGTTCCAGTAGCACTTGAGAGTTCATTAGAGAGTTGAATAGCTGTTATCTCCCTATGGAGCTTGGCAGTTACGACCAGATAACGGTCTTCAGAGGTAGCTGTTTTTCTTTTTATACCAGAACCTTCTTTTCTTTTGATGGTTCCTGTCTAAATGAACTGTTTCCATATTTTGCTGACCACAGATTTATTCACATTTAGCCATTTTGCTACTTCAACTTGTGATTTCCCTGCCTCCATTCTTCCAACAGCTCTCCATTTTAAATCATCTGCTAAAATTTTTCGTAAACTCATAATTAACTAAGGATCAAATAAAATTATAATTGGACAATTCTTAGATGGGGTAAACGACACGCCAAATAGCACACTTATAAAGGCAAGCAAAAATTGGCATATTTTCAATTTTACCGAATCGAATGGTTGCGATAAATGATTTTCTACGACTTAAAATACCTAATAAAATTACTTTTTAGCTTTTAGCGTTGTATATTTTAAAACATATCATTAAAAAACAAAAGTTTATTATTTTTTGGACACCAGTGTATTTGTTATTTGTTGAAGGTTTTCAGAAGTTCTTTGATAAATATCCGGAGTGCATCATTAGAAATATTTTGAAGGATATAAAGATTTGGATTGATTAGGTTATACGCCTCACTAACTGAATAAAGATAGTGTGCCTAAAGCGTAAATGTGTCAATCCTATTAAATTTAATATTGCTATTCATAATAATCATTTCTATGTTGTTCATATGTAGCTTGTGCATCCAAACTAAATACTACCTTCCTTCTTATTCCTTTTCCCTATATACACACATAGAGGTCTTAAATAAATATTATATTTGGCAAATTATGCTTATTAATGGCTCTAAGCTTCGACTTGATATTACAACACAATATGAAGCCATAATGAAACTAAAGAGACCCTTGGTAGATATTACATACCAGATATAATTGTATTATACCCCTTCACATAACTATATAATGGTTTGATTTAATTTTGTAAAGAATAGAGCATTACGCCTATAACTTACCCATACTCATACTTCCCCTCTAAGCCACATAGGAAAGAAAAGCATACAAAAATCTCTTTTAAATTCGAGAGAAGGATTTCCTTTATCAATATTCTATCCACAACTATTTTATCATTTAGTCGAAATTTGTTAAGTCTATGATTTTTTCAGAAAAAAATCTACTCCATACAATTTAACTCTTACAAATTATGAACTAGAGACCAACGGGGATCAAAAGAAGAGGTATAAGACCCTTGACAGAGATCCCTCCTAATAATCAAGTGTTAGTCAGAAAAGGACAGACTGCAACTGTAATTGATGAAAAGGTTTCAACACACGGATTTTGTTGGATAGAGATGAAATATTCATAATAAATATGTGTAGAACATTACACCATTTAACTCTGATGTTAATTCTACAATAAATGAAAAGTAGGCGACACACAAGGCAAAAATAAATCCTACACTTCCACTTTAATTGGACGGTGCTCTAACAAACTCAGAATTCCAGCACAACAGCCATTGCGAAATATGGCATAGCGGTTACAAAGAAAACCCGTCCTGATACAGAAGTTCTGCAAATGAACTTACCAAGCATCTAGGATGTTTGTCAAGTTATTTCGTAACTCACAAAGATGATTAACGAGGAAGCTTACTTAACACTCGAAGTCAAATTAAATAACTCTCCATATAAACCAGGTTCTAAATGATGTCTTCAATGGGGGAATCTTCTACAAGTTCCTTTTTCAAATGTCATGTCATATAAACAAGAGAGAGTTTTGACTTATAAATAGTATCATTATATAAAAGGGCGTACCTGGATCTGTAAAGGAAAAAAAAAACAAATTTTTCAAAATATTTCGAGATATTGCTCTCTCTTTTTCAATTTATTGCACAGTTTTGCTTTACAGATCCAGGTACACCCTTTTATATAATTTTAATTGATGGATCGCCTTTTGACTCAAATAGTATTATGTTACATTCATTGGATAGTAAAAATATAAGCGTGATAGAAAGTACGAAAAAACTGTCTCATCATAAATATATTCACATTAATTTATTCAAGTACGTAGATGTATCAACATTTAAAATCAAAGTATATGAGATCAATAAATATTATAGTTTATTTGCTCTCTTTTCTTTAAATAGGTTACATTCCTTGTTGCATTCTTTGGTCTCTTTTATTAGATTCTCACATTGTTTAGAGAGGGATAAATCCCTTTATTTCTCTCAAGAAAAACGCCCAAAAATAAACAAAAATACACGCGGATAAGAATAATTAAGAGTTTATTCTCTGATAGGGATAATAAATAGGTATTGAGGAGTAAATTGACACAGTGGTTCCATATTTATTCATCAGTCGCATATTTGATAGTTTAAAGGCATTTTTTAGGCCACCCGTGTGATATATTATAAGCTAAATAACTACTCTATATATGTGTGTAACATTTTACATTATGCTTATTTGAACTAGAAATCACAAATTCACATGTTAATTAAATAGAAGATTTTTTCTTTAAAATAACATATTTTCCTTTTCATCCTTTGTACATTTTGATATAAACATTTTTATCGACTTGTAAAATTTCTCATTGTAAATTAATTTAATTGTAAATACATCGAATAAATTATTTTAAGCATTATAAAATATCACCGAAAACTCTAATATAGTATTCATAAAAAAAATATTTTGCTATGTAAATAGTTTTTTTTCCTCCTTTTCCCTTCGAGAGAGTTCCACGAGGAAATTTCTCGAGAATTCCACGGCAGGACATGAGTCCCCGCTCACCCACCGGGGGTAGCAGTCCACGGGCCCCAGGTGTAGCGGCAACTTTTTTTATCTCCCTCTAAGCAACACACACCCACAAATTTTTATTGTTTTTTATTTTAAATTACGTTTCAAATATAATCCTAAACCCCTCTTTCAATGCCTTCCTCTACTGAGGGTGGCTGGTCACATGGTCTCTCCATACTTCCTTCGCCATCCTCTTCATCTCCACGTAGGTGTGTAGTATCCTAACACTCACCCACTGATTATTTTTTCAAATCAAACAATACTTCAAAGTTGGCGAATATTTTTTTACAAGAACGTTGCATATCTATATTGTAATAATGGCGGGAAAAGGGTATTCATGTGCAAAAAAGTACCTATGACTTCTAATAAAGATATTAAAGGCATTTGTTAATGCACCTAAACAATTTAGAGCGCTCAGATCAATCACTAGACTAGCCTCGATAAATTCAAACAAAACCTGGTATGCCAAGATTTTGGGCTTTAGCCCTCAGTGCTATGATTTCATAGCATTACGAGAGGGGCAACATATAAGGAAAACGAGCATTGGATTTTTAAAAAAAGAGGCTCTCACCTTCTCAGAAATCTACATACAATTTATTAAAAATTAATCATCAACGGAGGTCTCGGCCTGGCAACAATTTCTGCTATTTTACTCTGGATGCCCCTTTTTGAATGTAGAAATCAAACCCAATATCGTTCAATAAAAAATAAATAAATAAAACACTAAAGGAAGCCCCCGGACCACATCTGTACCATACCCTCTGCTCAGAAGATTATTAAACTTCATATTGAAGGAAAATGTACCAACTATATTTACAGATAGCTCTAGGTTAGACAAAAGAGCTGAAGCAACTTCAATTCTACCATCATCTTCTCTTCCAATCTTAGTCAAACTCCATCTCGACTACACTTCCTTCCAGGCTGAATTCGCAACCGTACTCCAGGGGATAAGAGTGTGCGAAATCCTCAGTAAACTAAAATTATATTTAGCCTCCTACTACCGAGCAGCACTTGCAGCCACATGTACCCCAGACATTTCACGATCTCCAATCATAGCTGATATCATAAATGACAACCAATAAAAACATCCAACTGGGTACCAGGCCACAAAGGAATTGAAGGGAATAAACGTGCGGACCAGGCCGCCAAATGGGCTGCTCGGTCAAACAATCAAGTTGAGCATACAGCGCTTTCAAAAATAATCAGCGAAAAAGCGTAGCAAACAATACGTCCACCACCTATGTACTGAAATGTATATATTACAGATCATTCTACCAGACACCTAAGAAAATATCACCTACCTCTGGCCATCCTTAAAAGATCCTTAGAAATATACGCCTAGAAACATCAAACACAACCTTCTTGTCAAGAGATGTCCAAGCTAACCTTAACAAAAAAAAAGTCCTTGATTCAACCTGTCTACATTGTTAAGAAAAATAAAAAACCGTAGACCATGTACGCTACAACTTCCCAATATTTCAAATAAGGCGATTCCACAAACAGGTTATTCATACTTTTTTTTCCACAACATTACTTTGTTGAAACTACCAGGACATACTTGGTGGTACTTGGTGAACTGGTTTTCTGAGGGAAGTAAGACATATTCCTTAACTGCAAGACAGCCTGGGTAGTTGACGGTCTTGTTTCTTTTAATGTGTTTGATTAAAAACAGTCACGTGTTTAAAATTATTTCTCTCTCTTGATTTTCCCTTTTAAAAACATACAAAAAATAGAAATATAGTTATATTTCTTTAAACATCGTTTATATTTCTGCGATCTTTAGAATATTCGTGAAAACCCCAGTAATAAATAACATCACAAATCTTTTACACTTTATAAAACATATTTATCAATATAGGTTTCTCTCTCGATATATATTTTTTCAATTTTTACTTTTACATATATACATATTATAACATAATTGATTTTCTGTTGATTTTAGAATATTTTATATTGAATTATTGATCATTTGCTTGATACAAAATATTATTATGATATTTGCTGGTTCTATTGAGTACATTGGTACTAAATGGTATTGGTGTCGTGGAAAATCTTGAAAATATAAATAAAAACAGTTTAGATCAGAATTAGCTCTAATTGAGCTTATAGAACACAAAAGACATAATTAAGGTAGAAATACCTTATTTAAGGCGTAAAGAAGAAAATAAAAGATTACGTATTTACATATGTACAAAAATATTTGAGCCGGCCAACGGGAAACAACAACAATGGATTTATATAGGGAAAGCGGCGACTTCTGGCGGTCGTCTTAAAAGAATAGTTTACTTTATAAATTATAATTTTAAAATAAAATAACACCTTAATATAATATACATATATAGGTATACATTTGATTTTAGTTACTTAATAGGTTTTAGACAGTGTACAAAATAATTTAGAATATAGGCTAGAATGATAATCAGAATCAACATCCACATCTAGTCCAGAAATTTGCTGTCTGCTGCCTCGAAATTCCCCAAGAAGCATTTTTCCCCCTCGAGGGAGGGAAGGTTAATCAGAAAATCCGTTCAGCTGGACAAAATGTTCCACTTCCTCTAAGTCCCTTGAACGAGAAAATTTCTCATCTGTCCACCTTACTACCTTTATATATATATTATTAAAGCTACATACAATTTGTTATTTCGTTTGGTCATATAACACGAAAAAAAGATCAAAATACAATTTATATTATATTCATTTTTTTGCATTATTTTTATATTTTCTCATTATGCAGTAATGGCTATAGGAAATCGTTTTACTTTAAAAAACATTCGCGTTAAATAGTTTCAAAATTCATATATAGTTGACGCTATATGTAAATATATTGGAGAGAGAATCATTCCAAACCCAACTGGCCTTCTATGGCAGCCATTATTAATTCAATCAGATATCGTGTCTGGTGTTGACGTCACTTGAAATTAGCAATTCTGTTAATTGAATCATCACCTGAAGTATTAGCACAGATTTTATTCTAATAAACTTAAACATTCCTTTAATATACACTCACAGACAAAACTTAAGGCAGTGGAAAGTATTTAATGTCGCCGCGGTCGTCTGTTTTGTTTATTATTATTTTAAGGAGACAGAGGTACACTTAGTTATCTTGTGTGTCTTCGATAAAAATCACTGTATATCAAATATCATTCAGAGTTATTGTCTGAATCTCGATATACATGCTAAAAGGTACAACTTCCATTCGCAATAGCAAACGCCGCGTCGCTGACCAGCTTCTGCTGCCGTCTTGTCGACGAAACTCTGCGTGGGACCTTCCGAGTAAACACCGCGGGACGGCGACACCGTTCTTGCGAGTCATCACCCGAACTGCCCACCGCATGCTAGAGCGCCTACGCCTGACTGCCCTGCCCATCGTCCAGTTCGCTAGAAGGTGGGAGGAACATATAAACCTACCCATCAACATCGGCTGGTCGTCGCTCCTGCTCTGCGTCTTCTCCGGGCACAACGCGGACGTGAAAGTGAGGCTGGCTCTGCACGCCTTGCCCCACCCAGCTCAGCCAGCCTTGGCCCGACAGTCTTGCGACGCCTGTGGGTCCGACGACCTGTCGCTGACCCACCGGTACTGGTCCTGCCGCAGCGTCAGTACTCTCATCCAGGAGGCCTTCACCATCATCCAACGGCCCCCTGACCTGCAGAGCTGGATCTTCGGACATGACCTGGATGATGACGTCCTGGCCTTCCTGGCGTCTGCCAAGACTCGAATCTATAAGTGCTTCCTCGACGAGGAACTGAGGAATGTCCAATAGACCCCCTCCTTGCCTGGAGCAGGATTCTCTCAAAGATTCTCACAATAAAATAATATCTCTATTTTTTAAATGTATGTGATCATCTGTATATAGCAATATGTAACCCCACCACAATCTATGCAATGTATATGCAAAAGATTTAATAAAAGTTAGGCTTCGCGAAAAAGGGAATAACAATTAACAGGATTGCATCATCCAGGAAGTAAAGGTCACTGCCCAGGACCCATAAAACTTAAGTTCAAAGACCTTCTTCTTCCTGGAAGATTGCAATCATGGCGACAATGGAGGTACTAAGCCAATCACAGTTAAGCATAACAAATCAACAACCAATCACCTTTAAGCATGACCAACTAATAGCGAATCAGCAGAAAGCACGTTGAGGGATCTCCACCAATGAGAAGTCGAGAGAGTTAATGACGATGATCTCGGACCAAGAAGTGAAAGAGAAGGTAGGTGACCGGGCTAGAAGCAAGGTGTGCTCAACGCAGGCTCCAACCAAGGTAGTATCCGCTCCATCATGTGAAAGGCCAAGTTCATCACTCTCCCTTTCGCAAGGTCTATTTTCTATCCCATCCAGGTGTGCTCGTTATTCCCCTGTGGAAACCCACCATTCGACCAAGACTGTGCCACCAATCACCAATCCAATCAAATCCACCCAACCACACAATTCACCAGGACTCACCAGGATTCAAACGGGTTGTTACAGAGAGTCAACAGCAATCCGACAAGGTAAACACCAATCCTACAGTGAGTCGATAGGATCTTACACAACTCAACACAAGGATCCGACAGAGAGTCGACAGGATTCACACCGATTCTCACAGTAAGTCGACAGGATTCACACCGATTCTCACATGTATTTAAAATACAGTAGAACTCCTCAAATTCGGAAAGCTTGGGGCGCAAGGTATTCCGAATTTGAGGATTTTCCGAATTTGAGAGAGTTAGATTTGTGAATATTTATGTGGCATAAATAGGCATTTAGATGACTGAGACAAAGATTTTGAAGCATATGAACAATTTTAGGTTGAATATTATATGTACATTACATAATTTTAATTACGATTTTTAATCAAATGTTCCTTTACTTTTATGAGTTTTGAGCATGAAACCGATGAAAAATAGTAAAATATTTTATTATGTATGTAATGCAATTGATGGCCAAGTAAGTTATGGCTTGGCAAAGAAGTTGCTGATTGTTGTCTGTTTCTTTGGCTTGTTTAACAAAGCTTCTTCTTCTCTCATAAGCATAGTTCGAAGACTATTGATGGTGTTGTAGCTTGCAAGCATTTCTGGTTCAGTGCGCTTTTCCAAATATTTTAATGCAACATCCAAACTTTTCAACGCTTCGCATCTGGGAACATCCGGCTCCAAACTGTCTTCAGAAGTTGAGGAACTATCATCAGAACTGCTGATTTCCATTTTTTCACTCAAAACAGCTTCAACTATATCATCATTGCTAAGAACATTGTGACCTGGATCATCAAGGTCTATATCGATCCATTCATTAATGCTTTCTTGATTTACTTCAATTCTAGCTCTTTGAAATAATTGCTCCAGCCGTCTAATTTCTTGTTCATCTTCATCAGATTCATCCTCGGATAATTGTAATGCATCACCTGCTGTTTCCAAATCTGAATTATTTTTGTGTTCAAGCAAAATCTTCCATCCATTTCTTATTGTAGAAGATTTTAATTCATCCCAAGAATTTCCAAAATTGAATATCGCTTTCTTGATGTCGTACTTTTTTAAATTAGAAAAAGTTTGTTCACCCACAGAGTTATTTGGCTGATCTGCATCACTTGAAAATACTAAACAACTTTCTAACTGTCTTGTTTATACAACCTTTTAAAGGCAACAATAACTCCCTGGTCCATAGGCTGCAATACAGATGTTGTATTAGGTGGTAAAAACTTGCATTTAAGGTTGCCGTCATTACTGATCAGCTCTGTTGGATGAGCAGGAGAATTGTCAACTAGTAGTAACGCTTTTACTTGATCTGGAGCAACTCTTAACTTATTTTCTTGAAAATTGCAAACTTCGTTTATGAACCGTTTAAAACACCATTCACTAAAAATGCTTTGATTAAACCAAGCCTTGTGTGAAGAATAGTAATGGACAGGCAATCGATCAATGATGTTTTTGATTGCTCTTGGACGTTTTGATTTTCCAACAACAGCCAAAACATTTTTATGTGAAGCGTCTGCATTTGCACAAAGTAAAACAGAGAGTCGATCTTTGGATTGCTTATGACCACTAGCGCTGTTTGCATATTTGACTTGAGAATTATCGGGTAATGACTTCCAGTAAACTCCTGTTTCGTCAGCATTATAAATTTGGAACTGTTCATACTTTTCGTCAGTCATTAGTTTGTGAAAATCATCTTTAAAGCGATTAGCTGCATCTTCGTCAGCACTCAATGCTTCCCCGGCAACTTTTTTATTTTTCAAATTATGTCTGGCTCTGTATCGTGACAACCATCCCCCACTAGCTTTAAAAGTGGGATTATTCAATTTTGATGCAAAATGACTGGCAGCTAAACTGCCAGTTTAGGCAGTTAAACTGCCAACTCCTAAACTAAGCACAAAGGTCAAATGAAACTGTTGATTTATTTAAGCTTTTAAAAAAGGGGATAAACCCCTAATTAGCGATTATAAATAATCGGTAAAAGTAAATTAATTAAACACTTAAATTAAAAATAAATTACTAATAAAAATTAAATTAAATAAAATAAAAGCAAAGCAAAAGTAAAATTAAATAAAATAAAATAAAATAAAATAATGTTGAAATATCAACAAAATAAAAGCATGCGAAAATTGATTTTTTGTATGTAAAAAAAAACATTACAATACTTTCCGAATTTGGGAGTTTCCGAATTTCAGAATTTCCGAATTTTTTTGAGGAGTTCTACTGTATATTGTTTAAAATAAACTAGTGCAAATTCTTATATATATAAATTGATAATTAGTTCGAAAATCATTTACAATATTTTATTAATATTGCCACGTGGAAAATTAGGGAAGACAAAAACTTCAGGAGGAGACAACAATTTATTTCGGGCAAGAACAAACTATGAATAGTAAACAAAAGATAAGCCAGGAGGGAAATTCACAGAGTAGCAAAATATAAACATAAAAATGACCACTCTGTTCATAAAAATAATAAAATTAATAAATACTTTGTTACATAGCTTCTTCCCTATGGGAGCTGTGACCCACAGCTAGCAATTATTGTAGATACTGACATGGATCTGACGTGCTTTTGCCAAGGATTCCATCGAAGTCTTGAAACTTAGTCCCTAGTACCTTTGCGTCCTTTTTCTTGCGGCATGAAGAGCGGCTTTGTCGTCGTATCGTCTATAGGTACATCGTCCTCTTCGAGGGAAGTCTTGGCTTTAGCACGGCGGTGGAATCCTGGAGTCAGTCTCCGAAAATGTAGATCACAGCATCCATAGCTTCAAGGTCTTCTCGGCGGTCTTCAGTTTGTCTTCCCTAACTTAACCGACATCTCCACCAAAAATGCCACGTGAAAAATTAGGGAAGGCAAAAACTTCAGGAGGAGACAACAATTTATTTCAGGCAAGAACAAACTATGAATGGTAAGCAAAAGATAAGCCACGAGGAAAATTTACAGAGTAGCAAAATATAAACATAAAAATGACCACTCTGTTAAAAAAAAATAATAAAATTAATAAATACTTTGCTACAATATTTGCAGAATTTTGTATAATATTAAGCTTTTTTTTAATTACGTATTTCAAAAATGTATACAAAAATTTCATAAATTTTGTATCAATGATATTTATTACAGACATTTTATTGTTTCTATGCGTTATGAACATAATAATTCGAGTAAATTTATATAGAGAGAGAAAGAGAGAGTATACATATAAAAATGTAGTCCAACACACATTTATTACATTTTGTAAGCATGTAGCTAGGAATGAATGATGTATGCACTTTATCACAGAAAGATATAGATTGGCTTATTAAGCACGAGCTGATTTATTTATCTTGATTTATTTCTGCTAATTTGTGGGTTGCCTAGATAAAATATTCCTGAATATTTATTTATACATCTGGGATTTTAAGAAATATAGTTATCCCTCGTTTTTGTATAATTTATGATGCATAAATAGGAAATACCTTTTATATATTTTTATCGTATGTTTTATGTATCTCTCTGAATCTCTTAGTTCATTTATATTTATTACTCATGTAATCAATCTAGATTACTCTGTGAACAATTATATTACTATATAAAATATATCTTAATAATTTAATTTAATTGGTTTTAACTTATATATTTTTATCGTATATTTATGTATCTCTAAATATGCATTAACTCATTTAAATGTGTTATATGTGTGTGTGTGGTATATATATTTTTATATCCAATATATGCCTTTCTAATTAAAGATATGTTTATAGATTGCTCTATTATTTTTTTAAATGCATATATATATTTTTTTTTTAATATAGAGAGAGCAATCCTTAAATAGATCTTCAATTAAAAAGACATATATTGGATCAAAATATAATTTATTTTACCAATAATTCAGTTGGCTGAAAGCCAACTTTTTTCAAGGTTTTACATTCCTATGTCACGTTATGTTATGTTGACGTTATGTGGCGCTGAGTTTGTTGTTGACATAAAAATGTTGTAAAACCTTGAAAAAGGTTGGCGTTCAGCTAACTGAAATATTGGTAAATAAATTATATTTTGATCCAATATATGCCTTTTTTAATTTATATATATACAACAAATTGGAACAAATTAGTAATCAAAATTAAATTAATAACGTTAGTATTAAAAAAGGGCTTCATGTTGTGTGTAATCTATCAATGGGAAGAACGCGAAGTAACTAAGTGAAGGAGAGGTTTTTATTGCCGCTCTCAATCTAAAACAAGACTACAAGTGAACTGACTACTTCAACAATGGCGTAGAGAATCATTATGTATTTAAAATGGCACGCCAACATGTTTGAAAAGTATCAGGCAGCAAAACTCGCATGCAGATATGCAAATACACTACATATCTCCTTCTATAATAATATTGATGTCTGTCTGATGGTCTCCTAGATCACAGGGATCTAGGGCACGTTTTCTCCATTACGTACAATGTCCTGTTTTGTTGACTACTGGTCTTCCATTAATTTATGTTCTGGAGATATATTCAACTGCCTTATATTCCAACTTAACATTTGAGAGAATTCTTCACGATTCTGCGTGTCATACTTGAACAAGAGCCATGCTAATCTTTTCCTCATCGTTCCAATTTTAGTAACACCGAACAAGCGTTATCCTTTGAAGGAACCTTGGAATACCTGCTCGTATATATGCATAGTTGTACATAGTAGCTTTTTATATGTATTTCCCTTTTACTGTGTCTATTAGGTTGTTATGTGTGTCTTACCATTGATTAATGTCAATAAAATTGTTCATAATCTAATTTAGAAGTATTTTACAATAATAAGCTCACGATATCCATCTCTGTGACTTGTTGATTTTTCTCTTTCGATTCAAATTTAATTTATGTGACTTGCAAAAGATTGGCTTTCTCATTAACAATCTAATATAGGGGCGTTTGCATAGAAATTTCAAAACGTCTCCTTTTTTTTCACTTTGGACAGGTGGAGCAATTTCTATAATATACATCCGAACTAACATTATGAAACATTTCTCCCAAGAAATTTTCCAAATTTAGGAATTCGATTCGAGAATAGCGATATTTATCTTCTCTTCATATCAAGAGTTCAGCAGGATGATCTTCCACCACGGGCTCTGGAAATGTTCTGTAAGAGAAAAGGAATCGTTGTAAATATATTTCAAGTTCACCCTTCCTGGTATTTTCCTTAAACGATTTCCTGAACTCCTGGCCATAACTTTCAGTTAAAGCATTAGTCCTGAGATTATATGGGCTGGTATTGGTATGACAAATACCATTCATTCTAGTAAACTCCCTACATATACTTGGAATGATTTGTATTCTTATTGTCATTTACCAAAAATGCAGGCAAATTAAATCTGCCTTGAATAATCACGATGGTCTTCTTCGTGATGTCCTTAAGAATATTCTCCCCACTTCGAATAAGCATCTACGATGACCAAAGACAAATTTCCAATAACGGACTATCCAAATTTGAATGTAAGCGATGCCGGAGTTTTCAGACCAAATCTCTACTGAAATTATAAAAAGTACATCTATGCAGATTCCTGACAGGCCATGCGTTCCATGTGGATTAAAAACTTCAATGTTATTATATATAGTAATTAAATACCTTCTAGAAATCATCTTGATTTTTAACACTCCAAGGTGCTGTTCGAGCGAATCGGTTATATTCAAATGTTTTAACTTTGAAGAAATTCTTTCTCTCCACTTTATAATGATGGAATACACACTTAGTTTATTCCTGATTCTAAAACAAATAAAAATCAGGTTTTGTTTTGAAATTTTGGGAACATGCTAATTCTCTTCACGAACCACATTTCTCAAAAAAATTAATAATATTTTATATTTCCGGGTCTCGAACGCTACACCCCTCTTGGAATAAAAGGTACCTCATTTATCTTTCTAAGTAATTCCTGGTGTTTATCATATCTCTCTAATAAATTTGCTTTGTTTTTTAAATCGAAACTGTACTTATAAACATCAACACTTCCATATCGAAAGTCATTAGAAATTTCACAGAATTTTTAAAAACAATCAAATGGTTTGAGAGGTGAGAATGGATGCATCAATTGTCTGTTACCAACACAAGCAAACATCCTACATTAAGCATTGCCCAAAATTTTATAGTCATAAATAATACCTAAAGCCTCTTTCTCCGGCTGTCAAATGCGTCTTTTCAGCTTCAGTGTCAAAGTTCTCAGTGCAGAGGCAAATTTGCTTTATTGCTCATTATAATTTGTATGGCTATTACACGCCAAGTTCATAGTTCGAAGCGTCCCAAAGTGAAACAAGTTCTTTTGACGGATCGTAGAGCACCAATACAAAACCATCCAGTACCTTCACACCACCCCACACCTCTATTATATACTTCATATAGATATATCTACTTATATAATTGCCTTATTCTGTCTGTGTGAAGTTCACTGTGTGAAGTTCACGGATAGATTTTGGTCAGAATGGATAAAATAAAAAAAGTGTCAAGGGATGGGAATCGAACCCACGACCTTCCGCTTACCGGGCAGATGCCATGACCACTAGGCTACCCTGGACATATTTTTCCGTTCATAAAGTTAATATATGATGCCAATATATATAATAATTGTATAAACGAATGCAAGACAAAATCACCGCGAATGTTTCTTTTTTTAAGGCAATTTCTTTTTAAGGCAATTATCGTTTTGCACAATTACTTAATCTTTTAAAATAAATAACAATACTTAAATGAAAATATGTTTCTTTAAATAAAATAATATAAACTTTTAAATCGGTAACCTTTATGAGAACCTTTAAATATACACTGCGTGACATTGAAAATGGAACACCAAGAAATAGTGGCCAGAAAGTGATGAAACTCGGCAGACAGAGAGAGACAGGGACGAACAATAAGTGATCTTTATTTCAAAATGATAGTCATAATACAGAGCGAGAACGGCGTCGGCTTAGTAGCAAGTAGGACCACCGCGGACGGCGATGCACGCAGCAACACGTCTAGGTAGAGAGTCAATCAGAGTACGGATGGCGTCCTGAGGGATGGCTCTCCATTCCCTCTCAATCATTTGCCACAGTTCGTCTTCTGAACGCGGCTGTGGCAAGGCATGCAAACGGCGTCCAATGATGTCCCAGACGTGCTCGATTGGTGAGAGAACAGGAGAGTACAGTGGCCGGGGAAGCATCTGTACATCTTGCAGAGCTTGTTGGCTAATGCGAGCAGTGTGCGGTCGGGCGTTATCCTGCTGATAAAGGGCATTGGGTACCCCCTGAAGGTAGGGGAGTGTCACCGGTCGCAGCACATCATCAACGTATCGTTGGGCCGTCATAGTGCCCTGAATACGAAGTAAAGGTGACCTGGAATCATACGCGATTGCGCCCCAAACCATGATTCCACGTTCTCGCACGGTGGGGCGTTCCACAATTGCTGCCGGATTGGACCTTTCTCCACGTCGACGCCACACGCGTACACGACGACTATCACCGGACAAGCAGAAACGCGACTCATCTGAGAACACGACCCTGTGCCATTCCGTCATCCACGTCGATCTAGCCCGGCACCATTCCAAACGTTGGCGCCTATTCGGTGGGGTCAATGGCAGTCTTCTTAGCGGACGGCATGAGTGCAAGCCATTAGCAACCAATCGACGGGAAATGGTTCTTGTCGAGATGGAATGATCTAGGGTGTCTTGCACATGTTGCAGAATGGCGGTACAAGTGGCTTGTGGGGCCGCCACTGCTTGTCGAAGGATCCGCCGATCCACACGTGCTGACGTCACTCTGGTTGCACCGGCATTCCTATAAATTGCCACATTTCCTTGTTCCAACCATCTTCTCCACAGTCGGTGCACCGTGGACGCACCAAGGTGTGTATCAGCTGCGATTTGACGTATGGACCAACCTGCCCTTTTCAGTCCGATCACCATGCCCCTCGTAAAAGCGTCTGTCTGCTTGAACTGCCTCCGTTTACGATGACCTGGCATTCTCTGTTATTAAACGTGTCTTTTGACACAAGAACAAAATTATTTTCCTTGAAGAAATAACGACACGAATACTGTCCTTTCTGCAAGTTCCTTCCCTTATATCTTACTCCATGTGCGCACGAGAGCTGCGCATTTTACATCATTTGCATAACTCGGTTAGGCGCGTCTACCCTGAAATTTGCATAATTTTCTGGCCACTATTTCTTGGTGTTCCATTTTCAATGTCACGCAGTGTATATAAGTACCTTTAATCGATAATCTTTATAAGAATAAAATATGTAATTCATTAAATAGAAATTTAATTTTTAGTATCTCATTTATATTTTATTGTATATTATATTATATATTATATTTTATATTATTATTTATATTATTATACATTATATTATATTATATTTTATATTTGAACGATAGGCTCATTATTTCTTTATACCGCTATTATACCGTTATATTATATATATTATATTATATTATGAAATATTTGGTATGTTTTATTTATTTATATATTTTCATTTTTAGATATAACTGATCTAATTCGCCGTTTAAAATAACTGCTCTAATTCGAAATATTTGGTATGTTTTATTTGTGTTCACTCTATTTCTATTTATTTGAAGTATTATAATTTCCATGTTTCAAAAACCTATTTCAAAAAGGTCGTTAGAAATATGTAAGGCCTGAAATAGCTTTACATGCGAATATTTATGATGCCAAGCGTAGCTTAATGGTTAGGTGTGCGGCTTCGTATTTCCACAACCTTGGTTCGAAACTTAGCCTGGGTGTTTTTTTTTTTTATATTATTGAAGCAAAGTTTTTTTTACAGTACCAAAATTTCCATACATAGGTAAAAAAAAATTAGGCTATTTTAAATTATATATAAATTAAATATTAAAACTATATATTCAAATTATTCTGTTTAGCTCACGAACAGCGCCCTCTATCAAGGTTATAAATACGTTTAAAATCGAAATCTTCTCAAAATTTTATTAATAATAGTTCGCTTAATAATTAGAATACTTGATCTAAATCGAAATATTTATAGACGCTCGCTCGATTTGAAGATTTATATCGTAACTAATCTGACTGAAATTTTAACAGTATATAGAGTAGAATCTGGAAAAATTTATAGAGAAATTTTCAGGTCTCTATCCCGAATATTCGTCGAGTTTGCCCTTTTGCTCGCGAGCAGCGCCTCTAGCGGTGAAGATGGGAGGTAATATCAGCTGACCTAATGTACATGTAAAGTTTGGAGCGGGACGTTTCACAAGAGTGACATCCACGGCGCCAATTTATAATTGTAACGAATAGTGTTTGAATAAAACATTTAACCGGGTAAACCCAGGCGTTGCCTGGGTCATTCGTCTAGTGTTATATAATTTCTTTTGAGAGATAAAAATAATTTGCTGATTTTTAATAAAGAGTATGTTGCCAATGTTATGCAGACGTGAATCTTTTTGAAAAACACAATTAAATCAATTTTAGATCACTCTTTGCTTTAATTGACCTGATAAAATAATTTGAGGAAGCAATACCTGACTTGAGGCGAGTAGCAGAAGGAAGGAAAAACTTGAATATGTATTTACATATTTACAAAAAGTTTTGAGCCGCCCAAAA
The DNA here is from genome assembly GCA_030710605.1 of Cordylochernes scorpioides. Lineage (NCBI taxonomy): Eukaryota > Metazoa > Arthropoda > Arachnida > Pseudoscorpiones > Chernetidae > Cordylochernes > Cordylochernes scorpioides. The sequence goes on along the minus strand of CP092864.1, from coordinate 76,013,038 downwards.
GAAAATGACAACAATAAATGTATACAGTACAAAGCCGCGCTATCTGGCGATCGACTTCACAGAGTTTGTTCTACAATATAAAATTCAAAATAAAAATAAATATTCATATATATATACTAGCTGAGCTACCCGGGCAACGCCCCGGGTTTACCCGAAGGGCCCGCAGAGACATTAAGATTATAAGAGCCCAAGAAGCATCATTTCAAATATAAGAGTGAGTAAAAAAATACTTTCTAAGTATATACATTCAGTTTGATCTTATATATTTATATATCAAAATGTGAATGGAACCATCCATAACAAACCTTATCATTAACAACATATTAGACAGCACAGTGCAAAAATGTAGAAAATTAATGTATAGAGCAGTGGGGGAAATAGGTAAATTAGAGAAGACCGATAATCAAAATAATTGATAATAAATAGTTATATATTTGTGGCGACCGCACTTTGCTTCAGCGAACTGGGACAAAGCTTCAAAACACATACGGGCAGAAAAATGGCGGCCCCACTATGCCTCGGCAAGCAAGTGTTGGGAGAACACGTCACTACGCATGCGCGGGCGTCATCCGGAACTTTCTAGCGACGGGCGTCTTCCGACACTTGATCTGGCACTCACGCGGTAAACATCTAGGCTAACTCCGGCGGCCGTTACTTCAACCGTTGCTTCTTTTCTAATTTTATCAGCAGCCTTTCCACAAGCCACACCAACACATCACGCAACAACCATCCTACAAAATTGGTGAGCCGGACGACTTGAATGAAGAATTAACGGCCAACGTCAAGGGCAAATATTGGAAGCTCAAACATTCACGATGGAACTCACCCCATCTCAAATATCAAAATTGATTTTTCGAGCTCCACCCTTCTTGCCAAACGACATTCCATTGTGGCTCAACCAACTGGAAGCTGCCTTTAATTTTGCAAACATCTCCAGCGACGACAATTTCAAGTATAACACAATAATCGTTAATTTGGATAGACTGGCTCTCATCTGCGTCTACGACATTGTAGAGAACCCACCAGTTTCAGGAAAATATGCGGCGCTCAAAGAACGACTTCTCCTGCGATTTGGCCGGTCACGCCAGGTACGAACAGCTCAAGTCTCAGAAACTAAGCCCATTGCTGATCAGAGACCCTCGATTATCCTGGTCGAATTGTCCAAACCACCTCCATCTCAGCACTGTGATCCCTGTACTCCCACCTCCAATAGCCTCCAACACCTGGAGCAGACGGATTTACCCCGTGACATGAATGTCACAACAACTGCCCCGGTGACTACAGTCCATAACGTTGAAGACACCTTGCTTTCTCCCTCCAGCTCTCTGAGTGACTCTTCATCCCTGGACTCCTCATCGTTCTGCTCCAACCCTCCTTCAAACACCATCTCGCCCCCCCCTGAAACTGTTTTCTCCACCCCAGTGCACAGTGACAATCCCTTGCCCCGGCAGCCGCCGTCTCATGAAGAGCCTTTGCCCCAGAAGCCGCCGTCTCATGAAGAGCCCTTTCCCCAGCAGCCGCCGTCTCATGAAGAGTCCTTGCTTCCATCCTGCGAGCAGAAACATCCACTCTTCCTAGAAGAAACCAATAACGCTGCTGCAACGACTCCTTTCCACTTGCAGCCCGTCCAAACTTCGGTACCACAATCTCTCCAACCTCAAAACACTCTCCAACAGTCATTACCTCCTATTGATTCAAGAGTCACTACTTCCCCAATACCAATAGCTCCACCGGTACTCGCGGCGACTACACCCATCGCTGAGCAACCCATCGTGTCTCTGCAAGCTAACAAGATGGTCGCCACCCATTACATCCGGACAACATTTGAAAAGGACAGGTGCCTCCCTCAAGCCCCCAAGACCAGATCCCAACCCAACAAGGCACCCTACCAAGAGTTCCCTCTACGACTACATAGGATCTTTAAAGATCCTACTGGAGGGGGAATAGTGTGGCGACCGCACTTTGCTTCAGCGAACTGGGACAAAGCTTCAAAACACATACGGGCAGAAAAATGGCGTCCCCACTATGCCTCGGCAAGCACGTGTTGGGAGAACACGTCACTACGCATGCGCGGGCGTCATCCGGAACTTTCTAGCGACGGGCGTCTTCCGACACTTGATCTGGCACTCACGCGGTAAACATCTAGGCTAACTCCGGCGGCCGTTACTTCAACCGTTGCTTCTTTTCTATTTTTATATTTCTGGCTTTAAATAATTTAATTTTAATTATAATTTTATCAGCAGCCTTTCCACAAGCCACACCAACACATCACGCAACAACCATCCTTCATATTTATAAATACTTATAAATGACTGCGGCGTATAATTATAAAGCTATACAAACAGTTTAACCGCATAAGTTTCTTTTTTATTTATGAAAAATCATTTTTAATTTCAAAGAGAAATATTTAATATTTCTAACTTTTGGATGACGTATGAAAAGGTTGAATATATGAAGAGTGATGGTCTATATATGAATGGATGACGTATGGAAGGGTGAAAAATATGAAGAGTAATGGCGAACGGAAAAATAAAAGTGTCCAGGAGCGGGAATCGAACCCACAACCTTCTGCTTACCGGGCAGGTGCCAGTTATTAGTTAAGAACGGAGAAATACGTCCAGGATAGCCTAGTGGACATGGCACCTGCCCGGTAAGCAGAAGGTTGTGGGTTCGATTCCCGCTCCTGGACACTTTTATTTTTCCGTTCGCCATTACTCTTCATATTTTTCACCCTTCCATATGTCATCCATTCATATATAGACCATCACTCTTCATATATTCAACCTTTTCATACGTCATCCAAAAGTTAGAAATATTAAATATTTCTCTTTGAAATTAAAAATGATTTTTCATAAATAAAAAAGAAACTTATGCGGTTAAACTGTTTGTATAGCTTTATATTTATAAATGTATGTAATTCTGCTGTCCTCAAAGCTTATGTCCATAGTTCATCTAAAATATCCATTCAAAGAGTCTAGCATCAGTATTATTATAAAAGGAAGTTCGAAAAATGAAATATAACAGCAGTATGGTAGATTAAACTGGCGAAACCGCTGGGAGGGTTCACCACTGATGAGCCAGGTCTTCCTATTAATTTTTCCATTGCAGTAAGGACAGTAGAAATTGTTTATTTTTAAAAATAATTTTACGCGTCTATAATAGTTTCGAATTTTAATAAATAGTTTATTAGTGAATAAAAAATTTAATTACAAAAATTGATACAAAAAATTCCTTTCAGGTGAGAAACTATAGGCATTGGTGTTATGCCTAAAAAAAAATATTTATAATGAAAAAATATTTTTTTTAACAAATCATAAAATAAAGTTGCAAACAACACAAACTATATTGAAGATAAGACAACATATAAAAGGAAGGAATTAATTTAGAGGACCTCATAAAAAAAACTATATTTATAGTATTATATATATAATATATAATTATAACCTTGTTAATTCGACACATGATATTTCGACCATGTTTGGATTTCCCGACCTACGGCCTATCATATAACAAACTGTAATTCGACACTATCGATAATCCGACTCTTCCGATAATTCGACCCTTTTAAAAATCAAATTTAGACAGCTGATTGTTGTTTAAATACAACTTTACGGCTAAAAAGGTATTACAGAGGCGACGGAGGCAACTGAAAATGTACAAAATTCATGTATAGAGCAGTAGCAAAAGGTAAATGAAGAGAAGACCAAATCGAAATAATTGAAAATAAATAGTGTATTAACAAACAAATAATACAAAAAAAATCCTTTCAGGTGAGAAACTATAGGCATTGATTAAGTTTATATAAATATATTCAAATGAAAAAGAAGTAGTTATTTTGCTCCTCCACATTCTCATGTTTGGTAAGCTATTTATGGTGAGGAACTATAGCCATTGGTGAAATGTTTAGATAAATACATTTAAAGTAGAAAAAAGAAAAATAATAACAAATCTAAAAATAAAATTTCAATTCTAGTTTTTTATATATCTGGGTTCAACTTTACATGTATGCTATCCAAAATTCGAACTTGATTAAAAGCCACATAGAGCTATCCATGTGTAAACACAGGCCCTTGTAGCAGGAGACCCACTCTAGCAAAGGTTAGGCCTTGAGCCTTTATTTATAGTCATAGCAAAACTCAACCTCAGTGGATACGGATGCCTCTTCAGAATGAAGGGAAGGCTGTTATCAGGAGCCAAAAAAAAAGAGAACAAATAATACAAAAAGAACGTGTTTCAAAAACAAACAATTCGATGATGATAAATAACAAATAAGATAAGATAAGCAACATTTGAAGGCAAAAAAAATCTACGATTGCAAAATCTAATAAATTAAAAATAAATAAATCTATTAATATTTGGAAAATAAAAATAAAACGGCCATTTGAAGCAAAAAATAACGGAAATTTTGGTATATATATTGATACGGAAAAAATAATAATAATATATATGCTGTAAACATCTCAAAATTATTATTCTCATATTTAATTTTTCATAGAACTTTATTCCAATAATCATCATCACTCAGCATTGTTTTACAGGAAAACTTTGTAAAAAGGAGACGTTGGTTAAAAATAAAAAACTAACGAGACATACATTCTTGATCTTTTATTTCCTTTACAATAAAAATAGCTATAAAAGAAAAACTTACATACATCCGCTACATACTTGGCGCAGCCGACAGGATACGAAAGAAAATTAAAAAGGTAAATTTTTAATCAAAAGATTATATATTTCAAATTTAAATAACTCATTTAGAAACATCTTTATTGTTATAATGGCAAATATACATAGATTTGAAAAATATTCTGGCAGTAAGAATAATATAAAAATTGAAAGTTGGATTAAGTTGTATGAAGTAGAAAATTTAAAAGCAAACGATGAAAAAAATACACAATCTTATCTACTATTTAGCAGATGAAGCCTTAGAATTTTTTGCTGATGAAATTCTTACAAATGCACATATAAAAAAATGGGAAACTGTAAAAGATAAACTCAATGCCAGATTCAAGGCTTGCACATATAGTCCCATTGTATTAGCATCTAGCAGAAAGCTCCTTGCAAGTGAAACTGTGGAGACTTATTTTAAAGAAAAAATGGACTTACTGAATCAAACATCCTTGAAAAGGGAAGAGAAAATACAGCTACTAACAGATGGGCTACCTTTGAGTTGGAGGGATGTGTTTGCAGCAGCACAACCTGCAGATCCAACCAAATGGATACAAGTTGCACTTTCTGTTGAGCATAACAGGCAACAAAGTAAGCTAAGAAATTTGTTTAAACCCAAAGTATGCACTCTATCTCAACAGGAAAGATCAGCTTCAAATTGCCCATTTTTCTGCCCAATTTGCATGAAGAAAAGAATTAAAGTGAAACATTGGTTGAATGAATGTCCTGATTATGACCCAAATTATAAAACAGAGAGATCATCTAAAAATACACAACCAAAACAATTCATTACAACAGTCACCGAATCAACCACAAGTAATGAAACAAACAAAGTAGCTTGCTTATCAACTAACAATCCTCCTTATAAATTGATAGACTTTAAAATTTGTGTCAACAAACATCCGTTACAAGCCTTCATGGACACAGGTGCTACCATATCTTTAATAAGTCAAAATTTAATAAAAAGTTTGAATTTACATCCTTTAATAGATTCTCCCATGCAAATTCAACAAGCTAACTCATTAACCAAAACTTTGGGATATGTTCATGTAAATTTGCAAATTCATAATAAAACTAGAAAGGTCAAACTTCATGTAATACCTAATTTAAAATTCCAGCTACTCATTGGCTTGGATATTGCAGAAGACTTTGAACTTATTGTTGACACTAAAGATAAAACAGTGTACACTAAGCAATCAGCAGAAATGGCACTTGTTTGCACAACCTTTAATCATTTGCAAAAACCTAACCAGGATGAGTTGAATAAATTATTACAGGAAAATGAGCAAATTTTCAGTCAACATCAAACAGATATAGGAAGAATCTCCATTCAGCACAATATAGTCACCAAAGAACATTTGCCTATAAGTTTAAGACCATATAGAAGACCCATCTCTGAATATGAGAAAATTTCCGAACAAGTCAAAGAAATGATTAAGAAAGGATTAATTGAAGAGTCATCCTCCCCATGGTCTTTTCCAGTTGTTTTAGTGCAAAAAAAAAGATGGGACCAATAGACTTTGTGTAGACTACAGGGAACTCAATAAAATTACAATTGATGATAAACAACCCTTACCACTTTTGCAAGATATTTTTGATAGACTTCATGGAGCAAAGTATTTCACAACACTAGATGTGGCTTGGGGATATTGGCATGTTCAAATGCACCCTGAGTCAGTTCCCAAAACAGCCTTTGTCACCAATGATGGACATTATGAATTTTTGGTTATGCCCTTTGGACTCAAAAATGCAGCATCAACATTCCAGAAAATCATCCAGCAAGTGATAGGAACTCTTTTATGGAAAGGAGTATGTGTTTTCCAAGATGATATCATCATTTATTCCTCATCCTTTTCTCAGCATATGAACCTGATAAAGCAGGTATTTGAAAAATTGCTTGAATACAACATCAAGCTTAAGTTCAACAAATGCTCATTTGCACAGTCAGAGGTCAAATACTTAGGCCATATCATTGGTCACAATAAAGTAAAACCTGATCCTGATAAAATCAAAGCTGTTCAAGACTTTCCGCAACCAACAACAGTTAAAGGAATCAGAAGATTCATTGGCTTAGCAAATTTCTACCGGAAATTCATTCCAAGATTTGCAGAGATTGCCACCCCTCTCACAAACCTGACACAGAAAAATAAATTATTCTCGTGGACACCTCAAGTTGACAAATCCTTTATAGAATTAAAAGCAGCTTTAACATCAGAACCAATTCTTACCACTTACAACCCAGAAGTACCTTGCAAACTATATACAGACGCATCAGCAATTGGAATAGCAGGAATACTAAGTCAAGAAATTGATTCAACAGAACATGTAATATCATACTATATATTCCAAAAAGCTTCTTAAACACCAACAGAACTACTCAGCTTATGAACTGGAATGCTATGCTGTCATCCAAGCAATAGATTATTTTGAGGTGTATCTGGAAAACAAGCCCTTCCAAGTTATTACAGATCACTCAGCCTTACAGTGGCTACTCAATCTCAAAAATCCAAAATCTAAATTTTTCAGGTGGCTAGTCAATTTATCAACTAAAACCTTTACAATCACACACAGATCTGGAAACAAACTGACTCGTGTAGATGCATTATCAAGAGCCCCAGTACTAAGTATTTCCATTTTCGAGCTACAACAACATCAAAGACAGGCAGATCTCAGCTTCATTGAAGACCCTCAAGATCATCAAAACACAGTGATGGTCAAGAAGAGAGGACTACTCAGGGCTGTGGTGCCTGCTTCTTTTAAAGAACATATTCTGAAGGAATATCATGATAACATGAGTCACACCCATCCATGAACAAGACAGTCAAATTAATAGTTCCTTTATTTTGGTGGTCAGACATGGTACAGGAAATTAAATCTTATGTGAGATCATGCAAGACATGTCAACTGACCAAATCATCTAACCAACCAACTCTAGGACAACTAATAATTCCAGACACAGAATTACAACCAGCTCAAGTAATAAGTGCAGATACAATAGTTATGGGAACATCAGCTGAAAAGACAAAGCACAAGTACATCCAAGTGTTCATTGATCATCTTACAAGGTATGTTTGGACATTTCCCACTATCAAAAACACAGCTCAAGCAACGCTACAATGTTTCAACAGAATCCTTCAAGTCTCGCTACCCATAAAACATATTATCACTGACAACGGAAAAAACTTTAATTCCAAGGAATTCAAAAGGTGTTTGAAAGTTCATAACATCAAACAAACTTTCACCACACCATACCACCCCCAGAGTAATGGAATGTGCGAAAAGGTTAACGGAACAATCATGACCAAGTTAAGAGCGGCCTTGCTTGATAAACCGAAGGTGAAATGGAGCACACTTTTGCTCAAGGTCATTACTGACTACAACAACACCCCTCATGACGTAACAGGTTTTCCGCCATCTTTTCTACTTTTTGGTTACAATGTGCAGCCACAATTTGCTGATAACCCCTCAACCTCGGTAGAAGATGCTAGAAAACTGGCTATAAAAAGAACTCAACATCATCGTGATATTTCTAAAAGAAGACATGATTCAAGGCATCCCGACATTGAATTTAAAGTTGGAGATCTCGTTCTTAAAAGAATTCCCTACAATGATCCGAGGCTAATTTAAACAGCTCCCAAATACGAAGGACCATTCCAAGTTTTGAGAAGATTGTCTAAAGTGACTTACGAACTCTCTACAACGGATCAAGACAACCCACCAAGAAATCCCACAGGAGATCCTATAAAGGCTCACATCTCCCAATTAAAGTCATTTATTCTCCGTGAATAAATGCATCAAAGCGGGGGTAAATGATACGGGAAAAAATAATAATATATATATGCTGTAAACATCTCAAAATTATTATTCTCATATTTAATTTTTCATAGAACTTTATTCCAATAATCATCATCACTTAGCATTGTTTTACAGGAAAACTTTGTAAAAAGGAGACGTTGGTTAAAAATAAAAAACTAACGAGAAATACATTCTTGATCTTTTATTTCCTTTACATTAAAAATAGCTATAAAATAAAAACTTACATACATCCGCTACAATATACAAGGTGCGTTCATTAATTTCCAGGACTGCTCTGTATCTTTGAAAAAATAAAACAAATAAAAAACTAATTCAATATTTTTCAAAATATGCCCCTCCTGCCTCAATACACCCGTTCCATCTTTTTTTCCAATTGTCGAAGCAGGAGATAAAATCACTTTTTGAGAGGTTCCTCAAGGTTGCCTTCGATTCAGCTTGTATCATATCAACGTTGTCAAATTTCCGTCCTTTCAAGTTAATTTTCAATTTAGGATAGAGGAAAAAGTCATTGGGGGCTTATTCGGGGGAATAGGGTGGATGAGGGATCTGTATGGTTGAATGCTTGGCCAAAAACTGCAAAACAACATGGGCTGTGTGCGGCCGCGCATTACCGACGTGAAGTATCCAGTCATTGTTTTGCCATCTTTCAGGTCTTTTAAGGCGCACTGCCTCCCTTAAGCACCTCATTATCCCCAAATAAACAGATAGTCCAGTCACTGAAGATAATTCTTCTGTTAGGTTTAATTAACTCCTTTATTTTGAGCTTGTTTTCCTCGCAACGAAATGATCTTGGACGCCCAGTATGCTGATCATCGTTTACCTTTTCCCGACCTTTTTGGAAGCGTGAAAATCATTCAAAAGTTCTTGAACGGGATAAAGCTGCATCGCCAAAAGCTTCTTTAATCAATTCATACGTCTCAGTATCACTTTTTTTTTCAATTTGAAACAAAACTTAATGCAGATTCTCTGCTCTTCGAAAATGGCCATTTTAAAATTAGAAATGCGAACCTTACAAGGAAGTTGTTTTGTTCTATTTTTAGATCGGCGCGTGCGCCACGAGACTCGTGCTTTCAGTCAGGTGTGGTCGAATGTCCAATATTCAACTCTGTAAAAAATATTTTCTCTAGCTTTTTTATTTATTTTATTTTTTAACCAGTCCTGGAAATTAATGAACGCACCTTGTATATATGGATATTTATAGTTAAGTATCTTTGGAGGAGATAGCTTCAAACTTTACAACTGGAAACTCTGTTAGCCTATTATTTATATAGAAGAATAGGATAGATAGAAGAAGATATAAATGCGTAATTTCAAAAGTCGGCTTCGCAAAAAACTCCCATTTGAATGCATCAATTTTACCCAAATTTTAAACACTTATATAAAACAAGAGCATTTTTTGCGTAACATAAAAATATGTAACTTAGCTATTTAAATTTTGCTATTAATTAAATATACAAAAATTACCACAGAATTAATGCTTTTTTTTATTCAGTTATTTTTATTTAGTTACGAAACGTAAACATTGTGAATGTTCAAAATCCATTATTACCCTTTTCATTGATAGGTTTTGGCTTTTTTTTTAATCGGCTATTTAACAAATTTACCTATCTACATTTTATATTTGTGAATTCAGTATTAGTAGATAAATGGTTTATATATAAGGTCCTTATAAAATTATTTCATTATTTTGAATATTTTACGTGATCCAGTCTCTTCCTGTAAATTATTGATCACACGTTGTATTTTTCTCGGTATTATAAAACTATAAATTAAAATTATAAATTCAACAAGAGTATGTCTCTTCATTGTATATACATATATATATGTGATAAAGTGAGGTCTGGTAAGCCTTGTAGAATCCTGTCGACTTAGATGTGATGAAGAGTTGCTGTCGACTTATCTGTGATTAGATCCTGTCGACTCTCGCTATAGCTGTGGTAACCGGTGGTCAAACCTGTAGTAGCCGAGAGGGACAGTCAGGGCGTGGAGAGTTTTCCAGTACCTCTCTGCACTTTGGTAGACCTTTAACAGTTTTCACAGAGTACAGGCAGTCGTAGTCGAGGCAGAGTGGAAAGTTTGGGAATGTCCACACACACAAAACGAAGAGACACAGCTGTAGTAGGAAAGTTCCATGAACAGATAGGAGTTGAGCTAAGCAAGATGGAGTTAGAAGAGATCTTACTGTTTTACATGGCGATCAGTTGGTCCTGGCTACAAGCGACAAGGGCTCGCGCCGAAAGGGGAAAGGGGTGACTGCTGACTAACTCCGGACTAACTGCGGTCGGTTAAAACCGAGGTGTTTATATACCATTCCCGAGGATGGGGGTTGGAGATGTCTGAGAATGTGAACTTTGGACGTCTGCACCCTTTGACCTTGATGGCAACGACTGCCGAATTCCTTTAGAGTTGTCTCGATTGTAGACGTTTTTGAACTTTTCAATCTTGCTTTAACTCAGCTCTTAATCTATTACATAGTTTTATTTATTTGTCTTTAGTTTGTACAAAGTACATTACATATAGTGATGCAATGACACAGATTAATCATGCATATAATTATTTATAGATGTGTTTCTATATACAACATGACAATCTTGTTATAAGTAATTATACAATATAGGGTTGTTGGTTTAAATTACCATATATATATATATAAGTCAAAGTATGTATACATCTCTATTTATATAAAAGGTCAACGTGTTATATGTACATGTATGTAGTAAAATATTTCAATATATATAACTATACTAGCGGATGTGTACCCGGCTTCGCCCGGGTTTTTTCCAAGTGAAAGTTTGCCTAACCAATATTATTGATATTAATATTCTGGAACACACGGAATATTATGATAATAATATTCGTTACATTATATATTTATAAAATATATAAAATATATTTTTCGAGCAAACATATCCACTCTATCTCTACTGAATAGATTTTTTAAAAGATATATGTGGTAATTTAAGAATAATAAAACACCTGTGTAAATACTCACCACCCCTTCTTACACCCCTACTCTAATATTGACTTTCAATCATTGTACCCAATCCTCCTTTAATCCATTAACTTTGTATGTATCGTTTTGGTGTGTTCAAATAAATACAAAGGCATCTAGAGAACGTAGCAACCAAAACCAAACTATCGAAACCAAAACCTGAGATCAATCGCCAGACACCGCGGCGCGACGTCACGCTTGAGCTAAAAAGGGCTTGCCTCGCAGCCAATCAGAGTCAAGGTTAGTTAGTCAGGAGTGTTGCAACATAGCAGACAGCAGCAGCAGACAGTTCGTTAGTAGGTGGCCCGCCGGCCGCAAGGTCGCTGCGTTCTCTCTCTCTGATGCCTCGGTTTACCCTTTGATTCATCTCTGTGTGCTTTACCACTCACCACCATCACGACTGCGCAATCACCATCTTACATCACGACTCAATACAGCAAACCAAAATACCACAGCAAAGGATTAGAGTCGACCGGCATTTCCACATAGAGTCGACAGGGATTTCGACAGAAAGTCGACAGGAACATCACAGAGAGTCGACAGGATCATCACAGAGAGTCGACAGGATGAACAAGGACGAGAAGGAAGCCCGAGTGCAGGAGATCGGAGAGTTCCCCAAAAACGACCACGGACCGACAACACTACCACCCCATCTTGGCACCATGATCCTTCTGTTGGCAACCATCCTAGAAAGACTGCAACCCCTTCATCCCCGAGACCTGGATCTTACCGCCTTTGATGTCTTCTCCCTTCCATCTCCAGCCATCACATCTTCCGCTCAACGCCAGCAATCTCCCGATGTTTTCAACTCAAGCCAGAATCATCCTTGCCAAGGTACTTTATATCTTTCTAACTGTCTGCCATGCTCCCACTTTCCTGCTATTTTAGTTTTCGCATACAATATATAATGCCTATTTTCTTAGTTATAGCCCTTTTTCTCAAATAATTTTAAATATCAATTTTGCCATAGTTGGTTTGCCTTTTAAATTGCACCACACCTTTAACCCTTTTAAACATTATTTTGCTCTGCATAATTTGTACCTAAAATATATCTCACATTCCATATTTTACTTTTGAAAATTTGCAATTAGGTTTAATCATTTACAACTATAAATTCTTAACACCATATGTAAAACAGTCGGCCAAGAGGACAACAACAAAATAAATTTACCTATTTTTTCAATATTTTATTAAACAATCATTAACATTTTTAAAAAATCATATTTCCACTATATTTTCGATATGACCGCAATACCTTATGGCTTCACATTTCCATCTTGTGTTTAAATTCCCGAACTTTTAATATTTTGATATTTTTCTCATTTAACTTCATTACTTAATGTTGTTATTTTTAAAAATTTGCATGTTAAACTCCATTGCTTATTTACTGTGTTGATATCTAAAAGCGTTTCTGCCAAAATGTAAACTTAGCGATACCAAGGCACACAATTGAAACACGACAACGATAAACAAAAATGATCTTAATCACAAAACACCTAACTTTGAAATTGGAGTCCGCGTTCTTGTCAAAGTGTACCACCATCCTAACACTGGAAAGCTTACCCCTTTTTCACAGGTCCCTACACAATTTTAGAAATTATTTCTCCCAATGTGGTAAAGATTAATAGACCAAATCAACCGCTCAATAAGGAACACGACACAATACATGTCAACAAATTCAGGCCCTACACAGAAGGCGTACCTCATATAGCATCCCCCACCACGCAAGCCCATTATGTTCAACCCAAAGACAATGACTTGTTTCCGTTCCGACATCTCTCACCGGACTTGTTCCAAGAATACCAACTCCCGATCAAACCATCCAGCCGCCAACCTCTTGAAACTCTAATCCCAAATCTTTTTACCCTAATCCAAGTAGAACCGACTTCAAGTAGCAATGCTTCCCCAGTCCCCAGCTACAAATCAATCATGAATCAACCCAGTCCCAAGCCAAGTCATCAACCCTCCAACATAAATGGCTCTGCCCACAACTAATCTCTCTCATAAAACATATAGGATACAATATGAAAACATTTTTTATTTTCCACTTAATTCTCCTAATTTACACGCTAACAATGCCCTTCTCCACCGTCCCGCTAATCACGCTTATCTACATAGGGATATACGCACAAGAAACTGATAGCCTTTTTCAAATACAAGAACACATTTTTCAACTCCTTACCATCATCTGTACTTTGATAGGAGAAACCGTTCAACGTCTATTTAGAACTGCCCCACCACCTACGTCCTGACAACTATTTCCCTTACATCACAGATAACTCATCCCAACATTTTTTTGTACTCCACATGTTGTACCATACTACCCTGCAACTATCTCCCTTAAAATCAATGTCTTGTCGCAATGCTGCACATTGACTCGTTTGTCAACCTATGTACCCACACATTTTTGTTTCTCACCCTATGTTACCACTGCAACATCTTTTCAAGCGACTTTTAAAACCTAAAGTGGACTTGTTTACAAATTTTAATCAATGTTTTTCCCTTTTTTTCTCTCTCTCTCACCCAAGTACTCGAGACGAGTACCATTGTCCCAATTTTGTAAATAGCATTATATTTTAATTTTGTTCACCATTTTTCTTTTCACCCCTCTCAACTTCTGCAATTGTTTTCTCTCAACAACCACAAAATTACCTTGCCATTCACCAAACCTTACCATCTTAGCGGCTCTTTTCACCACCAGCGCGACCCATTTCTTTGTCAGTTTTTTTTTTCAATGTGATGTTTTTCTTCATGTTTTTATATGTTCATTTTTTTTACACTTGCAGGAATTCCCTTGATGTAGTTTGTCCATACACCAAGCTTGAATACTCTGCAGGCATTTTTTTTTACTCACTCACCATCGCGCTATTTTCATTTTTTTCCCCCACCCAAGACCGCTAAGTGGAGAACAATAGTTTTTTTTTATCCCTTGTTAACTTGTTCCAAGACGTCTTAGCAAAACGCCTTGCAAACCCATGTTCTCAAGCTGATCCTGCCTTCAACCAATTTAATCACCATGTTGTCATTTTTTTTAACAGTTCATACTTCATCTTTCCATTCTGTCACCTTGTCGATCGCAACTTTTTACCACCCTGTAAATAGCTTTGTTTGTTACCCAATTAATTTTCCCCAAAAATTACTTCCCATCTACCAGAATTTAATTCAGGCTGCCCCTTTTAAAATTCTTTAACGCAGGGGGCCCATCTGTGGTAATTTAAGAACAATAAAACACCTGTGTAAATACTCACCACCCCTTCTTACACCCCCTACTCTAATATTGACTTTCAATCATTGTACCCAATCCTCATTTAATCCATTAACTTTGTATGTATCGTTTTGGTGTGTTCAAATAAATACAAAGGCATCTAGAGAACGTAGCAACCAAAACCAAACTATCGAAACCAAAACCTGAGATCAATCGCCAGACACCGCGGCGCGACGTCACGCTTGAGCTAAAAAGGGCTTGCCCCGCAGCCAATCAGAGTCAAGGTTAGTTAGTCAGGAGTGTTGCAACATAGCAGACAGCAGCAGCAGACAGTTCGTTAGTAGGTGGCCCGCCGGCCGCAAGGTCGCTGCGTTCTCTCTCTCTGATGCCTCGGTTTACCCTTTGATTCATCTCTGTGTGCTTTACCACTCACCACCATCACGACTGCGCAATCACCATCTTACATCACGACTCAATACAGCAAACCAAAATACCACAGCAAAGGATTAGAGTCGACCGGCATTTCCACATAGAGTCGACAGGGATTTCGACAGAAAGTCGACAGGAACATCACAGAGAGTCGACAGGATCATCACATATATATAAATAAAAATATCTAGAGATATACTACATTATTAAAAAACGAAAGAAAAAAATAAAAGATAAAAAGATCAGGTGTTGAAATCAATATTAAAAATGGCATATCCTGATCAGGAGCACATGTGCTTTACAGAAGGCAGAGCGCCATCTGGTGGAACATAAATCAACTAAACATTGATTTAGCCTGTTCCCTGATATTTGGCCAACCCAATTTCTTGATAAATCAAGAAAAGCCATCCACGAACGCGTTTCGCGCTTTTGGCGCTCGTCAGCGTGGAGTAGGCTGAACCATTGCGACCAAAAAATATTTTTTGACCCCAATGGCTTCCCGAAAAACCAAGAAACGCGTTCGTGGATGGATTTTCTTGATTTATCAAGAAATTGGGTTGGCCAAATATCAGGGAACAGGCTAAATAAATGTTTAGTTGATTTCTGTTCCACCAGATGGCGCTCTGCCTTCTGTAAAGCACATGTGCTCCTGATCAGAATATGCCATTTTTAATATTGATTTCAACACCTGATCTTTTTATCTTTTATTTTTTTCTTTCGTTTTTTAATGTGCTAAGCGTATTTACGCAAGTTTGGCCTTAAAAACCCATTTCTTGGTTTTTCGGGAAGCCATTGGGATCAAAAAAATATTTTTTGGTCATCACATATATATAAATAAAAATATCTAGAGATATACTACATTATTAAAAAACGAAAGAAAAAAATAAAAGATAAAAAGATCAGGTGTTGAAATCAATATTAAAAATGGCATATCCTGATCAGGAGCACATGTGCTTTACAGAAGGCAGAGCGCCATCTGGTGGAACAGAAATCAACTAAACATAGATTTAGCCTGTTCCCTGATATTTGGCCAACCCAATTTCTTGATATATCAAGAAAAGCCATCCACGAACGCGTTTCTTGGTTTTTCGGGAAGCCATTGGGATCAAAAAATATTTTTGGTCGCAATGGTTCAGCCTACTCCACGCTGACAAGCGCCAAAAGCGCGAAACGCGTTCGTGGATGGCTTTTCTTGATTTATCAAGAAATTGGGTTGGCCAAATATCAGGGAACAGGCTAAATCAATGTTTAGTTGATTTCTGTTCCACCAGATGGCGCTCTGCCTTCTGTAAAGCACATGTGCTCCTGATCAGGATATGCCATTTTTAATATACTACATTATCTTAGCCAAAAGGCCGAGAAACGATATTTTATATATAGAGATGACCTGGCCTCGTGTATCTTCTGCTCGAGTGACTGTTTCGCTGGTAGATTTTGTTCCTGCCTACTAAAAAATATTATCTGGCTTCGCCCGTGGTCTGCTTTAGTGAATATTCCCCTAAAGAATTTTGTATATGTCAATCAAGCATGATACAGCAATATTGTCATAATCATTTCCGACTAAAAAATAATTGTTGCTCAGTACTTGGTTAATTATAATTTTTCTTGGTGAAAAGTGAGACAAAAAGCTCTTCCAGATTTAACTCTCTGTCCTGTTCAAAATTCAGCGAGATTAGTTATATATTGAGGGCGTGCATAGCCGACAAAAAAAAAATATATATATATATATATGTGATAAGGTCCTGTCGACTTATCTGTGATGAGGCATCCTGTCGACTCTTCTGTGATAAGATCCTGTCGACTCTTCTGTGATAAGGTCCTGTCGACTTATCTGTGATGAGGTATCCTGTCGACTCTCGCTATAAGCTGTGGTAACAGTGGGTCAAACCTGTAGTAACCGAGAGGGACAGTAAGGGCGTGGAGAGTTTTCCAGTACCTCTCTGCACCTTGAAAGACCTTTAAAAGTTCTCACAGAGTACAGGCAGTCGTGGTCGAGGCAGAGTGGAAAGCTTGGGAATGTCCACACACAAAAAAACGAAGAGACACAGTTGTAGTAGGCAAGTTCCATGAACAGATAAAAGTCGAGCTAAGAGCAAGATGGAGTTAGATGAGTCTTACTGTTTTACGTGGCGATGAGGTGGACCTGGCTACGACCAACAAGGGCTCACGCCGACGGTGAAGTGACTGACTATATCGGGCTAAAACCGAGGTTTTTATATACCATTCCCGAAGAGGGGGGGGGGGGGGGGGGAGTTGGACTTTGAACGTCTGCACCCTTTGACCTTGATGGCAACGGGCTGCCAAATTCCTTTAGGGTTGTCTCGATTTTAGACGTTTTTGAACTTCTCAATCTTGCTTTAACTCAGCTCTTAATCTATTACATAGTTTTATTTATTCATCCTCAGTTTGTACAAAGTACATTACATATGGTGATGCAATGACACATGTCAATCATGCGTATAATTATTTATAGGTGTGTTTCTATATACAACATGACAATATTGTTATAAGTATTATACAATATAGGGTTGTTAGCTTAAATTACCATATATATATATATATATATATTATTTTTTAAAAAGATAAGATTTCTGTTGTTTTGGATCATATTGATGATTATGCTATGGTGGTGCAGTCGTGGCTAAAATCTTGAAATAAAAATAATATTGAAGATCAGAGATTTCTTTATTGTGAACTGAGGAATGAAT